>JAABKJ010007545.1:283411261-284011261 GCA_011634705.1 Andricus grossulariae | reverse complement strand
CTGGGCTTCCACGATCTCGTGGAAGAGAGGGGGTCGGGCCAGAGCGCTGAGGAATCGTACTGCTGGAACATAGTTGACACGAGATGTATCGAGGGTACGTGTTAAGTTGAACGCGGAAAACAGCGAGTAAGCTCGTCAAGTGTATCTTTCTGGCTCTCGAGCGAGGTAAGCGTTTTGCTATTAGTCCGTAAAGTGAATTAACGATCTTCCAAAAACGGCTGATAGCGTTCGATTGACCAGATGATTGCGATGTACTCCTGTTCGCTACAGTGGTAACGGGCCTTGGTGGGTGAAAACTTAGCGCTTGCGAAAGCGATGATTTTGCGCTTACCCTCTAGATCCTCTTGCATGGGAACGGCTCCTATGCCGGGAGCACTGGCGTCGGTCTGTAGGATGAAACAAAGTTCGGTATCTGGCCAGCTGAGGGTGACTCGACTCTAAAAGGCGAGCTTTCCCGCTTTAAAGTGCCTTAAGAACTCCCGGGGTCATTTTGTAGGGCTATTTGGTAGAGAGCATGAAAGAAGCAAAAATTATGGAGGAATTCGGGATGTACTCCTTTACCTAATTGCATACCCCTAAGAAAGAATGCATCTCTCATCGTGTGCGTGGTGGGCAGCATTTCGTATTACCTCGATATCACCGGTCTGGGCCATGTCTCCGCCGGTCCTTATTACGTGACCCAAATATAGGAGGGTAGTTTGACCAATACTACATTTGGCTGGCGCGACGGTGAGCCTGCAGATCAACGATTCTTCAAAAACTATATCGTCGAGATATGCGATATCGTATACTCCCCACCGATCGACGACGACCTAGCGCATAAGGCTCTGGAACGAGCCCAGAGCGTTTTTCAGGCCGAAAGGCATTATACGAAACTGAAATTGCCTGCCGCCGGGCATAGAAAGGGCGGTAAACTGGCGCAAACCGGAAGACATAGATACCTTAAAATAGCCACTCTTTAAATCGAGGGTGGATAAAATCTTTGCAGTACCTAGGTCTTTTAAGGTTTCGTGCATGCGTGGCAAACACTCGGGTGCATCTACCGTCGTGCTATTCAGACGATGGTATTCTATACGAAAACGGTCAACGCAAGTCTTTCTTTCCGGCGATTACAACGGTTAAGCTGAAAGGCGAGGTGGTCGCTTCGATTATCCAATCTCGCAGCATCTCACGAACCTGGACGTCGATATACTGCCGTTGTTCTTCCGAGTACTGGCAGGGTGCTTCTCTCGAAGAGTGCCCATCTTTTAATCGTATCTCGTGCTTGACGTTTTCTAGGGTCTGCTGAAGCCGTGCGCCACCATCTAAGAAGTGAGCGTGCGAACGGAGAAGCCTTGCAAACTCGTCTTCTTACTAGGGCGGAAACTCATTTTGAAAAGAGATCTCTTCTGCGGGGGGGAGCTTATGTGATTGTGGGAGGGGGCTGGGATACACCCTCTGACGACCCGTGGTACCGACAAATATGCAATCAGCCACGTGGTCGTGGATAAGCCGATGTTGTTTCAGCCAGAGCCGGCTGAGTATTAGTTCGGCGCGCAGTTCTGGACTGTCATGGAATAATGCAAGGTGTGTGGCTTCCTGGAGCGTGCGGTGCAGAGTCACTGTCCCGTTGAGTGTGATGAATGCCCCTACAACCGCTTAAAGGGTTCAAGGGGGCCTAATAGTTTGACTTTGCAGTTCGGCCTCCGTTAATATAGATTGATTGACGAAGTTCTCGGATGCAAGCGTCTCAATCTCAGCTATCACCCCCCGTTGGCCGAATTCATTCGGACTTAAGGGAGGCTACACAGGTCCGCCGACACGGCACTTAAGAGAGCGGCGCACTGACTGCGGCTGGGGCCTCAACCTCAGCCGCCCGAAATCTACAGTTTCCTGGGACCGCGGTGTTTTGCCGATCCCTTATTATGGGACACTCTTGATGAAAATGACGCCCCAGGCAGTAGTGGCACTGCGGCGGGTGTTGTGTGGATGAAACGGCCTCGTCCCTATTCTGTTTTTGTTAAGCCGCTGACCATAAGGTGGACCATCGTGGTCCAGGCCTGACAAAATCGGCACTGCAACGTCGGGTGTCCTGATTGCGTGCACTAGCGCTTGCCAGTCAGCGAGGGGTGCGCTTAGTAGAGGGGTGGAACTGTGAGGTGTCCCCTGTGTGGTGAGCGAGCGACTGCTAAGACCCGGCACGGCTTAACCTTGTGTGGCTGGTTCCTTGAATAGAACTCGTGACGCTTTGCGTGCTGTGGATGGGACGGATCTGCTTCCCTCCCTGTGAGAGACTGGAATGGAAGATCTTCGGCGACCTATTCCTATTTTTGTGTGAGTGGCTCCGCGTGGAAATTATCCTTGTCGGGGGTCTTCCCGCCTACCGCAGAAGGTGGAATTGTTTGAGATCGTGTGCATGTACTGTGACAGTCGGAAGTCATCTTGCAGATCCCCCAGAGAAGGGGCGGAGCGGTGGGCGGGTGAGTGCGCTCACGTCTCTGGCGCAGTGGGCCGCTGGGTGTTGTTTTCTTTCGTTTGCATGCCATGAGACACGTTAGGCTGGCTGGCGGGCGGCGGAAATTGCAACATCTTGATTTTTCCTTGTATGAGGCTCTGCAATGCAGTTAGGCCAGGAAAGGTAAGGGGAAAAGGAAGAAGTTGGAAATGCCCGAAGGCCTGGGTGGGACGGCCCACGAACGAGCTCACGGAAACGCCTAGGTGGAGAGCCGAGAAGAGAGGGAGATACTGTCTCTGAAAGAAACAAGAGGTCGTCGTACAAACCCGGGTCGGCTGCAGCGGCTGCTGGTTGAGGTGTCGTGATGACAGGAGCCTCTAGAGCGGACGATGACGACGCCTCCGAAACCTACAGTGACGCGGCCCGAGCTTCCTCTGCAACACCCCCGTGTGCAGATAATTGAGCTCGTCAGAGGAGGGCCCTGCTGTGACGGCACCTGCGGAGCTTATGCTCCTCTTTGATTCGCCGAGCCTCGACGATTCGGTGCGTCCGTTGTTCTGTTCGGTGGCGGGCTTCGGCGACCCGTCTCGCCTGTGCTGCGGCTATCCTCTGGGCGCGACTTCACGTAATATGAAAAGTATCTAAGGTCACAAAACGTATGTAAACTCCCATGAATTTCATTAATTTCACCGCAAAGCTAATTCGCTGAACAGAGGACCAGCTCTGGGGTCAATCCCATAGACAGCTCTTACCGTCCCATGAAGCACGACACTGAACATGAATGCTGATTTCGAAAAATAAAATAAGCCCCTTTCGATGCTGAAGAAGACGAATGGTCGATGACCACTGTAGCCCGGTGAGAAGAAAGAACGCACGAAACTCGTACTATCGCTGAAATGTTAATAGTTGGAGGACCTCCGCAGCATTCGTAAAACAAGAACGGATTTGCAGCCGAGCGGTGGAGACGGCTACCGAGGCCCACTAGCCGAGTCTTCGCGAAAAATTAACACATAAACCGATATAATAACCCTAAATAGTAATATTGAATAACCAGGGTGGGAGGGGGGGTTGTTTAATGGTATAAATTTAATCAACCTGGATTTAACTTTATAAACATCTCTTTTAAAGGAGGACTCGCCTGAAAAAATGAAAATCCCTTGTCCTTACTCACATCTGATTTCATTTTAAATTAAAGAGGCCTTCCTTTATTTTGTTCATTCTACTGTAATGAAACTCAATCAAGCTTGTCTTCTAATATTGCGTCCGCCGGTTGAGATCCTTCACGCTGTGAGTCTGTACGTTGGAGCGAAAGGTCTGTGGCAAGGAAAGAGATGGACGGTAATTGAAAAGAAAAAAGGAAGCGCGCATAGGAGTGAGAGAGAGAGAGAGCGTTTCGGCGTACGCGACTAGGCGAGGACTCAACCATCTAGCGGAGCGAAGCACGAGGGAATCACGTGATAAAGCGGGTGTTTACAAATTTTCCGACCATTATCAGCAGCCTTGAGAGGGACAGGGAGAAAGCTGGGAATCACCGAGCGTAAGCAAATTCGTCGTTGGTTAACACCGTAAAATTGACACCTAATCTCACAGGCCCATAACAAAATCTTGGAAATTCAAATTAAATTGTTATATTATATCTTGGCTGAAAGTTCATTCTTTGATTGAAAATTCAAGTATTCTCTTGAAAATTTGTTTTTCTTATTCAAAATTCATGTTTTCTACTGAAAATTTAACTAATTCGTCTTTTGGGTAAAAATCCATATTTTGTTGTGAAGGATTCAACTATTTGGTGGAAATTTCATGCATTTTGTTGAAAGTTTATCTTTTTTTTTGTAGAAAACTAATCTTCCTGGTTGGAAATATACTTCTCGGTTGAAACGTTTATTGCTCTGGTTAAATATTGAACTGTTTTGTTGAAAATGTAATTATTTTCTTTATTTAACTATTTTGTTGAAAATGTAAATTCCGCTTTTCGGGTAGAAAATTTATCTTATTGCTTAAAATGTATCATTTGGTCAACTATTGATTTCCTTTGTCAAAAATTAATTTTTTTATCTGATAATTTAACTATTACGTTTGTTTTATAAAAAAGTTCATCTTTTATGTTAAGGATTCAACTGTTAGATTGAAAATTAGTGGATTTTGTTCAGAATTCATGCATACTATGACAAATGTATGTCTTTTGTTGAAAATTCACACTTTTCTTAGAAAATCAATCTTCTTGTTCAATAATCATCATATTAGTTAAAATTTCTTTCTTTGGATGAAAATCGAACTATTTTGTTGAAAATTCAAGTATTTTGTTTGCATTTGTTGCGGCATCATACGAACACACATTCAACTTTATATTATATACATATATGTATATAATTTAAACTAAAAATTCAGCTATTTCGTTGCAACACTATCTTTTTGGTAGAAAAACAATTTTCTTGGTTGAATGTTTACCTATTTTGTTAAAAATTAACTATCATATTAAAATTTAGTGACTTGCTGAAAATTTGCTTTCTTATTCAAAATTAATTTCTTTTAACTAAACATCTGACGATTAGTTTCATTTTATCTTGGAAATCTATCTATATTCGTTAAAGATTCAACTATTTGTTTTAAAATTCATATATTGCTTAAAAATTTAGCTTTTTTGGTAGAAAATTGATATTTCTATTATATTAAAAACTCGTCTTTCTTGGGTTAAAAATTCATTTTTTTTCTGAAAACTCCTCTACTATCGTAGTAATGGCTTTAGAATTCTATCGTGTTGTTGTAGATTAATCTGTAAATAGGAAATTTCAGTAAAGAATTATAATTTATATTTCAGGAGAAGGAACTTCCATAAAGAATTATTCTTTGACTTGGAGTGGAGAATTTCCAACCTGAAACGGAAATTTTTCATTGATAACTTACCAATGATTCCTCGCACTCTATGTAAAGAATAGGCTACAACTTTATATGTCAAAGAATCGATGTAATAGATTTTGGGAGGAACAATATCTTCGTTAAACACGAATCCACTGCTCAAACTAACATGCTGAATCTGTTGTGTAAGTCTCCTTCTCACCGAAGCATAAGACCACAAACTTCCCAAATACAATCCATGTTCTCTCGCAGGATCGATCATCGTGCCTGGAATGTAATATACAATTTCAAATATAATAATTGAACAAGGGAAAACAACTCTAGTAATCCTCTGGACCGCTCGGTTATCCGACCTGTAATTCGCTGTAATCCAATTATAATCCGTCATCATTACAGTCCCCACAGTAACCTACTTCTGAGCCGAAATAATTTGCTTGTAATCCGACGTAATTCACTTCTACTATGGAGTTATCCACTTTTAATCTGGAGTAATTCAAGCATTCCACAGTAATCTACTTTTAATCCACTTATATAGTAAGGAAATCTGCAGTAAGCCACTTATAATCCGCCGCCATCGACTTCTTTTCCGAAGTAATCCCCTTGTAATCCACTTCTTCTCCGGAGTAATCCACTCGTAATCCATATATAATCTAGAGTGATCTACTTGTGATCAACTTATAATACGAGGCAATCTGCAGTAATCTACTCATAATCCGCCGCAAAAATCATCTTAAAAGGAGTGATCCACTTGTAATCCCTGAAGGGAACAAACTTACCTGGTTAAAAATAATTAATTAAAAAGGCTTCCTCGTTTTTGAACGAAATCTAGGACTTCGAAACGTGGATGAGAATAACTTCTGAAGGTTGAGATAACCACACAATAATCTGAAAATTAATCAAAATACAATTATATATATTTAAAAGTTCGTCCTAAGGACAACCGCAGGATTTCGCCTGGAGTAGGTGCTAATCTTAAAAACTGCGCACGCTCCCAGCACCTCCAAGAGCGCCGATGATCAGGACGATTAGCTTAACAGAATATTCCGGGTATAACTGTCGCAACTCCCTTATAAGGTCCTGAAACTCGACCTTTACGTTTACCGTGCGTATGCATTTCGTCAATCATAGTTTCAGTCCATTCCGAGGCTATTTTTTTGTTTGTATTATTCATGGTTTAAATTATACACCCACAAACTTCTGTTACTAGGGGGGGGGGGTAAAGAAAGGAAAACCGATCGAGTCGCAATTGGTTGATGTTTTATGCTGAGAAGGTCACCAGCCTTCAGCATCGTTGTATTAGATAGGGGTTTATATGTTCCCATCTGCCAATTAATTGATGTAAATTGGTATAAGTAACTTATCTGCAAAAGGGCTTCAGGATTTTTCTATTTTCTTTCCGATTTCCAAGTTGCACTTGAGAGACGCGATTATCAATTTTTTTATGAAAATGTCTGTATATAGAAACACAGTTTGGAGGAAAACTAGTCAAATTCTAGAATATTATATTTGGTTTCTTCCGCAGTTTAAAATACCGACCGTGTATAATCCTTGAAAATATCATTATAAAATTTATTGAAAACCCATTATAATTAATCCCTGGAATCTCTAAAAAAAGCCTTAAAATGTCAGAAATTATTAGTAAAAAAAAATGTTTGCTTGTTTGTTCTTTGAACTTCCTTTCAAACCATTAGATCGTTTGAAATCTTACGAAATGTTCTAAAATCCATGGATACACGAAAACCATCAATTTTATACATCTTCAGAATGTAGATTTTCAATTTTGGCTCATCAAGGAGATTTTTTTGGATTCATCATGTCTTCACCTCGAATCGTTTTTTACAATAATTTGAACGAAACATTCTGTAAGACAGACAACTTTTTTTTGTATATACTTTGAAACATTTTAAAATCTCTTTAAATCCTTTAAAACCTCTTGAAATCATCGAAACCTCTTTAAATCTTTTTAAATCTATTCAAATCCCTTGAAATCCTTTGAAATCTTTGAAAATCTTTGTAAATGTTTTAAAATCGTTTTTGGTTGAATTTAACTATTTTTTATTTCAACTTGAAATCTTTTCTGATAGAAATATCATCTATTATATGTTTCTTCGAGAATTTATCTTTTCGGGTTGAAAATTCACGACCTTGAAGTTTGCCACTGATATGGATTTGAAAGTTTTTGTGTGGATTTTTTATTATGTTGAAATAATTTTTAAACAATTACACTATATTTCATGTTTGTGCAATTGTTATAAACAAACTATTCGCCTTGAAAATATGTAGGTGCGTTTTTTTTCTTTTTTTCTAAAACCATTTTTTGAACAATTAACGTATTTTTTGTTAAGCATTTATGCTGTGTATCTGTAGATATGGATTTGAAACTTTGACATCAATTATTGAACAACTAAGAGTCATATCGAAAAACTAAAAACACCTCTGTATTCGTCTCCGAAATATCCAGGTGCGGATTTTTTGTTTTTTTGTTTGAACAATTTTTTAACAAGTACACTATATTTTATGTTTGTAAAATTTTTATAAACAAACTGAGCGTCGGATCAAAAAATGAACGACCTTGTTGCATTTGCCTTAAAAAAATGTATTTCAACGTATATTGTATTTTATTGTAATTATAATTTTCTGCAAAAAATTACAACCACAAGAATCCACAGGACTTGACAGTTTTTGCAACCAAGAAGTTCTTCTTTTTCGACCTAGGATGGCAAATATTTAGAATATTGCAATGAGATAATTTTAAATTAAGATGTATACATGATCGCTATGTCATGTGTCATCATGCCATCCATATCTACAGGTACAGAGTATATTTACGCTTAACATCAAATGCCCTGAACATATATTAATCTCTTTTCGTAAAAATTGATCTTTTCTGTTAGGAAGTTAATTTTTGTGGTAGAAAAGTCATCTCGGTTGTTAAAAATTCAACTATTTTAGTAGAAAATTCAATTTTTTGGTTATAACTTAAACTATTTATAAGAAAGTTTAATAATTTGCTTAAAAATGTATTTTTTCGGGTTGCAAATTCAACTGTTTTGTAGAAAATTTATGTCATTCGCTGGAAATTTGTCTTTATGGGTAGAAAATAATTCTTCTTTATTAAAAATTAATCTTTTTGGTAGAGCATTCAACTATTTCGATGAAAATTTAACCCTTTTGTTTGTATTTAAATGATAGAAAATTCTTTCCTTTGTGTTGAAAATTACTTTTTTACTGAAAAATTTACTAGCTATTTGTTTAAAAATTCAACCATTTTGTTGGAAAATTAATTATTTTATTGAAAATTCAATTATTTTGTTAAAATCGTCTTTCTTGGTCGAAAATTCTACTATTTCGTTGACAATTTGTCCTTTTGGATTGAAAATTCATCCTTTATGGAAGAAAAGTCATCCTTCCTGGTTGAAAATTCATCTTTTCTTTCTTTTTGATTTGAAATTGAAAATTAAATTAAATTATATTGAAAACATCTTTCATTCAGAATTCACCTTTTTTGGGAAAAGATAAATCTTCTTGGTTATGACTCATCTTTTTCGTTGAAAGTTCTACTATTCAGTTAAATGTTGAACTCTTTTGTTCAACAGTTATTTTTTTACACGATTTATCATTTTAGTTAAAAGTTGATTAAAAATTTAGCTATTTTATCAAAATTTATTCTTTTTTATTGAATTATCTGTATTTTATTAAAAGAAAAATATTTCTTGGTTGAAATATTAACTATTAAATTTGTTGTTGAGATTTCATCTTTTTTGTTTGAAAATTGAACTACTTGATTGAAAGTTCACTTTCATAATTTTATTTGAAAATTCATCTCCTTGGTTGAAAATTCAACCAGTTTGTTGAAAATTCGATTTTATTTGTTGAAAATGACGTTTTTGAACTAAAAATTTAAATTTTCCATTTTTGGGTCAAAATTGATATTTCTAATTGAGAATTGTTTTTTTCTAGTTAAGAATTCAACTATTTGGCTAAAGATTTACGTATTTTTTGAAAATTCGTCTTTTTTGATAAAAAATTTAATTTTTGTGGCCGTTTTGTTTCAGGATTCCACCATTTTTCTGGAAATTCGTTTTGTTTGATTGAATTCAACTATTTTTAATTTATAATGAAAATGTTTTCTGGTTGAAATATCAACTATTAAATGCTTCGTTGAGAATTCATATTTTCGGGTTGAAAATTCCACTGTTTTGTGAAGAATTCGTCTTTTTGTCTTGAAAATTCCACAATTTGGTAGAAAATTAAACTATATGATTGAAAATCAACTTTTTGGCCAAAAATTTACATTTTCGTAAAAATGTTACCTTTTTGGTAAAAAAAACGCAACTATTTGGTTGAAAATACTTGTCTTTTTTTTTAAATTTCGTATTTTTTCGTAGAAAGTTAATCTTTTTAGTTGAAAAATCATCTTTTTGCTTGAAAATTCAACTGTTTTGGTAGACGATTCAACTATTTTGTTAAAAGTCAAACTATTTATTAGAAAATATAACATTTGGGTTAAAATTCTTGTTTTCGGTTTGAAAATTCAACTGTTTTGTAGAAAATCCATGCATTTTCTTGAAAAGTCGTCTTTATGGGTAGAAAATTGTGTTTATTCGTAGAAAGTTAATCTTCTTTGTTGGAAATTCATCTTTTTTGTTGAGTATTCAGCTATTCCGAAAAAAACTCGTATTTTTTGGTTAAATTTAACTGGTAGAAAATTCTTTTTTTTTTATTATTTTCCAAACTGAAAATTAAACTATTCAATTATTGGTTAAAAGTTGATCTTTTTTTGGCGGAAATTCAACTATTTAGTTGAGTATTCACCTTACTTGTTTGAAAATTACTTTTCTTGTTGAAGATTCAGCTATCTGTTCAAAAATGCAACTATTTTGTAGAAAACTTAATTATTTGGTTGAACATTCTACTCTTGTGTTATAAGTTTAATTATTCTGTTGAAAATTCAATTATTTTGTTAAAGCCTTCTTTTTTGGACAAAAATTCTGCTCACGACAACAACTCACTAGAAACGCCAAAAAACGCAGAATAAACGTAAAACGGGTTTTAGACAACGGCTACGTTACTTTCGGAACGGTGGGCGTTGGGTAAAAAATAGCCAAAAATTACATTAGAGGGTCAAATTTTTCAAGCGTACCAGCCTAAAAATTTATCGTCACTGATTTTTCGAGCTTTACGATAAAAAGACTGATTTTGGAATAAATAATTTATTTTATGCTCACTTTTCCATTTTAAACATATTATTGAGTTTTTTTCCAAATCCGGCCCCTTGAATTTTTCGAAAATATTTGTTATATTCGTTATTGAACATTTTTTTAACATAATTTTTTATTTTTCTTCAAGTTTTTACCCTCGTGAAAAGAAATACCAATTTAATACCACTTTAAGACCAGTTTCAAACAACATTTGGTCTTTTTCTGGTATTAACCCTTCAGCCTATATATGCATCATTTTTAGGACATTGAAATTCAGACCACTTTCTCTCTGTCTCTCTCTGAAATAAGGATAGCTTGCTGGGACATAAGGATTGTGGTCTTCTGGGGACCAGAAAATATCAGTTTAAGACCACCTTAATATACTGTATACACTATACTGTAGTCTTAAGTTGGTCTTTCTTTTCACGATGGTGTATATATTTTTACAACTTTTTATTGTTTAAAACTGCTTTTCATCATTTTTCTAATAGTGATTTAAAGCTGAATAGATTTTTCAAATTTTATTAATTCGAGGTGCTTTTTGGTGTGAGTCCCCTCGCCTCTCGAATCAATGATTGAGTAAAGTGATTACTACACTTGACCCCTCTTTTGAGTACAGCAGCAATCGTATCCCCACTTTCTACCCTAGGTGATTTTCAAGGAGAAAAATCAAACTTTTTTTAAAAATACTTTGAAAAAAATTCAAGTGGCTGCATTTGTAGAAAAACTCAAAAATATGTTTAAAATGGAAAAATGAGCACGAAATCATGTTTATATTCTAAAATCATTATTCTTATTGTAAAGCTTATTTAAAACCGCTTATAAAACACTCTTATAGAGTATAAAATGATCAAGTTCAGCAGAAGTTATGCTTAATAGAATAAAAGTGCTTGAGTTTAAATATCGAAAATTCGAGTCCCTGTATGTTGACAAATCGTCTTTCGGGAGGTCCATCATTTGGGGAATTAAAACACCTGTACTAGAACAAAAACTTAGGGGAATTTCAAAAAAATCGACGACAACAAATTTTTAGGGGGGTACGCTTGACAAAGTTTGCCATATATTGTATTATATTTTATAGGGAACACGGAATGCATAATTAGTTACCTTATCGGCCGGAGTAAAATTATTTCGAACTTTCCAAACCTATTTTTTTTCTTTTCACTAATAGAATTAAAAAGCTGCTTGGTTAAATCAGCCAATAGAAGTTAATGTATTATAAAAGCAAGATTTCATTATCTTATAAACCAAGATCGCGAGATATCTGAAATCTATGCAAATAGAGGGGCGAGGCAAGAATTGGTAAGTACACTTCAAGAAGATAAGAACAATCAAGCCAGGGTAGAATACACACATATCTGGTTCAAACTTTCCTAATCTACCTTCAGGATCTACTTCAAAAGAACTTACACTGCTCTCCATCGACGTCTGAGATGAAGATTGAATAAGGCCACTAATTTCTTATGGTGGATTATTGGAAACTTTTCATTACCTTGCAAATTTAACAGTGAACTTATTATACAAAGCTATTTCCTTTCTATTTTACATTAACAGTCTCTGAAAATCATATAATCGATATTATTTATAGCACAATTAGAGGGTGGCCGCAAAACTTCATTTTCAAAATTCTCTGACTATTGCTTCCTCGTAGAGTGGGGCTTGTAATGAACTCAATTTTTAAATATAATTTTTCGACATATTTCAATATAATTCTTCGACCCCAGGAGCTCGAAAATACAATTTTCAAAAAATGTCCGTATGTGTATGTGACTTTCTTCTGTTCGTCATATCTCGAAAAATAAAAGACCTATTTTCATGAAATTTGGATTAATTGTAGCTCCGACTGTTATCCAGGTCTGATATAATTTTGAGCCAGGTCGGCCCTTTGGAAGTAGTTATGTTTGCGTTTAATGATTTCAAACAAAAATTTTACCTTGTTTATATGAGAAAAGCTCTTTCGATATTCAAGATACAGCAATACGATGTTCAACATATTTGTTCGCGTATTTGAGATGTTTTGATCCACCTATTGTTAAAAGTTTTATATCCTACTAATACCGACTTATGAAGTTTCAAAAACATGGTTTATTCAGTTTATATGAGAAAAACTTTTTTGATATTTAAAATACGAAAATATTATATGTAGTGCATTCGTTCGCGATCTTGAGACAAATCGATTGACCTATTGATGAACCTTTTATGACACACCTACCGATTTATGAAGTTTCAAAAAGATTTGTGTATTCTATTTATGTGAGAAAATATTTGATCATATTAGGATTACTACAGTATTGTATCTGACATGTTTGTTCGCATCTTCGAGACACGTCGATTGACATATTGACGAAACTTTTATTACCTCTTATGATCTAGCAATACCGATTTATACAATTAAAAAATATATTGTTTATCTTGTGGATATGAGGAATACTTTTTTTAATATTGGAAATACGATAGTAATTTATATGATATATTTGTTTGCGTCTTCTAGACGCATTGATCGCACAAATTAAGAACCTTTCATGACCTACCATAATCTACCAATATCGTTTTTAATTTTGTTAACACAGATATTTCCTTGTTTATAAGAGGATTTTCCTTTTGATATTGGGAATATAACAGTACAGAATGTAATTTAACCGTTCGCGTCTTCGAAACGCGTGGAATGATCTATTGAAGATGAATTTAAAATAATTCATGATAAATTATTGAGAATTCAGGGTAAATTCCAAATGAATTCAAATAAAATGCAATGAATGTTATAAATTCCCGTGAAACTCAATGCAATCTGAAATTTTCTGAAATCCCGGAAAATCTATTGAAATACCTTCAGAGCTTTTGAAATCCCTCAAAATAATTGAAATCCTCGGAAACCTCATAAAGTCGTTTCATATCATTTAAAATATCCTACAACCTTATATTACCTTTAAAATTGTTCAATATTTTCCGAAATTCTAGGAAATTCTTCACAACCGCATGCAAATGTCTCGGTATCTTTTGAAATACCCTAAGATATTTTAAATTCTTTGAAACCTTTTCAAATCATTAAATCCATTAAGAATTCATTTAAATCTTTCAAAATGCCCTAAAATATTTCTAATATTTTAAAATCCCTTGGAACTTTTCGAAGTTATTGAAATTCCATTAAATATTTTAAAATACCCTTAAGTATTTAAAATTTCTTGAAATCCCTTGAAACTTGTCAAAGCTCTAGAACATTTTTTTTGAATTTTTCAAAATACTGTAAAATCTTTAAGATCCTTTGGAATAACTTTAAATTAATAAAAGCTATTCAAATCCTTTGAAATAATTTGAAATCCATTGGAATTATTTAAAGCTCTTGAAAAATCCTTTGCAATTTTAAAAATACCCTAAAATCTTTAAGATTCTTTAAAGGCTTTGAAAATACCTTGAAACATTTGAAAATTTTGTAAATCCTACGAAATCCCAGTATTCTTGTAAATAAAGACTTCAAACTCCAGTATATAATACACATACATTGAAATCCTCGGAAATCTTATAAAATCCCTTGGAATCTTTTTAAATATCCTGAAACTTTATAGGTCCTATAAACTAGTTCCATGTCTTTCAAAATTCTAAGCAATTCTTCAAGACCCCATGAAAAAATGTTTAAGTCCCTTTTATTCATTAAAATCCTTGGAATACCTGGAAAATATTTGCATCTTTTTAAAGTGCCTTGGAATCTTTTAAAATAGCATTGAATATTTAAAATCCTTTGAAATATTTTAAACCCTTTGAAGCTTTTTAAAGCTCTTGACAATACCTTGGAACTTTAAAAACTAACCTAAAATTCATTGCAATCTTTTAAAATACAATAAAATATTTCAAATCTTTTTAAATGTTTAAGCTCCCTTGAAATATTTTAAAGTTCTTGAAAATTCCTCAAAATTTTTGAAATGCCCTAAAATATTTCAAATCCTTTGAAATAATTTCAAGTCCTTTACAACATTTTAAACTTTTCGAAAATTCCTTAGAATTTTCAAAGGTACCCTAGAATCTTTAAATTTCTTGAATTCCTTCGGAATTATTTAAATCTATTAAAATGTTCTTGAAATATTTTCAAATACCCTAAAATAATTCCACGAAGTAGTAAAGTAGTGTAAGGAGATTCAACTCTATGGGACATTTCGGAAAATTGTACCCTCATTTCTACGTACCCACATCCTATAGCACTTCAGATAACGTATTCTAGCGCCTGTTGCGAAAACCCGTTATAACATAGGTTTTGGAGTTGATCTTGAACAGTTTCAAATGTTCTCATGAGAGGCGCTACAATACTTTATCTGGTATGCTGAGGGTATGCTATAGGAAGTGGGCACGGACAAATGGGGCATATTTTTATATAAGAGTTGGATCTCCTTATACTACTTCGTGAATAATTTAAAAGAATGCAAGAAAATTCAGAAATAGGTATGGACTTAAATTCAATCATTGTTAACCCATAGGTAAATTTATTGAAAAAAAGTGACTAAAGTAATTCGTAGCATATTGGGTCGTTCGAATCTCCCCCTCCTAATCCTTTTCACTATCCTACTTTCCACCACTCCTTTACCACTCATTTCATCTTGTCTCGAGTCTCGTCCCATCCGGAGCCTCGTCTCGAATCTCATATTGAATCACCTCTCAAACCTCGTCTTGAATCACGTCTCGAACCTCGTCTCGAATCTCGTGAAAAATAGTAGGACGTACAGACCACCGACCGAAACTATAAGGGCTTCTGCCCGAGGCTACGAAACCCTAAAAAGCGACTATTGTGACTATTCGAGAAAACAAAGTGACACTCTAACACTGCGTGTAGTATTTTTCTATCGTTTGTTACATTTTTATTAATAAAATTGTAAGAACCATTGTATAAGTGTTGTCGTAAGTAAGCTAATGTCTAAAAATTTCATATAAATATAAAAGGCAAAGGGAAATAAAATCGAGGGTCTTTCAGGTTATGAAGTAGGTGAACAATTGATCACACGATAGAAGCAACTACATAATAGAGCGGCAGTTGCATCCATCATTCTTGATTTACCTTTCAAAGCTATTATGACCTATTCTTTCTCTGGTATTCCCTACGTTTACCTTTTTCGCTCAAAAGAAGGTTGCCTCGTTTCTTGTGAAGCATCTTGTCTCGACACTGAGCAAAGGAGAAAAACTCTATTTCCGATACGGAATAATGAAGAACGACGCGACGCGACGGAGCTTTCTCGTCGTGTCGCGAACAAAGGTACCGAATAGGAAAGAAGAACGCTCACAGAAAAGAGTGCAAAAGGACCTTATATGTTGTCAACGGCGACAGTGTTTTTGTCTTCAGTTTATGACATCTTCTGAAATTTCATTTTAATTTTTCCTTTCCTTTCTCTCTGCACAAAAGCCTAGAAGAAAATGCTCATTTTACGAGAATGGAAGGTATTATCTTATTTGTTAAAATGACACAATTTTACAAGGTTTTTCTTCAAGGTAACATTTTGAGGTAACATTACTTTAAATTGTGATTTAAAATTCATTATTTCAAAATAATTCTAATTAATGTACACTATGGTGCCTCATGAAATCCTTTTTTTAGATTTTTTATAACCTTGACTCAGAAATTTCTTTCTTTTGACGAGCAAATGATCCCCTATTTTTGCCAGATTTGTTTATCTAATAACCAACCTATAACAAAATTTATACACTATTTAGATTTTTATACATAATTTAGACGTACTTTCGAAAAACAGAAGCTTTTTAAGAATTTTGAAAAGTTTCAAGAAAATAATAAACATTTCTTAAGATTCATGGGAAAATTTTTTATGATTTTTTGTTTTGAAAAATTAACTTCAAGATATTATTTGAAGGCAATTTTTTACTTTTGAAAGATTTTCTTTTAAATATTGAGGATAATTCGATTCATTTTAAAAAGTATTTAAAAGTTTTTGAAAAAAATATAAAATAAATTAGAAAAGATTTCAAAAAATGTGAATCAATATGTAGATTTTTTAAGATTTTGAAATAAAATTTTTGAGCTTTTAGAGGCTTCTGGAAAGTTTCAAGATAATACAAGAAAACTTCAAGACTCCGCAGAAAATTTCAAATGATATTTCACGTTGAAAAATTAATCCTGTGAAATAAAACACCCTTCTTAAACATTTTTTACATACTTTTCCGACATATATCTGAAATATCCAAAAATCTTTTTTAATTTTCTCGATAATTCTAGGAAATTATATTTATACAACCTGAAAAATAAATGAACTTCAAAATAAGTAGGCACTCGAAATTTTTATTCTCTATTAAAATATATTTTCCTCTTCAAATTATAATTTGGTTGAAATCTTGTTTTTGATTATAAATAAAAATCTTTTCGTTTGCATATCAACTATTACATTTTTCGTTGAGAATTCATGATTTTTTGTTGAAAATTCAACTACTTGGTAGAAAATTAATTTAAATATTGGAAATATTCACAAATATTTTCTATATTTCTCAAGAATTGATTAATTCGTTTTGTAATAGTAGAAATTGTTTTCCGTAAGATAGATAATATTTCTTGATTGTTTCATAATAAAAAAAAAAATTTGTGATGAAGACAACCTAATCTCAACTTTACCATAAAATCGCAATTTAAGGGTGTTAATGCCCACCTTAAATTTTTTTTCATACAAAAAGAATTTCTTGCATTGTTCAAGTTGAAATAGTGACAAATGTGGAAATTAATATTTAAAAACTTTGAAATGTCGAATTTTCTGCATAAAAGCCTCCATAACGACCTCTAAATATTATTTCAAAAATCTGGCAAAAATAGGCGATCTTTTCTCAAAAAATGAAAAAAAAATCCTATATTTCACCAGGAATAAGACAAATATAAATTTGATGAATTATTCTCTTTTCCATTCGGAAACTTCTTTTCAGAAAAGCGATGTGACGTTGAATTACAATTGTCACTCTGACACTGTATGATGGAGTTCAATTTCAGAATGGGCTTTAATACCAGTGCTATCCAGTGGCTATCGTGCCATACATTGTCTTCCATAATCAAGAGTTGATCATCACATGTCAGGATGCCACCCTTCAACCTAATAATTTATCAATTATCTGATAAGCATTTCTCTTCCGGATTAAACGTGAGTAAATTTTCAATCAACTCTGCCTTAGGTTTCGGGAAAATCCAGGGAATTATCCATCTCTTATGAAAACTTTTTTTGTCGAAAACAATAATTTTGTATTTCGACGAATAAAATGAACGAAGATTCTGACTCATAAAACAAAATTTTCTGAATAAATTCAAAGTAAATAGATGTTGTCTAGATATTGTCATTCATTATTAACGTTTCAATTATGTGAACATTAAAGTAATCAATTTCATTAGGCAAAAATTTTTTTTTTAGAATCTGAACACATACACCAGCCTCAATTATACCTTTTTAATCAATAAATTTTCCAAAAAATTAAAATCTGTTATGATTTAATGTTCTCTTTTTTTAATTTTGTCTTTTCGTGTTTCGTTTTTTCGGTCGGGTGTCCGTCCGTCGTACTTTTTTCTAAGAAACGGAAGTATTGGTTAATTATTAGAGGAGTAGTAGGGGGAGTATGGGTAGTAGGGGGAGTATGGGGAAATGAGGGTAGAGGAAGTAAGGGAAGTGATGAATGAGGAACTAAAAGAAGTAAGGGGGAATATGGGGAGGGGTAGTAGGGAAAGGGGAATGTTAGCTAGGATACTTAAGAGAAGGGGAATTATATGAGAAAGAAGTGGGAAAAGAAAATAGAAACGATAGTTGAAGTGTCGGGAGGAAAAGTATCGGGAATAGGAGAGGGAAAAATGGGAGGTGGAGTTTAGAACGATTTAATTAACGTTTTACTAGGCTATGGAGCCCTTTTTTTAGGCGCACAACGCCTACTTTGACGAATTCTTCATTGATTTTTTGTTGTTTTTATTTTCTTAATATCTTGAAAATGTATGTATCAAATTTGTATGCATATAGAATTGAATCGCCGGATCGTAGAAGGGCATATAAAGTCTGATGGCTGGTGGCGGGAGGGCCCCTTGGCATTTTTAAAAGGTCGGAGCAGTGTTGCGGAATGAACGTGTTATTTAAATAAATAACACGAGAATTCTAGATCAATCTAAAATATCTACACCTTAAACCTATATACCGAACAATTTACGCCTACCCCGAAAGGGAAACGGCTTAATGATATAATAATAATAATAATAATATACAGCTGGGGGCAGATCACCCATCCTTATCCGGCTACGTCCTTTATCTGAAAGGAGGAAAAATATTTTAATATATCAGAGAGTGTGTTTAAAACAATTTGTTAGATATAGAATGCTAGTTTAAATTTGAAAAAATAAATGGATTTCTTTCAAGTATTTCATTGTTTTTTCGACTTGCGTGGATTGTCCTAATGCTTCATAAAGAGAGCCTGGTACTCTTAATTTTTCCCGGATATCACTGTATTTTCTGCACGTTGATCGTAACATTCTCCTGATCACATAGAGGTGGATTGGATTTTCAAAGATGTGTTTATGGGTGAATTTGATATGACCGATTCGCAGTCCAGTAAGAACTACTTGATCTTTCCTGGTAAAGGTCTTCCATGTTGAATGATTAGGGTTGATTTTGATGATAAGGAAGTTTACGTCGATAACCAATGGTTATCGACTATCTGTTGAAAGTAATTTTTGGCATTAGGCAAGGGAACAATATATAAACATTAGGGTGGTCCAAAAATGCATTACAAATTTTTTTTCACCCTAGATGGCAAGCCCCCTCCCCCTCCCAAAAAGTTTCCATTTCCGGAGAAAAAAAATCCCTAATTTTTTTTTCGAAATTCGAATATTAACACGCGCCACCGGGCACTTCAAAATCCCATTTAATTAACATGGAGAAATTTTGGATTTTCCAAAAATTGAACTCATACTTCAGGGTTTGATCGAAACGTGCCAACTTTTTTAGGGATTGAAGAGGAGTCTCTATGAAATAAAACCATACTAATAACTTTGATTTTTAACCCACCCTTACCCCCTCACAGTGCCCCAAATATGACTAAAAAATTTTAAAAACTACATTTTTACGTATTATTGTTACTTTTCAGCAATTTCCGTTGTCTTTTTCATGCAAATAATTACTAGTGGACAATTTAAATATTTCCCATGACTCTTTAAACAATTTGTAATTGTTTAAACACATGTTAGTTATTTAAAAAATTATTTATTCCCCAAAAATGTAAAAAATAATCGTATTTTCTGATTGAAATGTAAAAGTTTGTGATTGTTTGGAGAAGTAAATTTTTTTAAAAACATTATGTAATTATTTAAACAATTATTGGTTCATCAAAAACAGTACTTACTGAAAGTAGTGAAAATTATAGAAAACAGTTTCCAGATATCAGAAAGAAAACATTGTCTTCGGCCGAAAAATAATATTTTGTGATCAGTTTTGTAATTAGACTGCATATGAAATGTATTTAGATTATATTTCATTATAGTATTTGAAAGTCTTATGAATATCATTCTGATATACTGGAAAACACAAAAAATATATTTACAAAAATAGTTCCATGTGTAATATTTTATATTATTGATCCACATTTTTCAATAGAAAACTGCTTGAACGAATAAAAGTTGTTTAAACAATGACACGACGTTTTTAACAGAATTTACTACTCCTCGAAATCATTCAATATTATGTTTAATTCAGAATGTACGATTTAAAAAACATTTTTGAAAAAATAATTGTTTAAACAAATTTTATTTGTTTAAAATATCAGAAAATAGTTAATATATTATTTCTATACACTATACAGTCAGAAAAATAATTATATGTATTTTATTTCACTTTTTAAAAATATCGAGAAAAAAACTGCTTAAGCAAATCAAGATTATTTAAACAAATAGAAATTTATGAAACATTAAAAGATATGTATCACAATTATATAAGTATTCAAGAAAAAGTAGCATAGGATACCGATTTGAGAAAAAACTGGACATCTCTGGGACAATTTTTAAAAATGTTGAGAAAAAACAATAAGTAATTGTTTAAATAGTTACATAATGTTTTAAAAAAAATTTACTACTCCAAACAATGACAAACTATTACATTTCAATCAGGAAATACGATTATTTTTTACATTTTTTTGGGAATAATTAATTGTTTAAATAAGTTACATTTGTTCAAACAATTAAAAATTGTTTATAAAGTCATGGGAAATATTCCAATGATCCATTAGTAATTATTTACATGAAAAAGACGACGTAAATTGCTAAAAAGTAACAATAATAGGTAAAAATGTAGTTTTTTTATTTTTGGGTCATATTTCAGGCGATGTGGGGGGAGGGAGGGTGGGTTAAAATAAAAGATATTAGTATGATTTTATTTCATAGGTAATCCTCTTCAATCCCTAAAAAAGTTGGCGTGTTTTGATCAAACCCTGAAGTATGAGTTCGATTTTTCAAAAATCTAAAATTTCCCAATGTTAATTAATAAATGATGAAATGAACGAAATATTTTTCCCCTATTCTATTTTATCTACAAATATGGCTTAAACTACAATTTTAAATATTGGAATATAAGTTTTCTTTGCAATCAGTAATTTGCAACATAAATAAATTAGTATTTTAGCACTGCTTCTAGTTTAAAAGTCATTAGTAAAAAATGTCGTTCATTTGAACGTTCTGAACTTCAAGCACATAATTAAATTGGATTTTGAATTTCCCCGTGGCACGTGTTAATATTCGAATTTCGAAAAAAAAGTACGGATTTTTTTTCTCCGGAAATGGAAACTTGCTTGCCCTCTAGAGTAAAAAGCGTTTTTTGGACCACCCAAATAAACATATTATATAATTAATTGCATCATAGACGTATGTTTTTACAGAAAATAGTATATTACGCATCTAGGGAGGGAAACAGGAGGGAAACACTCCTTTTCGGTCTGTGTTGTGCATACGATACTTTCTAAAACACATATTCGAAATACGTGGATGTTCAAGTCTATGTGAAGCGAGTCAATACAGGATAATTTAGTGCTCTTAAGTTACCATATTACGGTTGCTATTCAATTTAAAAAAATGAGTGGTACCGCTGGCTTAATGTTAATCTGAAATGTCTGCACTGCAACATATATAAAAATTTACTGAAATCGCATTTATCAATACAACATAATTTGAGGCGTTCCACAACGAAAGATCCCACTTTGTCGGTATGGAGTTACGTATACAAGAGCACAACCGCATAAATTTTCGTCATTTTAAGCAAAGGACGAACCCTTTAGCTCTACACTGTTATAAATATTTGCAATTTTAATATACATTTACTATACATATTTATATTAAATTTAAAAACTCGGTCTATGAAATATTAATTAAGAGGCTGCATATTAAATTTCATATACATGTATATTGATCAAATTTTAGAAAAGTCAGGTAATTTCACTTTCAACAAATTAAATATAAGTATGGCAGTAATTTTCAATTCTAAATGACGAGGCATAGTATTTTTTTCTAGTTAAACATAAATTATACTTGGTTTTAAGTGATAAAGTTCAAATAATCAAATTATTACGACACCTATATACGAAATTTAGTATACGCATATACTAAATTCAGTGTACGCGTTCCGCTTCGCGTGGGTTCCCGCCTTCATCGACTGCAAACATGATCAAATGAAAAATGAAATTAAAGTATAAACACGCATATTAATTTTAGTATACAGACACTATGAAATTAATATAAGTGAAAGAAACTTACTGTACGCTTAATAAATTTAGTATACATATATAACTTCATAAAAGAAACATTTCTATTTTTCTAACAGTGTGATGGCATTTTATCGCGCATTCAAAAGAATAGAATAATATCTTCACTTCACGCTGAAATCTGGAAATATTCATTTTTCTCTATTCAGCGCTTTATTTTTCATGAAGTTATGTACATAAAACAAACGAAAAACTAATAGTTTTTGACAATATAATAAAGACCACTATTATGCACCCAACCGGTCAATTATTATATTAAGTTCAACAGAAAAAAAAGAGTTTGTCAATTTTCCTCCAAATCTCATGAACTCGATGAACTCTGCGATCAATGTTTAATGCGCTGAGCGGTCGGAATGGAAATAATGGGTCAATTTGGATTCAGTAAAAGTAAACCCTGTAAAAAGGAGAGCATTTAAATGGATTATATATGGCATTGAAAAAAACAGAATTGTTCCAAAATCCAATTCTACATCCTAAATTCTTCGGGAATATATAATACAATACATAAATAAACCCTCTTATACCTTCGAAATTTCATAGCTTCAAAGTTACTAATATTTGAGGACAGGTAATGATCATAATAAACAATGAATAAAAATCACAATAATCACTATTAATACAAACCGCACGATGTTTATCGACATCGAGATGACACGCACAACTTTTTGGTCCATTCTTATATATGATTTAAATCTATCCGAAATCTGCGTGCTCAATATTTGAAAGCTTTGCGAAATATTTAAAATCTGTGTAAAATCTTTTAAATATATCCGAAATCTTTGCGAAATATTTGTGAAATTGTTGAAGTCTTTTAAATCCATCCGGAATCTTTGTGAAATTTGTGAGAAATTGGTCAAATCTTTGTGAAATCTTTGAGATATATTTAAAATCTTTGTGAAACTTTGGGAAATTATTGAAATCGCCTTTATGAAATACTTGAAATCTATCGGAAATCTTTGTGAAATAATTGAAGTCTTTGTGAAATATTTTTAATCTATCCGAATTCTTTGTGAAATTGGTTAAAAATCATTGAAATCTTTTAAATCTATCCGAAATCCATGCTAAATATTTGAAATCTTTGCGACATATTTAAAATCTTTGTGAAATCTTTGTGAAATCTATCCGGAATCTGTGCTAAATATTTAAAATCTTCGCGAAATATTTAAAATTTTTGTGAAATCTTTTAAATCTTCTGAAAGCTGTGATAAATATTTGAAATCTTTGCAAAATATTTAAAATCTTTGTGAAATCTTTTTGATCTATCAGAAATCTTTGTGAAATTTTGGAAATCTTTGGGAAATCGTTCAAATCTTTGTGAAAATTTTGGAAATCTTTTCGAAATAGTTAAAATCTTTGTAAAATCTTTGGGAAATAATTTAAATCTTTATGCAATCTTTGAAATCTATCGGAAATCTTTGTAAAATAATTAAAGTCTTTGTGAAATTTTTCAAATCTATCCGAAATCTTTGCGAATAATTTGTGAAATTTTTTAAATCATCTTTGTGAATTCTTTGGAAAATTATTGAAATCTTTTAAATGTATCCGACATCTGTGCTAAATATTTGAAATCTTTGCGAAATATTGGAAATCTTTGTTCAATTTTTGAATTTTATCGAAAATCATTGTGAAATAATTGAAGGCTTCGTGAAATCTTTCTATAATCTATCCGAAATATTTGTGAAATCTTTTAAATCGATCGGAAATCTTTGCGGAACCTTCAAAATTTTTGCGAAATCTTTGGGAAATTATTAGTCTTTGTGCAATCTTTGAAATTTACCCGAAATCTTTATGAAATTTTTTAAATCTTTGTGAAATCATTGAAATCTTTGTGGTATCTTTGTGAAATCTTTCTAAAATCTTTGGAAATCTTTGAAATATTTTTGAAATATTTGGTTATAGTTTATTATTTACCATTTATTGTTTATTTATTATTTATGATTTATGTAAAATTTTTACATAGTATAATATTCGTATACTATGTACAATAGGCCAAGTTTGTCATAAAATTACGAAATTAGAACAGAATTTTCGTGAATTCACCTTAAATTATGAAAAAAGTTACGGAATTTTCTGTTGCATGTATATATATATATATAACAGCGCATAAAACTTCCGTTACACGGAACGTATAAAATTCTGTTGCAATCAGTTTCGGAATTTTCAGATGTATCGTAGAAAATTCCGTAATTGTAAATGAAAAATTACGCAAATTTCAATATATATATCACATATATAAAGAGTCTGCTAAAGATAATTTTCTTTGATCATATTGAATTAATTAGCTACTGACGTCATGCAGCATATAACGATGTTCCACAAAAAAAATCAAAATGGCAATTATGCAAATTGCGTTCTGCAGTGAAGGAAGTAGAAATTGTTACTTCACGTAACAAGGCTCGTGTAAAAAGGCATCTTGAAAAAGAGCACGTTCAAGAATTTGAAGAATTTTGTTCATTGTTGTCCGGCTCATCACTTTCACTTTTATTACTGACGTAAAAGTGAACAATTAGAGTCAATTTTTAAAATATATTGCAGGGCCTGAACTGTGTGCAACTCGACACAGTTTGTGCATGCAGTTTTCATTTTAAAGTGTGCAGTGTTAAAATAAAAAGTGTCTAGTAGAAAATGTCTTGTTCAATAAAAAAAACTTACGCGGAAAGCAGAATGCAATGGCCATAATGATACACGCCCAGTAATTTTGCTTAATTTCGATTTCGCATTTGTCTGTTTTCACAGAAAAATATTTTTTCTCGAAAACGGCAGATCATAAACGCAAAATTATACAGAATATAAAAGATGCTGCTCCATTAAAATGAGTCTCATTTATTGGTCATTTTTAATTTAGTTATGCATATTTAAGAACGTATGCAACGAAACTGGTTATAAAAAGCATATTAATAATCTATTTCCACTTACTATTATGCGATTATATATTTATTACACATTTTAATTATTTTTGGATTATATAATCAGTTCTTTATTTAATCACTCTGAAAATTTCGAGTTGATGGTCGCGAGCCTTTTTCCGAGCCTTTTTTTAGTTTGTGATTCGGTTGCGAGAAATAACAATAAACCTCCAAAGTTACGAATTTGTAGGTACATAATTTTTAATATTTCATATAGAGCAGGCCACAAATTTCTGAAAATTTCATATAGCGTTTTTATTTACGACGTTTATAAGACAATCCTCGAAATAATAATGAATAGAGTTTGCGAATCATTCGGTGACTCTCAAAATAGTGAAAATATATTACGAGAGTCATGAAAAAATCCGCGGAATCTTTTTATTATTTCGAGGATTCTTTAACCTTGTCATAAATGTGTTACACAAAATGTTCAGAAATTTGTAGCCTATCTTAAAATTTAAAACTAAAGTTTCGAACAACTTTTTTCTATATACGAGCAAATAAGGATGACTTTTTCCTTGAAATGAAGACATATAATATTAATCACTGATAAACATATAATATAGAAAGTTGCGTCAAACCATATAGTTATTCATTTTCATGTTTTAATGGCGAATCAATTGCAAAATGTAAACAGAATTTGTTATTTGTCCACATGAAATATCATACAGCGACGATCTGATGCAATACACGATGAGAATCGTTTTTCTATGCACGAAAAAAGGCGCCAGCGCGTCGCCAAGCACGCTAACTGAAAACCGTTGATATCTTCTAATTGCCTCAAGGTATTTTAATGAAATTCGAAATATAAGACGGCGAAAATGTCCTTAATATGAAGAAAAAAGAATTACTTTTTTATCTACAGTAGAAGTGAAGTTGTGAATTGGTCTCATTTCGCTGCGCAGGGTGGTTCATATTTTTGCACTGGAGAGCGCAAGTCCTCTGCATGAGCACGCTCATATATATAGATATATTCATGTGCTCTTCAGTGGAACTTTCCGTTACTCAGTCTGCCGGATTACGTATCGTACGTGCGTCACTTTCAGACACAACGATACAATACTTTTCATACCATTTTTTAAATCGGTTACTCTCTTTTTATTTCTAATACACTACGTATTGGACTGAGACATATACATATGGACGTCCTATATTGTTTTAATTAATCAATTTCAGTCTGTAAAATAATAGATGAGTGAAAAGGGATTATGATCGGTTATCAAAATTCTGTAAAAACGGATCTTTTGCGGATTAATTATCCCTAGGGTTGAAAATTTTCATATAAGAATACATGATTGAACTGACACATAAATATAAATTTCGTACAAAGAATGTTGATGTTCGTTGTTAGTTTTAAGGTCAGTGCCGGTGAATTGAAAGCAATCAAATTGCTCCGAACGTTTTGGCACGCAATGGTGGCCCCTCATCAGGGAATTTTATTAGATCTTTCACGAGATTATTTTATTTTCTATACTTTCACTACATTGATATAGTAGCGTTAAAATCTTGCTTTTCTCCAATAATCTCGTCATTATGCCAACGATTTTTTATAAATTATCGTAAGATATATAATGAAATTCACTAATGAGGTCCACCATGGTGTGCCAAAACGCTTGAAGCAATTTAATTGTTGTTCGATTCACCTCAGCCTAAAACCAACAACGAACATCAACATTCTCTACTAAATTGAGGGTAAATACAATCATCCAGCGATTATTATAAATATAATAAATTTGGACACATACAATTTCAAATCTTATTTTTTTTCTTAAACATCAATGTAAATGCAACACCCTGAAAAAGTTTTGGTTGATTAATTCACTATAAAAAGATGGAAAGTTATATATAACAGAGGGAAAAGCGTTTTATGCATAAACGCTTTTTCCTCTTTTGGGACATCAATTAATACAAGGAGAACAACAGATATTTATTGCAACAGCATATTTAGATATAAAGGTGTAATATCTTAGCGATTTAATTGTGTGTCAACCTTGATGAAAAATCTGCATATTTAACTTTATCACAGATTTTGTACTTTTAATATAAACGCAGGTACTGACCTTTAATATCTTGTGTATTATGAATAAATAAACAAATTTAATATTAGCAATTGTTTTCTTCTTTGACAAATTCTAAATCTTGTTTGATGCAGTTTCGTTCGTTTATATACATTTCCCATAAAAAGTGCATTCGTATAAGATTGTCAGTTTTGGAAATTTCATTATAGGTTGTGTAAAAAAAAATCATGAAAAACTGGACTTGCAGAAATTTGTCCCATGGATCATATTTTCTAGCACCTGAACAAGATTTATGCAGATTTTTATTTGAATAAAATATATTTTTCGTCCCTTAGAATGATTGAAAAAAAAATTCGTTTTTTTCTGCCGGAAAGCGGCCCATAGTTCTTTATATTATAACCGAAACGAAAAATTTTTTCCCTTGATATAATCACTCCATTTAAGAGATTAAAATTGACTTTCACAACATTCAAAAAGTATAGACAATATATCAAATGATAAGAAGACGAGACAATTCCACGGCAAGTTACATCGTGCCGGATCCTTTGTTTATTTAATTTAAACAATCGTTTTGTTGATTTATCAAAAACTTGATAATATTACACAATCTTATGTAATCGCGCAGATCCAAATAATCTTATTTGTCATTTATACATACGGATTTTCTATTAGACGTAAAATAATAATTATATAGGAAGAGCGACTCTTTCTTAGAGAAAACCTCATTTATATTTATTATTTTGTAACTAATCTTGGAAATAATTGAACGGGAATGTACGATTCTTGAGTCCTGATTCGATTATGTTTTCGGATCACTTATTTTAATAAGGATCACCAAGATGCAAACGGATTACTTTTTTAGACTTTTTTGCGACGTTACGCTTTTCGCACGTGCACTCTCATCTTGAATTTAGAGTACGTGTTTGTACCAAGTGCACATAAGTCGGTCTTTTAAAATGCTATCAAACAAATATTTTGATTGATTCAGCGGATCAATCTGATGTTAATCCTCAATCGTAATGCACAATTTTGTAGTCAAAAAGGACCTAAATTGAGTTGTTATACAAAAATGAGATGAAGTTGTCCCGGAAACGGCTAAATTACACTGTTAGAAATATTTGCAATTTTAGTATACACGCCGGGCATATTAAATTTCTTACATATGTTTACTAAATTCATTACACTGTAATTTTAGTATACTTTATACTACATTTCTTTTATGAAGTTATATGTATACTGAAGTTATTAAGTGTACAGTAAGTTTCTTTCACGTATATGAATTCCATAGTTTCTGTATACTAAAATTCATATACGTGTTTTTACTATATTTAGCTGCGCAAGAGCGTTTTCATTTACGCGAGTCGGGCAACGTGGCCGGTGGCATTTAAAAGGTATGTTTAAATTTAAAAGGTATGATTAATTTATTAACGTAAGTGTAGCTTATTAATGATATGATTATTTGAAAATTAAAACTTTGTTCCTTAATTTCATTTTTCATCTGATCATGTTTGTACTGATGATAAGACTGAACCCACGTGAAATGGAACGCGTATATTGAATTTAGTATATGCGTATATTAAATTTCGTATACACATGTATACTGAATTTAATATACGCGTATACTATAAATTTCATGTAAGTGCTTAGTAAATTTGGTATGCATATACTAAATTTACTGTACGCTGGTATACTAAATTTAATTTCATGTTGTTACTGCATTCTTGCTTCCATTACATGTATATACTGAATCTATAGTAAAGATTTTTCTAAAAGTGTCTATGAGACCTGAAAAACGATGCAGCACAAGAAGACCAACAAAGAAACCAATACAATGATTCAACCTAAAAAAAAACATTTGTTGATTATTCACGAAAACGAATTTGGTGAACTGCGTGTGATCCAATTAAATACGCCATATGTGGAGACAGCTACGAATATGTGGCGTACGAGCCTGCCCTTCCAAATAATGAAACCGAAGAAAGTCAATAACTGAAGCAAACGAGACTTTTACTACTAAAACACCAGGAATGTGATAATGTGGAGGTGAAAAATCTTCTAAGTGAAACATATTCTTCTCAAAAAATCTGCGTCGCTAAACGAGATCCTGGACAATAATTGACCAAGTCTACGGAATAAGAAACCATTTCTTTGGTCGCACGCTTCAATGTTGTTCGGGAAGAATGTTGGTAAGATCTGGGAAGCCAATTCAGAGAAGAAAGCGATGGTCATATTGGCTTTTTTTCGAGTTAGGTAGGACCTGTATCACCTGAAAGACACTCATCAGCAGGTACTTTGAAGAATATTTCATTTCATTGTAAGCAAATACTACGTTTTCTAGACTGACATCAATGTTTATAGAATTTATCTTTTCGTCCTCTCCTGTATCGGCATATTTTGTGTTAATTGTACTAATAAGTATATTATGTTTTCACGATGCTAATGATGCTAATACAACTAACGAGGAGATGAGACTGTTGAATTCTACGTATTCAATGCTCGTTGTAAAAGGTACATACTAAATTATATTTGAATGTAAAAAAATACACAGAAAAAGTTTCCTTCTCATTCAGCTGCTACATTTTGATTGACAAAAAAAATGTTAATGGAAGCAAAAGATGTGCTCAGGGCTTATTCTGTTAGTACATATTCGTCTACGGATCATCATTACAACAAGGAGACCGGATCAACGTTAGAGTTTCTTGAAAGGTAACTCATATTTGTAAGAAGGAATATAAAAATATATAAATGAATATATAATCTAATATATGAAAATATATAGGTAATCGTATTTTATGCATTCCAGGATGATGATCTTGGATACACACCACTAACCCAAGAAACAGACCAACGAACCGGTAAATGGCATTCGTCAATATTTGGGTTCGTGAATGAAATGTAAAGTGCCAATGAAATTTAATAAAGGACGTGATACAAAATTTTCACTTTTTTACTCAAAAATTCTCCAAACTTTATTTTCAGGAAAATTTCCTAATCTTGAAGTCAAATTCCTACATAATTTAGGAAATTTTCCCGAATCTATTTTTGGGGAAATTCCCTATACTATTCGGTATGTTGCGTCCCAATATTTTTTCGAAAATATGGACAACATTTTCTTTCTGATAACGAATAATTGAGTAGCTGTATACCCACAGAGGATATCAGTTTTGTGAATGATGACTGACTTTTGGAAAAGAGTGGGAGGGTGGGAAGGACAACACACACCTCAAACTTGGGTAATACCATTGTTGTCATGGTTACACACCCTTAGGCATTTCCCTTGCGTTACGCAACCCCCGCATTTCAACTACATACTCCTTATCGCGACTTTATACCAAGAACCTTATCGATCCAAATTCAGCGCTCATAAAACTATATATACTTATACATATATATGTACATATATATAAGCTTCTTTTACTCCTCTCTTCCTCTTTTTCTTTTATTTTCTTTCTCTTTTCTCTTCCGAATTTAAATCTTATTCATCATACTGTTAAGGAGCTGTCCAAAAACTACGGTTCGTAAGGGGGGGGGGAGGGCAGTTGAAGTCATTATATATATATATATATATATGATAATTATAATTAAAAAATAAAGTTATTTTTTTTGGAACTTTACGTTACTGTTACAGAAAATCACAAAAAGATTTCGGATTTTGACGAAACCTGTAACTGAAAGACGATTCCGTTAGCGCTACTGAAAATAACTAACCGTTTCGTAATTTTACGAAACATGTAATTGCGAACATCTTCCACTGTATGTTTCGTGAAATTCCAAAAAAAATATCTAACAGTGTAAATTTGTACCGTAAACAATATAAAATTTTAGTTTCATATATTTTTTTTATTGAAACAACTATTCTGTAGGATTTTAGTTTATCAGTGGTTCACGCACTGTATTCGAAAATGCGACAGGATTGGGCGGTAGATGCCTACTGGAACTTCCCTGATTTCATCTGAGGTCAATCGTGTAACTGTGTTGTTTTCTATGTTTATTTTTGACCGTCTAAAACCGTCACCATAATATATTCCAGTAAGACTATTAAAAGTCTCCAATATTGCAAAGACGTCACCCTCAAATGTTGATAATACAATTTGTTCTTGGGTTGATATGGACGCAAAGGTGTTACGTCCTATGAGTAATTTGATTGGTTTATTGGCAGGAAAAGTGTATCTTCGAAGTTCAAATAGCCGGCGGTGATTCTCAAAGGGAATAAGCCGAATAAATCTGAGTTGTTCAAGTCCACATCCAAGTCCGTCAGTGGAAGGAATCCTGGTAGGAGGAAACATGCATTTGCGAGGAGGAGACCTGGACCTGGCACGAAGAGAAGAGATGTCAGGAAAATGTTGTCTGTCTGGAAAAGAGGAAGGTCCGCTACGTGGAACACCAGCAACATGGTCAACATAAGGTGAAGACTCGAACTGCAAACTGATTCCTACAACAAGAAACGAAGGATTATATTTCTTGCTCTAACATGTGCATACAAACTACAGTTTCTCGAGCGTTTTAAGAGGCCTGGACTTCAACTAGCAGATTATTATTTTGAATGTGCCTGTCCTTGCGCGTGAAAGGTATGTCCACGCGGCTACTCAAAAAATTGATGCCTCCAAAAGCTAAAGCGTGTCCATTAATTTTTTTCGAATCTATTCAAAAAAATGAAGAACTGAAATGATTATATTAAAAACAATAAAGGTATGCCTTCAAACGAAAAATCGAATCATTTTTTTTTCATTTTCTGAGCGCCTTTTTTATTTATTTTTGAATGAAATTTGAAAAGCCCATAAATTGAGAATTTTGTACCTCCTTTATTTTTTAAAAATTTTGTGAAACGATTTTCACCATAAACATCAATCATCTTGCACTAAAGTTTACCCAAGTTTCGTAAAAAGCACTAAAACCCTCTACAACTCCGATATTCAGGAAATGGATTGACTGCAGTTTGTTGACTAATTTTTGCACATTCTGTATTTTTCTGATATTCATCAAAAATTCCTCAGCAATATGATTGGTTCACCCATAACTTGAATACAATATTGTCATACTTTATTCCCAATTCTTCACAGTTCTTATCATAGTCTCAACTGTTGCTCTGGCTCCCCCAATTAAACTTTTATTGAGTCGTAGAATACTTTCTGCTGCTGAAAACACGCGAATATCACTTGATAGTCTGTATTGGGAATATAATGTTAACCATTGAAAACTTGATGAACCATGAAAATTACCAATAACTTTCTAGAGGAAACTTATTTTTGATTTCTCTTAGTAAAGCATCTCCATCCTTCCTGGATTCATCCATCTAGTGTTCAATTATTAAAAAGTTAATTGATTTGATGGATTCTTCATCTTGGCTAGAATACTCTCAACAGCTTCCTTTTTTAGGTCAGGTTCACAATCAGCTACATCAGGTTCCTTTACGATTATTCCTCATTTATTTTTAACGGTAGTTTCTTTAATTGTCTGAAGTTTCGGTTTCGTTTGTAAATTAACTTAGAATTTTCCTAGATTGTCTGTCAAAAGATCCCTATTTCTCTTGTGTATTTCGATAACCGATTCAAAAATTTCGATTTCGTTTTCACGTCCAAGCATATCGTGTTCTAGTGCAACAAGCTTTTCTTCATCTTCCATTTGTTTCTTCGCTAAATAAAATGTTGTTCCTGATACAGACTTGTAACTCACGTTTGATGACTTACTGCCTCTCAAATTTGCTTGAAAATTAACAATTTCTGACGTTAATATTATAATCGAAGCTCTCGACCATAGAAAAATGCATAGAAGCATAGAAAAATGACAAAAAAGGGTTTCTTGGCACATTGAAAATATTTGGTTTAGGTTCGCAGAGTTCTGGAGAACCTCGCCGCCCTTTTCAGTTTTCCTGAGCTCACTGACAAAAGTTGTTATACCAAATCTCGGTAAACCTGAATACGGGCTTTTTCATTCTAGTTGGCATACCATAAATCTAAGGGGATTTTACTGTGTTTTAAGGAATTTCACAAAATTTAGAGGATTTTTTTAATTTCCAAAGATTGAAAATTTTTCAGCGGATTTTGCACATTGTTTGTTATCTGAACAGGGTTTTCAGAAGAACAATAATGAATATATTTAATTTAATTTATCTTCAAAGGATTTGAACTCCTGGGAATATATTCAATTTCATTTTCTGGGATTTTTATGGATTTCAATGACTTCAAGGGGTATGCACAAACTAAAAGAAATTCAAGGGATTTGAAACATTTTAGGTTATTTTAAACAATGTCAAAGACATTTAAAGGCCGTCAAAGAATATTGTGGAAATTCCGCTGATATCAAGACATTCTAAAGAATTTCAGAAGATGTAAGTGGTTTTACAGAATCTTCAAGTATTCCAATCATTTTAGGGGATTTTAATAATTTCGCGAGGTTTCTAAGAATTTTCACAGATCTCAGAGTTTTCAATGGATTTCAAAATATTTTCGGAAGTATCAAGGGATTTCTAGAGATTTCAAAGGATTTTTAAGACTTCAATGAAATTTCAAGCAGCTCTGAGGGTATCAAGGGAATGTTCAGATGTCTGCTGCTTAGACTTCACTTGTGCAGAATTATGAGTGGTCTGAAACAAGCTGTTCCTTTCTAGTTTGTCTTCTTTGTCAATTAATCATTTCAATATTTTTGTATAATCTATTGCAATGCTGTTTGCCCTCCTAACTCATAAAACATAACTTCCGCTATGGTATACTTTTTAGAAAATTTTGCTTAAAAACGTTGGAAACAACGTTGCATGCATTGGAATATTTTCCAGTTCAAGATATTAATAGTTTCAAATTGTTGATATGAAAACTAATAATTAATTAACGCTTCTGTTATGAATTTGTATTTGTACTAGGGTTACCTTGATGACTTGCATGTTCACTACTGGCCCCAAAGTTTGCCAGAAAGTCCCTTGTTTTGGGCGGCATACCTGATGATATTTCTGTGCAAATACAAGAAACATTTACGAATTAGTAATGTAAACAATGTATTATCAAGATTTGTGATAATGAATCGACGCTACGTAAAACAAGGCGAGTATCTTTATTTGGATAAAAATTATTATACTTGAAGGATTGGACTGAAGTTCGAGACGTCATTTGACGAATTTTTCTTTAAATTTTCAGCTCATATATTGTACCATCAAGAGGTGTTAGACATTTTTTTTCTTAATTTGCCATTTGCGGAGAACAGCCGAAATTGAGAGAAACCACCGAAAATTCGTGCTGTCACGAATAGACGGTGAGCTCTGCCCCAAAACGAAGAGGCGGTGACTTTTCAAACCTACCCCATTCAAAAGGTACCATCAAGAGGTGTTTGAAAATTTTTTTTTTTATAAATTTCCATTTGCGGACAACAGTCAAAATTGACAAAAACCGACGAAAACTCGTGCTGTCACGGATAGACGGTAAGTTCTCCCCCAAAACAAAGAGGGAGTGACTTTTAACCTACCCTATTCGAAAGGTACCATCAAAAGGTGTTGGAAAAAAATTGAAAAAAAAAATTTCCATTCGCGGACAACAGCCAAAATTGAGAAAAACCACCAAAAACTCGTGCTGTCACGGCTAGACGGTGAGTTCCTTCCCCAAATAAAGAGGGGTTGACTTTTTCAACCTACCCTATTCGAAAGGTACCATCAAGAGGTGTTAGAAAAGAATTTATAAGAGAATTTTCCATTTGCGGACAACAGTCAAAATTGACAAAAACCATCGAAAACTCGTGCTGTTACGGATAGACGGTAAGTTCTCCCCCAAAACAAAGAGGGAGTGACTTTTTCAACCTACCCTATTCGAAAGGTACCATCAAGAGGTGTTGGAAAAAAATTGAAAAAAAAAAATTTCCATTCGTGGACAACAGCCAAAATTGAGAAAAACCACCAAAAACTCGTGCTGTCACGGCTAGACGGTGAGTTCCTTCCCCAAATTAGAAGGGGGTGACTTTTTTAAAATACCCAATTCGAAAGGTACCATCGAGAGGTGTTAGAAAAGAATTTAGAAGAGAATTTTCCATTTGCGGACAACAGCCGCAATTGAGGAAAACCGCCGAAAACTCGTGCTTTCACGGATAGACGGTAAGTTCTTCTTCAAAACGGAGAGGGGATCACATTTTCAACCTACCCTCTTCCAAAGGTACCATCAAGATGTGTTAGAAAAAAATGAAAGAATAAAAATTTTCCATTCGCGGACAGCAGCCAAAATTGACAAAAACCGCCGAAAACTCGTGCTGTCACGGATAGACGGTCAGTTCTCTCGAAAACAAAGAGGATATGACTTTTTCAACCTACCCTATTCGAAAGGTACCATCAAGAGGTGTTGGAAGTTTTTTTTTTAATTCTTCCATTTGCGGACAACAGCTAAAATTGAGGAAAACCGCTGAAAACTCGTGCTGTCACCTTTGGAATAGGGTAGAACAAAAAAGTCACCCCCTCTTCGTTTTGGGGGAGAACTCACCGTCTATCTTTGCGAGTATGGTTTTTCCGGGTTTTTGTCGCTGGATTCGCCTCAGGAAATACAAAAATGGTTTCTGTGCTTTTTTATGTTTTTGGAAAATATATGAGCTAAAAATAAAAAATAAAAAATCCTTCAATAACGTCTCGAACTTCAGTCCAATCTTAAAGAGCTACACAAATTGTAAAACTAAAATTCGTCAAGTATTTCTAAATCATGCCCGAAACTTTTTATTGTGAAACTTGTAAATAAGTCACGTCACTTTCGGCAATATAATGTATTTACAATTGATTGCTTCAAAGTGTATAAAAAATATTTACAGACGTAATATATATTTTAAGTTACTGGAAAATGTCAATAAAAATTTTAAATCGTTATTTTTGGAGAAAACAGTTGCCTGACTATACAGGGTGATTATTTAAAAAAAATTATTTAATTACCCGGCAAATCCCAGGTTTTTCATGTTCTGACGTATAAAGTTTCAATTAAAAAAAATAATGAATCACTAAATAAGATAAGTAGATATCTTACATTCATTAATGTTTAATAGATGTTCCAACGTACTTACTATAAAAGTGATATTAATTTATTCTTCACTTACTAACAGAATCAAGAATAACATCCAAGGTCAAGACCAGAGCACAAAGGATCCTCATTTTTCCAATATGCTAGAGAAAGTGATTGATGCAGAATTTCAAGAACAGCGTGACTAATAGAACATCATATATTTCGCGTATATATATACTGTGATGAGATATTTTAATTTTCCTCTTCTTGAGCATAAATCGCCTATAAAGATAATTTTGGGGCTTGGTTACGTGGTAAATTTTAATGAGTATCATATAATTTATGTAACAGAGGTTAAACACTTGCACGTGTATAATAATTTTATATTGAGAATCTTAGATAACACTGCCCTTCCAAAAAAGTGTCTTGATCCAGAAACAAGACCTATCATTTTATATGGATTTTGACCCGCTGATCACGAATCTAAAGGCCGTTTTGTCGTGTTTGCCTAAGTATTCTCATAACTTCAAAATTTTAGAATTTTGAGAAGAAATTCCTTTTTTTCGAATGGCATGATTTAAAAAAATTAAGAATAGACCAGAAGTATAGTTTGGCGTGTTTTGCGCTAAATGTTTCAGGACAACCATTAATTAAGTTCAATGACTGGAGGCAAATTATTGAATATGCCGACATTAGGTCGGCGAGATTCGTAGTTTTGCTCACGATTGAAACCTGAAACATCTCCTTCTCATTCATTATAATAAATGATGGTGAATGAATTGAGTTTATTATTATAGCTTTCCAGTTTCGACGAAAAAAGATGCCATTTCTACCAAAAGAGGTAAATTTTTGAAATAGAAACACAAATTTTTATTCGAGAAAAATTTTTCAACTGAAAAGAATCAAATATTTCACAGAAATTATTGAATGTGTAATTGAAAGGCTATTTTTAGCCCAATGAAAAATATTTTTTAGTTGAATACAACTATTTGGTTAAAAGTTACACTTCTTGGTTAGAAGTGCATTTTTTTGTTAAAAATATATCCATTTGGCTAAAAATTTATGTAACTTTTCCAAACTAAAACGTTTCCTAAAACATTATGAGTAACACCTCCACCCGACGAGATATTGGAAAGAATTAGAAGTGTCCCAGTGGGAGCAATTGCCAACTTTGAAAATGACACTGGCTCCCAGTAGAACCACGGTAAATGACTCCTCGGCTACATCAACGCAAAACCTAGTAAGGTACATTGAATTGATTTTATAGGGTAACTACTTTTTGTGAAATACTTGTTAGGCAGTTATAAGATGTGAAAAAATTTCAGAAACATGTTTAGTTCAGAGAGAAAGTTACAAAAAATTTCGTAACCATAGACAGTGCCCAAAAATGATGGATTTTCTGTGAAAATTGGACTTGGCATTTAGAATAGGTCGGACTGATCGATTTCGAAACTTTCAAACAATTATAAGACTCAGGTAAAGAATGGGAAACTGAACTAGCCATGTCAAAAATCTGAAGGCTAGTCTTAAATAATCGGAGCATAAATTGATATAAAAAGAGATTTCCATTTTCACTATTTAGATTTTCATTCCTACCTTTACCAAATCAATATCAACAAAACTTCAGACCTAACTATAGAGCTAGTTTTCTAAATGATTTCCAACCTAGATGCTAACCAAATTTCTAACCTAGATTCCAAAACGATAGACCAGGATTTCCATTCAACCCTTTCAAGTGAATGTTTCCAATGTTTAACCAATTGAGATTGGGTTCAATTAAAGGTCGAAGTAACCTAATGGTCGAATTTTCCATAGATAAAACGGAAAGTAATAAAGGTAATAATATCAGTAAACAAAATTCCCAAAAACCAAATTTCGGAAATGGAAATCATGAACCGGGTAATAATTCTAACAAGAACTCTATAGATAATACAAGTTCAAAGGCGGATAATAATCAGGACTGAAACAGAAACGCGAACGAAACAGAGTGAAGAAGAGGCTACACATGGCTCACCCTCGCTCCCATAGTATGATTTAAGTCCTTCAGCTGTAACAGAATTGTTGCCATAAGATGGTACTCGGCACGGCCCTGCATGAAAGCTCTCACCACCTAGTGCTGTCTCTTCTCGCTGGAACCGCTCCCAGGAGGAATGCCTACTGCATCATAACGACCCTTGTTAGGGCCAACCTCATCGTCGCTCGATCGACAATCCTCGTGGATGGACTTACCGTCCATCAGCACCTGCCACTGGCTAATAGTCACACGTCGCCATGTAAGTGGTGATAAATAACCTTACTTTATTTTAACACTACTTTTGGTTTTTAATGTATTCTACCTCCATTCACGGCATTCAAGATCCCATTTCCTTCTTCGGGATTACCTCCGTAATATAGCATAAGCACATGCCCCGGCAGACGATTTCTCTTTACTGAGTATGGGCTTGTGAAAATTTTCCTTTTATAAGGTGGGCTTCGAATGACTGTATGATTATAATTCAAATCAGTGATGACCCGCGGCTACAATCAAATTTGCTAGAAGAACGCGCATTTGCCTGGACGTCTGGCGTGGAAAGAAGAAAACTGCAAAAAACCATCTTCTGGATGCAGCCGGTTTTTCGACAGCCGAGTTTAAAGGCAGACATTCGATCCAACCCATCAAACGCACACAATCATACTCAGCGTCATACATCTCGCTCGGCATTAGTTAAAACGCAGTGAATACACAACGTGGTTGTATGTCGCAGATGGTCACCCATCCGAGTATTTTAATCGCTTTGACATCCTGATGCGTGAGCAAAAAGGCAGAAGATCCTACATCATCGACATTGCTTGTCCACTTACCAATATTTGCATGCAACCTATACAGCCAATATCCATAAGTATAGCGAGCTAATCCATTTAGTGAATAAAATATGAAAGAATGTGAAACATGCATCAGAGAGCAACTGACTAAAAACCTGTGGAGTGGCAAATGGTAGATCTAAGGAAGCATCCAGAGGCGACTAATGTAACCTTTAACGCTTGCAGCTGCTGCGCAAGGACAACATCAGTAAAAGACGAACTCCAAGCTACAACATGCTTCTAATTTTGTACCTACTACAACATCATGGCAAAAGATTCTAAACATCGCAAAAGATTTTAAACCTCGTATTGAATCAATTTATAACATTTTCATTCCATCAAAACTTGACTTAGTCCATGACTGACGATGAAAAACCGTCTTCACCCGAAAACAAGTTAATAATAAGAAAAACTAGTTTAACTATCCAAGAAGTATTTGTATTTTCAACCCGAAAATATGAATTTTCATCACAAATGATAAGTTTCAACCAAATATTTGAATTTCAAACCAAAAAAGATTTTATTTGGACCAAGTGTATATAAAAAAAAGGTGGAATTTGCGATAAAAAAGTTAATTTTCAACTGAATGAAAAATAGTTATTAGTTCAAAATTCAACTGCTTGGTTGTATCTTTCTAGTTGCAACTTCCACTATTTCGTTGGAAATTCATGTATTTGGTTAAAAGTTGGTCTTTCTTGATGAAAAAGTATTTTTCGTAGTTAAAGGTTCATCTTTTTGGTTCAACCCTCAACTTTTTGATACAAAGTGGTACTCTTTTGTTGAAAAATAATGTGTTTTGTTAAAAATTTGAGGTTTCCTAAAACACTGCCTGTAGGTGCTAGAAGGCTGTAAATCTAACAGAAGTGGAAGTTGGAAGTGAAGTCAGTTAAAAAAACACTTTGCGACAGAAAACATTTATTTTTAAAGTTTTATAACCCAATATAGGTCGTGAAATTCCTGCTTGAGTTTTGTAAATATTAGGTCGTTCATGACTAACCTATATCTTTTAATAAAAAGTATATCAACTGTCACTTGGCAGATATACATGAAGTGACAATCGGACTTATATGCCGTGATTTACTATGGAAAGATTGAACCCTTGAGAAATTTACAGTAAAAAATAATTTTCGAAAAGATCCAGAAATTAATAACATTTTAACATATAACAACAGTGCGAGATTTTTATGATCTCTGATCGTGCAGTGTACTTTAGGAGTCAAAAAATAAAAAAACTTAGAAGCACAATATATTTCCCGTTAAGTGTGCTTGTCACATACATGCAGTTAGATAAAGTATTTATGTAGATCATGACATCCGCGTCAAAAACTGGCAAGTATTTTGTTTATTTCACAGACAAACCTAAAAGCAGATCATTATGATCTCGAGAGTGAAATGATCGTTGGAGTAAAATACTCTGCAATACAAATTATCGGCTTTTTTCACTGTGTTGAATGTAGGAGATGTTGGTCATGTAAATGTTAGATGTACTACTCGAAAATTGAGTGCGAATATTCGGCGGGAGCCTACTGGACTGTCGTTGACTTCCTCTGTGGTCATCGTGCTAATCTTGTTGTTGTGCATGTCTACTTTCACCCGCCTCCGACCGAAATTATATATTCCACCAAAATAACCTCCGTCCTCCCATATCGCAAAAGCTTGACCAGCGGATGTTGACAATACAACATATTCTTTAGTTGGAAAGGGTTGAAATTGAGAAGGTCCCAATCTTCTTAGAATTTGTTGATAGTGGGGGAACACGTGTCTACGAAGTTCAAACTCTCGGCGTAGATTACTCCAGGGAATAATCCGAATAAGCTCGAGGTGTTCAAGTCCAAGAAATCCAAGTATATCAGAAGTAGGCCTTGGAGAAGGAGATCTGGATCTGGCACGAATATCAAGCTCCCCAGGTGAAGGAGGTCTTACAGAAGTAGAAGAAGAAGGTGCGCTATGATTTGGGCGAGAAGTATCAGGCAAACGTTCGCTATTTGGTAAATACTCGAACTGCGAACTTAATTCTGTAGGAAGAAATAGAGTATTACATTATCAGATAATAAAAACAAAACCCTAAAAATTCTTGATAATATTCAGAAATCTTTTAAAATTCCATTCAATCTTTTGAAATATTACCAAATCCCTCAAAATCCTGTTTCATCTTGACAAATCTTTTGGCTGGATCATATATTTACCTTGTTCTACGCGCTTGCTAATAGATGTACCTCGCTCTATGCGCTCGGATACTTTTAGCCACGCGCTTCGCGCTCGCCTTTATTCAGGTTTCGCACATCGTGCTCGGCTTAGATAAAAAGAAAAAATTCACTTGCAAATATTATAAAATTGACAAAATCTCTGCGTTTTAAGTGATTGTTATATTTGTTTTTATTTCAGATTAAAAAGAAAGTTTATTTATCTATTTTGTCAATTCGTAAAGAAAAATACGTCGATCATTGTTCAATTAATAAAGGAAAGCTTTCTATATGAAAAGACAGAATTAAAATTATCACTCTATCTCGAACAGCTATCAAAAAATCGAAAGTTCCACTTCTGGTCATTCAGTGTTTGTTTCATTCATAGAAAAGTATATTTTTTTAAATTCACATATCCTTAATACCTTCTCATTAGGATAAGAATGAAATGATTTAATTTTTTGTTTATTTTGTTATGTCATTTTTCACGATTGAAAAAAAACTACGAGTCCTATACAAAATATTTAACAAAATTTGTAGATCTTTCTTGGATGGATAATTCTTATCTAACCATCTTTTCTCGTACCTAGCATTTTGATCAAAAATACCTGGCTAACAAACTTGTCCTTTTCTTTTAGGGTTTAAAAGAATGTGCCAAAGCTCAATCCAATCTCATCATTTTTTTTAAAGTTATCGTGCCTACAGGCGGACAGACTACAGACTACAGACAGATACCTTGGTAAAAATCGTTTCTTTCAGCTCAGAGAGTATCAAAACGTGAAAATTTGATGAAAACCGAATAAGTTAAATTTTACATAAAACCAATACCTTCTCATCAGAGTGAGAATGTAAAAATGCATAAAAAGCTAGATAATGGGAAGGACCAATGGAATACTCAGAAGGCCAATGAGGAGGACTAACAGAAGATTATAACAATTACCCAATAACGACATGAGGAAAAAGCGAAGCAAAAGTTGAATCGCATATCAAGAAATAAGAAAACCCGGACATAGAGCAGGAAGAGGAAGAGACGAGAGTGATCAGAAAAGAATTTGGATTGACTGCATTAGCCTTGATTCGTTAAAAGGATTACTAGGCTAAACTAATTTAAGTTGTAATGAATTTCTGTATATTCGCGCCGACTACTAAATTAATGTAAGTTGCGATAATTCAACTGTAAAGATATTGGTCAATGTTGAGGATTAAACAGAATGGACGAAATACGGTAGTATTCCGCTATCACGTGAGAAAGGAGTTGCGGACCAATTGGCTCAACGCGTCTTAAATTTTCAACGTTACGCGCAATGAACGGAAAACGCGGGATATTTTCCATAGTCTCACATGAAGAGGAATTTTTTAGGACTTTTGACTATCGTATTCATTTATAAATGACAATGTTTTACAACATGATGTTTGTGTGAAGATTTTATTTGTCAATGTGCGTTATAATTCGGGCGAATATGCTATAGTCAATTTTAAAATGTGGCTATTACTCATGCTGTGTTGACAGAATTTTAAATGATAAATACAGTTCCCTTTTACTGACCTAAAGATTGTATGAAAATAGTATATTGTGTATCGAGGGCGTAAAGGAGGCTATTTTGAAGAGTGTGAATTTGCTACCCGAGCAAAGCGAGGGCCGCAGTCACACGAGGCAAAATAGCTTGACGCCCTTGATACACACCATACTTTTTGTCCCACTCCTTGAAAACAAGCATGTGAAGCATATAGAGGATGTTTGATGTGTTTTTCTAATTGTGAATCTTTTTCATGCTTATTTTGCATAAAATTATTCATGATAAAATAGATTTCTTTTCGATCGATAAACGTAACATTATTGTCTACTGATAGATCATTTCAAGGGACAAATTCTCAAAAATGTCTACAAGCGTCGCACGAACAAACAATCCACGCTTGCACTGTGAGTTGCCAAGGGGACTTGAACTTTTTACGGAGTGTCGCGAGTCAGTTTTTTTTAAGTCGAAGGCAGGTGAGGTTACAATGCCCGCGCGACGAAAGAAGGAATCTTGTGTGTCCGCCAAATATGATTCAGGATTATAAATATAATTTATAACCGTGAATATAATTAAGCGGACATCCAGGTTCAGTAATAAATGTGAGATTTCCTTATCCCCAGAACATCAAGTATTTGAAAACTAATTACACTCGTATTTAAAATTGCCACCTGAATGCTGCGCGCTACAGGTACGTGACGCACATCGACTGACGCTACAATAGAAGTTTGCTGCCACATGGTCAGATCTACATACTATTAGACAATGTCTAATAATATGTCAATCTAACCTAGTTTAAGTGAACACATAAATATAATGTAAATCCTTAATTTGTACATACTCATAGAGTCGCACTGAGCCCACAATAGGGTGGGTCGAAAATAAATACTTTTGGAATTCGAAATTACTACAACGCGGAAAAGTAGCGTATTGGGGTCCTAAAAAAGTATAATTAATTTGGAATCGGTCGACATGCAGCTTAGTTACCCGCGCTTGATAAAAAGGTTTTAAAAATTTCTTGTTCGCAGAATTTTTAAATTTTATTGAGTTTCGATTGTTTTCACATACCTGGAGGAGGTCAAAAAAGTCTTCTGAATTTTTTTCGGATTTTTATCTATCATTTTCTGAGAGATAATTCCCATTTAATGTACCATTGTTTTCGGAAATTTTTTTTAACGCGTTTGCAAATAGGAGGTGAATTATTTGAGGTACATGCAAACTTTTTAGTGACAAAAATGCATTAGAAAAAAAAATCCCCAAGACCCAGAAATCGAAATTGGCAATACAACGAATTTAAAAGATTTTTATTTTAGTATTTTATAAACTTATCTTCATAACTTATAGTTTAAACATTTTTGGGAGCAAGTGTGGGGTTTTCAAACATAGAAATACACTAGAAAAAAAATCCACAAGACCCCTGAATCGAAATTGGGAAAACAGCGAATTTTAACATTTTTGATTTTAGTAATTTATGAACTTATCTTTATAACTTGTAGTTTAACCATTTTTCAGAGCATGTGTGGATTTTTAAAATATAGAAATACACTAAAAAAAATTGACAAGACCCTGGAATCGAAAATGACAATAGAGCGAATATTTAAAATTTCGATTTTGGTATTTTATGAACTTATCTTTATAACTTGTAGTTTAAACATTTTTCTGAGATGTGCGGGTTTTTCAAACATAGAACTACACTAGAAAAAAAATCGATAAGACCCATGAATCGAAATTGGTATGACAGCAGGTTTTCTTATTTCGGAATTTTTTATCTAACAGAATTAATTTTTTTACTTATAAGTTTAACATTTTTCGTTCTTTTTTTTCAAGTGTATTTCTAGGCCTAAAAATCCCACACAAGCTCAAAAAATGCTTAACTTATAAATAAAAAAATTAATTCTGTTAGATACAAAATTCCGAAATAAGAAAATTTGCTGTTATTCCAATTTCGATTCCTGGGGCTTGTAGATTTTTTTCTAGGGTATTTCTATGTTTAAAAAACCCACACATGGTCAGAACAATTTTTAAACTACAAGTTATAAAGATGAGTTCACAAAATACCAAAATCAACTATTTAAAAATTCGTTATATTGCCAATTTTGATTCCTGGGTCTTGGGGATTTTTTTTCTAATGCATTTTTGTCACTAAAAAGTTTCCATATTTCTCAAATAATTCTCCTCCTACTGGCAAACGTGTTAAAAAAATTTCCGAAAACAATGGTAAATTAAATAGGAATTATCTCTCAGAAAATGATGGTTTAAAATCCGAAAAAAATTTAGGAGACTTTTCGTTTACTATGTACCTATGTAAAAAAAATTAAAACTCAATAAAATTTTAAAACTCTGCGAACACGAAATTTTTTAAACCTTTTTTTCGAGCGTGGGTAACAAAGCTGCATGTCGATCGATTCCAAATTAATTATACTTTTTTAGGACTTCAATACGCTGCTTTTTCGCGTTGTAGCGATTTCGAATTCTAAAAGTATTTATTTTCGACCCACCCTAGCCCACAAGCATGTGAGTTCATATGGGCCACTATAGATGACGCATCTGGGTCATTACTTCTGAAGTGTTGTAACGCGGTAAATTCTAAAAAAGCCTTTATCTCCCTCGACTGGTTCGTTAAAGTGGAGCCGTTTGAGGAAATAATAATAATAATAAGAAGAAATTCTATCTCAACAAGATTCCGGCTTGCCAGCGTCAGGCTCAGTCCATCGCGAGCCGTATCCAATGGGCTGTTCTTCTAGGATCACTTCATCTGGTCCGTCAACACTGTTCCTCATAACATTCTACAAGATTGGTAGCTCTGAACAAGTATCCAGAGGTGAAATTTCATCTCAGACTGTGTCATCTGCCGCGTAAGGTCATCCGCGGCTAGGGACCGGACTCTAAGTAACAGTGTTTTACGAAGTCTCTTGAGTAAATTTGCCGCACTTGCTTACCTTCTGGGATAGAAGGAGCAGGTGTGGATGACATACACATTCCAGTTGCATCGGAACTGATTGCATTAAAAAACCATGATTGTAGCTTCCGGAACCTACAACTTCTATAATAGTTAAAATAGATCTTTATTAATGCAATTTCAAATATTTACAAGTTTACAATTAATAAGGTACGAATTGCATCAAATAGCGAGATACAGTGGTGACTGCTTCACAATCTCACCATCGGAAGTTTGCAAACATTGCAAGAACTCCACCTAAAACTAACTTAAATATACTTATCTGTATAATTTAGGTTCCTCAAAATGCATATATTAATTGTCACTGACACACTGGTAAATATCGTTGCGAGAGTAACGCTTCTGTAATCTCTGCTTTTACTTCTGTGGTCGTATACAAGTCTAGCGGGTTTTTCAGATTATTTAAAGGCCGAAGCGCCATTTGTGAGAAGCAAGCGCTTGCTTTAGCAGTATGAACAGTTGGAACATGAGGTTTCTTATTTTGTCTAGTGCGTAAGGACGCTTGAGCTCTATAATTTTCAACAAATACGAGTTGATTGCAAAGATATTTAGGTATTCTCGATATTAAAACCTTGAAGGCCAGGATGCAAAGGTACAGTTTTCAACGTTAGGCCATTCTGAACCATCTTGATTCTTCAAGCGCCGGTGTAATGTGCTCAAATTTGTATTGTCTAAACGGATACAAAGTTCGAAGTCGGAGTTATGCTGCCTGACGTTTAGAAGATACATGAGCGTTGAATTCCCATTCCTTCCCGACCATTAGTCCTATATTCTTCACTTGCTGCACATATTCCGAAATTATATCATCCATGCTTATGAATGGCACGTCCAACAACCTAATATGAGTTGATTATATTCTCCACGATTTCTAAGGCTTCTGGTCTACAGTCATCCAGTTTATCCATTATATTATTTATTATATCCAGAAATCATGTATGTATATGATACAAAGAGACGAGCTCATCACTGCACCCTGTGAGACCCCAATATTCAAGTTACGGAAATTCCGTAGATGGGTCCAAGTAGGTTCCGAGAGAGAGAGAGATTGTGGACATTTTTTCCAATAGCTTTCGAACTACTAAAGTGTACTGTACTTCACCCACAAACATTTCAGCTAGTCAGGAGGAGTTAGTGGTTTACCAGTAAATAAGCACGCGAATAATCCAATAGCGCCAAAAGAGTCACCTCCCCACAATCCAACGATCTACTTACGTCATCTGTAACTATTAGCAGTGCCGTTGTGGTCAAGTGTCCCCTTGTGAATCCTGGCTGGTATACCGGAAAGACTTGCAGGCCATTCTTATGTGGCATGTGCTGGCCAATAGCCAACTTCTCAAGGAGTTTCGAAAGATAAGTTAATATTGTGACCGGGCGAAGATCCATATAGGAAGCAGGCTCAGGACACTTAGGTATCAGGTGAACTATCCCCGCCTTTCACGAATGTGGGTACACCCCCTCCTGAGGGGAGAAATTTTAGATATGCAGTAATGCAAGGAGACAGTAGGGCATGCAGAGAAAAACTGATTTACAGATTAGACCATCTACTGCAGCTGCATCTGATTTGATGGATTTCATGGCCTGGAAATTTTTTCATCCTAATGTTTTCCTATTGTAAGAATTTCTGTATTAACTCGTTAGACACTTCCAGTTTTGGTAGTGTATCTATTATCTAACCATTTATGCCCGAAGGATCAAACCCTGGCTGATTCCAATTTTTGCCAGTCCCTTTTGTGGATGCTGGAAAAGAGGACTGTTATTCTTTCTTCCCCTGCACATCGTAGCTGTGGCAAGATTTCTATGGCGCGTGTATTTAATTTTATCCGCTGGTTTATTCGATTTCCGCCATCTGCAACGAGCTCTATCACGAGTACGACCTAGCTTTTTTACAACATCAGTAAACCAGGGCGGTTTATATTTTTTTCCTCAATAGAATTCCACCGCACTATGCTGATCCAATCCGCCCTCCCTGCTGTCGTATCAAACTCCTCTCTATCGATTCTCTTAAGCAATCGCAATTTTGGATTTTTCAATTGAAATACAAATTGCAGCTATACCTAATGTGGTATCACCGGACACATTACCTACCGCATGGCCAATGACGAAAATGATATATCTTCACGTATATACCTGGCTAAGCCACCCCCCTCTTACTTGGGACACATCGTCGATCCTTATTCACAAGTTTACATCCCTTAATTTGTATGAGCGACTCTAAGAACATGGTTATCTTTTTTTACAGACGTTGATAGGGTGGAAGGTAGCTGAGTATTTGACATTGAATTATCCATTACAAGTGGGTCTCTTAAAAAAAAGGACGTGGATTCAATTTTCACATCAAAATTTACATTTATATTTAATTTTGAAGAATTTGGGGAATAAATAGGAAGATTAGTAGCCGATGAAAGTTCAGGAGAGAGGAGAGAAGAGATTCTATAAAGAAGATTTCATGATAAATATAATTATCTTTACCTGCGGAAAAATAACGGGAGATTGCAGTCAGGTTGCCGGAGTTTGATTGTTGCTTGCTGCTGACGAATCAGGAAAAAGAAAATTCAGACTTGCCTCTTGATAGATCCTCTTAGGAGAGGAACTTCCTTCTTCCCTGATTAAGACTGCGCCTCTGTAGATCCATACCTTCCCAAATGGGTTTGGTTTCCTTAGCTTTCTCTTGACCTTCATGAGTGCAACGCCGAAGGGTGGTTGCGGTTAATGCTGATGGGAACAGCATCCAGATTCGTCCACTTCCTTCGCTGTCAAATATTTTTTGTTTTACGCGAGATAATTTTGGAGCCGAATTTCGAATTTTTTATTTTAATAATAGCAGGTTCCGAACGAGTCTTCCCATCTGTGACTAGATATATTACCTGGTTAGCGCCAATCGATGAGAGTACCGATCCTACTCGATCCATGATGTTCTGATTCAGGACAGGCGGGATACCGGACCTCGATTAGCTTCGCTTTGCTCGATTTTAAATCACAGATATCCGCGGCTATATTGTCTGTCTTCCTGTTAAGCTGAACAATCAACTTCTTATTATTTTCAATTTTACTAGAAGTATTAGCCATGTCAGTTTGTGTACAAGACAGTTTAGCCCAAATATCCTCCAGAGTGACGTGTAAGCCAGCCTTAGTCTTGTCCTGTCTTTCCGATTTAGGCGACATGTTGGTTGAATTTGTATCACTTCCGGTCCGGCACTATTCGAAAGGCCTGTTGTCAGTTTATGAGGGGATGAGTCTGCTTGATACCTTCTAATTGTAGGAGAGTTAAGCGCTTATATGGGATCGGCTATAGTAAAACACTGTTTAGAAGAATCGCAAAGAATGATTTTAGTACTTTGCTGTACCACTTTAAAAATGGACGTACACCATGGGTGAGAGGTTAGGTTGCAGAACTCATATTTAAAGGGTTCTCTAATTATTTTATCCTTGCAGACTACACACTTCAATAGATTCGTATTTCTCGGCACTTGCGATATCATAGGCCTGTCTCGGGTACCCTGGGTGTCTGCAAGTCAAAGAACAAGGCGGGGTCACGAAAAGCGCCGCAGCGTAGGCAACCGTTTATACATGCGCATTGAGCAGGACTGTCTATCATTCGAGTAGGATGGGAAGGTACCGCACAGTTAATTACCTCCTAATTACCCAGTGATAACTTGTTCCGCATTACACTACTTACTCCGTCCAACAGATGACACTCATCCTTGTCAAAGCCGTGAGACCAAGATCAATTCAATAAATAATTTTGGTTTTTCGGAACCAAAAAGACAGTACACAGTATCTCACCCCACTGCACTCAAAAATTACAAATAATGAAGCACACAGCACCTTCCGACCCTCACATATCAACACAACGACAGGGCTCCTCAACGAAACCAAAGTCGGGTGCTCCTAAATCACCAGCAGAACCAGTGTGGCACTCATCTGAACAGCCAAGGTATGCCCGGGAGGGCACAATCCTCCACGAGGGAGAAGAAGATTCTCAAATAGTACCGTCTAGCACAATCGCCAACGATCATTATTAGATGGTAGTCAAAGCTTAATTTGACTGTATTAGAATCGCCCTTTAACATTGGTGCCAAACATAAAAATACACACACTTTTGCATTTTTGGTCGGATAGTTTTAAGATGAGGGACCAGGGCAGGTTGAACTCCGCCTGACTGTTTGGGTTAGTACGGCGCGCATGCGTTTTGGAAAGTCGAGCGAAGCAATAAAACTTCCTGGGGGCGTCCCTGTCTAAATTCTGCCGGATCGCTCGTGAGCTGGAGTTGAGACTTTTTGGAAATTTGTGTTTGGGTTTCAGATTAAAAAGTGTAATTTAATTTATTTTTGAAAATAATCGTTTGATATATTGGTGCGCGAGCACACGCGCAATGGGGTACACCACAACACTTAAAACTTTTGTTCGTTCATAAAGAAAAACTAAAATTTGACTTTTTAGTCTCAAGTTTCGTCAAGTAAAAAACTGTAGCTTTCTTTCTAGAACAACAAAAAATTGTTTTTGATCGGTCCTATACAAAAAATCAAGTTATTTTTTTACCTTTATTTTTTCAGGTCAAATTTTTTTTAAACAGGTTACGATCAATGGAAAGCACGTGAAAAAACTAATCAAGACTGAAGTAGAAAATATGTTCTTTATGCTATCATAAAAAGAGGCTACGATTATATCGAACAGAGCTTCTCGAAATCTGAAGCCACATTTTCTTTTCTCCTATTTGTTGGATTTGTATTCGCCGCCTGTACTTTAGAATCGTGATCAGAGCTGTCTTACTACAAATACCCATAAAGGTGCCTATGCAGGGCCACTAACTTATACAAGCGGAGCGTTGAGATTCATAAATAAATATATTTATTTATAATAGAAACACAATTTATTCAGTCTTTCAAATTGACATGGTAAAAACAATCGTTTGGTTTTGAGTGAATATAATATAAAACAAAAACTTCTCTTGAACATCGGTTCTTTTCTGAAATCAAACAATAAAATACTTGGGTACGCAGATCGCTAATTTAAATTACATAAATAAGTTTACCATTCCAACAAAAACATAGCAGTAGGAAAATTGCTTACTGAATAAGGAAACGAGATTATTTTATATGCTTTCAGCTCGCAAAAAGGTTTATTACCTCGCGGTCAAATATACTAAACACAATGTTGAAATTACATTAACATTCTTTTTTATTCCGAGAAAAAAAATAATTCAGAAAAATCTAAAACCCGTAATATTTACTTTAATTGGTGTGTATATGGTCTTTTCTAAGGCCATCACTTCAAATCTTTACTTTTAACAAATAAATGAACACGTGCTTTTAGTTCTTTAAAATGAAAAATTCTAACCTATCCCTCAAGATATTTTTAATTATATAATCGCAAAAATATTTGTATGGAAAAAATAAAAAAGATGTATTAATTTATTTTCGTAATAGATTAATTATCAGGAGTAAGTCTTTTCAAAGATAAAAAAATGCGACACATATTTAACCAAAATATATATGATTTTAAGAAATTCGAGAGACTTACCCCCTGACATTATACCCCTTGGAAAAAAGGTACAATGTATTTCTCCTTTTTTCGATATACGTATTTTTAGGACTCGATAAAGGCTTGAGAAGAAAGAAATTGACGTTCGAAGCATGTGCAATTATTTTTGTTGAAAAAAGAAAAATTATGGGATATTTTTTTCATAAGCTAAATTTCTACGAGAAAATTTTAAAATACTTTTTTGATAAAAAGATATCCGCCATTTGTTAATATTTTTTAGAATTATTTTTTGCCTCCACTCAAGCCTTGGAATAGAAAGAGTTTTGTTTTAAAACAGGAGAAATTATTTTTATCAAAAAAGGAAAATTATAGATTAAATTTTTGTAGCCATTTTTAATTGTAGAGTGTGTAGTCTTTAGAATATGCTTGAATTTACTACTTTTGGATGCTCAATTGAATTAATTGTTTGCTTAAAAAGAAGGTATTGTTAAACTTTTTTGTATGCTCTTTCCAGAACACTATTTTGAATTTGAGTGCTCCCAAAAAAAAGTAAAAATTGTTATGAAAAAAAATTGAGCACTACAAAAGTTTTTAACAGTTTGCACGTCAAAGGGCTTGTGTTTATTTACAAATATGGAATAAGTCTTTAAACATTTCTTCAAAATGAAAATGAATTACTGAAAATAACGTACTATTTTTTCTACTTTTTGACTCGTATTTGTATTACTCTATGATTATATGCACCTAATCTATATTTATAACCTTCGTTAAAGCATAAGACCTCGACGAATCAAAAAAGAATGCCAACAGAAAAAATGCAACTGAAAATAAAATAAGTAGATTTCAAGGCTACATTCGATAACTTGTTTGATATAACGCACGCTAAAGCCTTAAAAATGATAGAGATAGAAGACATTAGGAGCTTTTTAATTTCACCTCGTCAAAATATTGATAGATTGAATTTGCTGAAGAAGACCATAGCTGAACAAAAACCAGAAAAACAGGGGAAAGGAAAGAAATTGGATAAACTGGGAGCCGTAGAAAAATTGAAAGATGCTGAAACCAGTAAGGAAATTATGGTGCAGGAGAACGAAATATCCATACAAAATGCAGAATCAGAACATCTTCATAATTGCACAAACTTGGAAAATATTGATGCACGTGAAAAAAGATTGATATGACCAGCGGGGGATATGGTAAATAACATTTCAGGTAATGAGAAGCTTTCGTCTAAGCATCAGGTTCTTCAACATTTTTTTCACTTGCCTGTAGAAGAGAAAAAAACACCAATCTATGTAATGAAATGACAGTAACAGAAATAATGGAGTTTTTGAAGCGCGCGCCTAAAAAAACCCATAATAAAAAAGAATAGAATGCAGTAAGAAACGTTCACAGAAATACTGAAACACAACTCAAGAATAAAAAATCTGTTAAAGACTCGATTGATGAGATTTTTGACATAGCGGATGTATATGCAAAAAACAAATGCTCAAATATAAATGAATAGTACATGATGCAAGAAGGGCTTCCGATGTAAAATGTAAAAATCTAGAAAACGAAACTTAATTAAAGGGTTGCAGTACAGAACTACAAAACCAACATGTTTGCCGAAAATGGGCTTTTTGCATAAAAAATTCTTAAGAAATCAAATACATGTGTTAAAAGCATTTGTTCCAAATCTAATTTTTAAAATAGTAATTGAATTATTGGTAATTCAAACCCAAATAACTGACTCTCTCCACTTGTCTCCCATCTTCTTCTGCTTTTTATTTTATTTATTTGTTAAAATTAACTAACCTCTTACCTTTCTCGAAACCTTTTTCTAACCATATTCCTCTTCCTAAAAGTTTTTAAATACAGTAAAATAATCAAATACATCTTTTCCAAAAAATAGCCCCTAAATAAAACTATATACCACTTTTTTCAGCACCAAGGTACCAATCAAATTCCAACCTAAAATCTTAAATTTACATTTTCTACAAAAAGCCATTTTTGTAAGTTTTTTTTTGTTACTTAACTTTCTGCCTTACTATCAGAAACGATATTTCGTAAAATTATTATCGTTTATTTATGAAGAAACAAAGACGTTTCTACCTTTTATGGACCTTTCAGCGAAAAATCGTCTGTTAAAGTCCGATATTGTCACCCTAAATCTTTACTTTCCCGGGACAGAATATTTTTTGTGCTCGAAAACTTGTGTATTCTTATCCAGCCTGTCCATATCTCGAGACACAGTTTTTATTATTTTTGAAAATTGAAAACTAGATTTGTAGTCGCTATGCAAAGATGATGTTCAAACCCAACGAAATATGAACCTCCAAATTCTTGATTGATTTGCATTCATTTACAGAAAGTCCCTAGGGCTAATGAGCCTTCTAAGAAACAGAGCATACCTAATAAAATATATAATTACAAGCAAAGATCGATGAATGTTAAATGTATGTTAGAATTAGTAAAGAGTTGTAAAGGATAAATAAAATAAGATAAAATACAATATAAAGCTGGCAGTCTACAATCTTAGACGCTATATTGAAGAAGAAACAAACAATTAAGAAAATAATCTATTAAAATAATATGAAGATGATTGGGAATAACTAAATAATAAGTAATGGTAAAGTAATATATTTAGTACGTCGGATTTTACAGGATATATTTTAATCTGGATTTAAATTACGTCCTGCCAATGGGTTATTTCTAATGTGGAATTACTAATTCGATGTAGATGTGTAAAAAGGACATGCATAAAGTGATATCGTGACGGAGCATTTCTTAAACTAGACGGTAATTTGTTCCAAAGACGAGCACCTCTCACAATAAATTAACGTTGAGATTTACATATTCGGTGAGAAGGAATTTGTCGTACTGTCTTTCTTTCACGAAGCTTGGACTGAGAAGGAAATTTTTTGACTACAAAATGGAAAAAGTTGTAAAGATACTGAGGAGCTTCATTTCACATTACTGAATACATCCAGTTACCCATGAAGAATTGTCTTCTCTTTGCTGCATTCCAAAATCCAAAAAACTATTAAATCTTCACCTTTTCATATCAAACACCCTTAGATTTGACATTTGGTCTATATTGGACCGCATATCATTTGACCAATGCCACCGGATTAAAGATCTTTCAACTCCAAAACAAAAAATAATATTTGACAAATTACTTCCAGAAAAACACACACAACTAACGCAGTAAAAAACATCTCTAACCATCGTCTCAGCAATGAAATGATTTTCAGCCTTGTTTAAAACACATAATTTTGCAGTAACTACCTCCAAAATCCCGAAATAAGAAATCATCAGTAATTTGGAATCCACAATATATACCCTTTCACTCGAAAAAGCGAATTACATACGGCGTAGGACTGCCAAAATCTTACGCCAAGCCCAACTTCCCTCCTGAAACTTAACAAAACAAGAAGTAAGAGCAATTAAAGAACTCAATCGGAATGAAGACATCATAATATTACCCGGAGCTGAAGGCAACACAAGAGTAATAATGAACAATGAAGACTATAACAACAAAATCATGGACCTTCTCACTGATGATACATATAAAAAACTTAAAAAAGACCCCAAAAAAACAATAGTCAGCATAACGAAAACCCTTTTAAAAGACTCTAAAGTTGACAGCAAAACAATATCTTAATCAAAACCTTATAATCCCATCTCTCAAAAACTTTACGGAGTCCCAAAAATCCACAAAAACAACTTTCCACTCAGACCGATCGTCAGCGCAATAAACTCACCAACTTACAACCTAGCGCGCTTCCTCGCCAAAGAACTGAAACCTTTCACAGGAAACTGTATTTCACAGGTCCAAAACTCTTTTGACTTTATCAAAAAGATACAACAGATTCACATTCAACTCCAAGATATCCTAGTGATTTTCGACGTAGTATCTCTCTTTACGAAAGTACCAATCTCTGATACAATCGATATTATTAAATCCTTTGCAAACTTCCCTGAAAACCATTAAATTAATCTCTGGAACCTGTCAAAAAGTCCTAAAAATGCCATGATTTTTATGAGAGGAAAAAAAAAGCTTTGAAACTTCCTTCTAACCATTAAAACAAAACTACCCACCTGGGATCAACACGTTTCGCCGACCCTGATTATTAATGTATTTTTATTTGTTATGTCTTGGTTTCTCATAATTTGATTTACTTTTCAAGTTAATTTTAAAATTACTATTATTATTATCATCATCTTAGGGATCCGAAATACCGCTATGAGGCGCCACTCGCATATAAAATTGTGACATTGACGGGATATTCTCAGGATATTGTGAGGAAACCTTGGGACCTTCCACGGATATCAAGATTTCCGCACTGTACGATATCATTTGCGATATTCCTAAGATATGCCCAGCATATCCTAGGAGATAAATGGGACATCCCGCCGACATCTCATGCTGTAAAGATTCTTTTGAGTTCATAAACTCTTTTGAATTCATTGAATTCTTATCAATTCCTTGAAATCATCTGAATTCTTTGAATTCTTCGGAATTATTTGAATTATTTCGAATTCTTCTAATTCTTTTGAATTCTTTGAATACTTTTAAATTCCCTTGAATTCTTTGAATTCTTTAAGATTGTATTGAATTTTTTTAATCACCTAAATTCTTCAAATTCTTAAACATTTTCAAATTCTTTGAAATCCTGCGAATTTTGTTAATTATTTAAAATTCTTCGACCTCCTTTGAATTCTTTGAAATCCTCGAACTCTTTTGAATCCTTTGAATTCTTCAAGTTTTTTTCCTAATTCTTGGAATGCTTTTGAATTCTTAGCACACTTTTAAATTCTTTGAAATTTTTAGAATTCTTCGAATTCTTTTGAATAATTTCAATTATTTCGAATTTTTTTAATACTTCTGATTTCTTTTGAATTCTTTTGAAATATTTGGATTCTTGGAATTCTTTGAGCGTTTATAATTGTTAGAATTCTTTGAATCCTTTTGAATTTATGAAATGCTTTTGTTTTTTTTTCAAATTCTTCTGTATCTGTTAAATTCCTTTAAAGTTTTTTAATTCTTTGAATTCTTTAAATGTTAACGATTTTTTCTTTTGATTCTTCTGATTTCCTTCCTAAATGTAAAAAAATAATTAAATTTTCGTTTTTCTTCGTTTGGCAAATCTTTTGCATTCTTTCCTCGTTGATACCGCACACCATTCTTCAGTACCTAAATTTCAGTCATTTGTAAAAATCGATCAATGATGATATTGCAAATGTGTTTGGATATTTCTTAAAAAATTTCGTTTTCTTGTCCTCAGTGGTCGATCTGTAAATTATTTTTCCAGCACATGAAAATTAGAAATAATTTGTATATTTTTTTCTGTGTTAGATTATATTTTTACAAATCTATGAAGTTTTAGGAAATTAGACTTTCGCATTCGAAACCCTTCCCGTTTGACTAGGTTTCTCTCAAAAGCTCCTCAAAGGATTTGATGAAAGTTGTTGCCTGAAACGTAGTTCTTAGAGGTCAAGTTTAAGCAGAAGCAACGTCTTTAGGCCTGATAACTTTACAAACCATAGAGGGTGTCTTCTGGAGAGTTCGAACCGCAGAGGATGGAGTTACTCCTAAGATCCTGACGAATTGGTCGGTACCACTGGTGCTTTGAAACCATGTTCGCCAGGCCACGAAAGTCCCATTAAATTTAATCAGAGCTTTCCTTCAACCTTCTCTGAACATCGAGTCGATCCCTTCTCTAATCATCTCTGTCCACTTTCGCATTTTGCTTTCGTAATCAAATATTCCTTTTCTAATGGATAAAATATTCATTAAATATGAATAGGAATGAATATTAGTGCTGTAATATATTCTTGAGGAGGTTTGTGAGCCAAGAAAATATTTAAAATGATATTCTCAGATGCAGAGAAAGGGTGGTCTATACTTTCGAAGACGCATAAAATACTTATGCGAGAAAAAGTGGAAGGCCAGCGAAGTTGGAGATTATACTTGGCCCATGCTTGGCATTCTGAGAAGGAATCTATTTTCTTAAGATAGCATTTTCTCGACTTCCGCAATCGAAGTTTGGTACGGAAACGAGCAGGGAATATGAATACATACGAGTTACTTTCACTTGAAAAATATGAACATGACCCCGTGCTTGGAATTTATGTCTGCGTTTTTTTTTTGCTGCAGAATAATTTGAAAAATATTTCTGAAAATATTTAATTTAAAGATCGCATAACTTCATCGCCACTGGTCGGTTCTTAAATTCAATACGCATGAAATTGAGTTATTTTCGGTAACGGAATTTTGACTTCATCAGATGCAAAAAGTTATCTGAAAGGGAATTTTAAGACGTGCAACAAAATTAAGCAGTATTTTGGAGAAGGGCTTTGACATCCGAGTTTTATTGATAAAAGTTTAGTCAGTTTTCTGGAACAGCGTCCTTCCATCTGCGCTTTTACTAGTATATGCATCCCTTGGAAAAAGGTATTCCAGAGGTTCACCAAGTTTCGTAAAGGTATCTAATGCCGCGAAGTTGGAGTACAAAGTTATTCTCGACAACGAGCATAGGGCTGAGGACGATGCAAGGAGAGCGTCTCAAGGCGAGCAATCACTTAGGCAAATATTCACTTGCGAATGCATCTCCAGCATGTGGGTGGTTTTAGTGGATATAGGTATCCATAGGGAAGCATATAGGGGTCTCAAATTGAGGGTTACACTGTGTATGCTCTTCGATCGATACGTTTCCCTTTATTCTTGTCCCTTCATTCATTTACAATTTGCTCCACATTTTATATTTCATTCCAGCTTCCAGCATCTCTTTTGCTTATTTTCCTCTTAATTTGTACACATGAATAAAAATTAATTTATCCTAAAAATGAAGAATATAAATCTTAAGAAAAAATTATTCCTATTATTGAAAAACAATTTCATGAATAAAATATTTCTTTAACTCAGTAACATTTGCTTAATCGAAGAAAATCTTCTTGTTTGAAAGAAATTAGATTTACAAAAATGCATTTCTTTGAATACAAGACATTTTTTCCAGTGTTTGAAGAAAGGAAGAAGGTGTGCGAAGGAAAGGAAGAAGAGAGCAAGATAAACTCAAATAAAAAAGTGCGAGACGTTGGAACTCGGTTGCCGAAGGAAAAATCCGGGCCATGAGGACGTGGAAGCGAATCGTGATTTCGGGAGGTCGCGCCATACCATAGATCACACGGCGAAGCAATTGAGTTAGGAAGGAAGAAACCAGTTCGGCAAACACTTCTCTGCCGTAGGATTTATGGCTTAAAAAAGTCCGAGAGGGTCTCCACTTTATCTGTAATGTACTGATCCTGCCTCAGTCGACGTTGGGCGTCGGGGCGCCCTTTTTCCTTCTGCGACCCTGCGGACCGGCCCGAACTCGCATCCCCTGATCTGGGTTCCGAAACCAACCAACCCCCCATTATCCCCCTCGCGAGTACCAACGGTGCCACACGGTGGAACGTCCATGATTTATATACAAGGGAGCGGCACCCTGCTGCCCCTCTCCAATCTAGAGACACTCATCGGGGGTTTACCAGAGTATCTTAGTCTTTCTTTTAGTTTGATAAGAGTTGCTCCTGGTGAGATAAGATCTTCTTAAGTCAATGCACTCACAATCTGTGAGTATAACACATATCCGATTGGATTTTTTGAGGTTGCAAAATTTGGGAATGCCAACCAGGGTGGAATAAAAATGCTGTAATTAATGGAATCATTTCAACTGAACAAGGGGGTAACAAAATCAAAATCAAAATAACTAAACATATTTAAAGAAAGTCAAAACACTTAAATATATATTTCAAAATGATTCAAAGAATGAACTTAGGAATTAAAAAACATTCAATTAAATACAGTTGAATTGGAGTAAATCCAGGAGAATTTAAGTGAATATGGAATTATTCGAGTGCATAAAGTCGATATTTAATCGAGAATAATAACTTAATTAATGAGTGACTGACTCTTTGATTTTTATTTCGACTGAATCCAAAAGAATTCAACTGAATTTAAGTGAATTCAAACAAGCATATTTACTTAACGGCTCAGTTATACGATACTATACATGTATTATTACTACGAGTGTAATATTAGGTAAAAAATGTAAAGCCTAGATTCCTCTTTAATCGGTCTGAAATGGAAAAGCGCGCTTTTAAGGGCCGTCCGTATAACACGTGGACAATTTTTTATCACTTTGGGTCCCCCCCTCCCCTTGTGGATAAACGTGGACTTTTTACGACCCACTCTGACTCATCTGTCCACGTGGACTAACACCATATTTTATGAAAATTTGGATATACGTGGTATTCAAAAGCAAGGAAGCCAAAAGGAGCGGTGAATTGGCTGAAAATTCAGTTTTTCTTGAAAACAAAAGCTTAATGATACAAGGAATAAAGTCCAAACAAAAAATAGTGAAAATTTGCTATTTTATCATGTTCTTTATTAACCCATAACGATCACATGAGGTGCCTCACACCCCGCGGGCTTTCCGATTTTTGTCTGTTTGTCTACGTTTTTTTTTTTTTTAAGTATTTTTTTTCGAATAGTTAAATTATCACTGAGGCTTTGGAGATATTATTCTCCTATTTTGTATTGCATCAACATCACTCATTATTTTTCTTGAGCCAAAAGTATCTGAAGATGTATTTGGAGGTGTGACCGATAAGGTTAACAGAAATCCGCAGGTGCAGGAAAACTGCGTCCACGTGGATTTTGGCTAGAACCCCCGGCACCCTTCAAGAACAAGCATGGACTTTTGCCCCCCTCCCCCCACCCCTCGCCAATAACTGTCTACGTGGAATATGGCTGGATTTTAAAACAATTTTTCTCGCAAGGATGATAAATATGACATTTATAAATTCTATGTCTTAAATTATCCTAATTTTTCGCTTTAAGTAGTAACGTACATTCTGTTCAGTCTCTCAAACCCCTCCCTTTATGAAAGCCTGGCTACGACACTGGTTTAACCCCTCGGACGACACCTCGAAGCTGAGCAAAAGAAAAGTTATGGTTTGGCATCCGAAGGAAGTTCAAAAATATTTCGAAACAGGGTAATGTTGAAAAATTATGAAGAATTACACATTTTTTGAATATTGAAATTTATTTACTCCATAACAGAACTAAAATATAAAAATTGTATTGCATTTATAAAAATGATGAAAACTATCTAAATAAAATTTCTAACTATCTTAATAGCGCGGCTATTCAGATTGCTCAAAGAAATCGGATTTTTCAACCCATCGATTTCGCACATCCTTAGAATGTCAATTACCACGTTTTTTGTTAAGGAAATTTTGGTGCTTCCATGGTTCCTCCATATGAAACTGGTTTTTATAACCATAACAAAATTTCAATAAAAATACAAGTAAAAAATTTATTAGTATTTTTTCGAGAACGAAGGTATCTTGTACGGCGGAACCTATTCGAGTACAACCGAACCAAATCCTGATCAACTTCGGAAATCGAACGAGAAGCCATAAAAAATTAAATCTGTTCAGCTGAACACAACTTTGAGGCATGGAAATTGAGAAAAAAATGTAATCTCCTAAACTTAAGTGTAAAAATTATTGTTCTACTCTTGAAGAACGGTTCAAAAAGATAAACTATTCTTGAAAACTGACCGGGTGTTTGTCTAAAACTTGACAAAATAAATTTGACAAAATTTGAAATAATACATTTTTTCTAAAATGATCACAACTTATATTAAAGCACAATTTCATAAAGTTTCAAAATTTTATACGACTTTGTTTAGAAATTATGAATAAAAAAGCATACTACATAACCTCACTGAGAAAAATGGATTATACGAATTTCAGATTATAACTAAAAAGTATATTGGGATTGTTTTTCCATTTCTATTTATAGATTTGTCTACCAAAATCTGTTGTATGTGAATAATGCTTTCATGAATACGTTTGCACAATTTATTATATATTGATGAGGTTATCTAATGGATCCGGATCATACTATGGATGTTAGATTTGAAATACTTAAATGATAGATTTTGATATTCCAGATTATAAAATTTTATAATCAAATATATAATACAGTAATATCTATTTTTTAACATCTATAAATAATACTTTTAGTGATCTAGATCGCTGTCCCGTAGTTAATAGTCCAAGATTATATCCAGTAACATATTTTTTATTGCAGGGTATAATACATTTATCTCAGTGGCTATCACGCACCTGTCCCCACCTACAAATTAAAATTAAGTATTGCTAAATAATATGAACACCAGTTTTTAACAGTTTGAGATTCACAGCATTCATATTAGGTTAAGAAAGATACAAATCAAGCGTAGAGTTAAACATGTTAGAGTTAAGGATTTTCGTAGCTATTTTAGGATAAAACTAGAAAATAATTATTCAAACTAGTCATAATGTGAGCTGAAATTGTTAATTTTATACTTACGAAGATTTTAATATAGCTAAAAATCGATTTATCAAAGTTGACTCAAAATAACAATTAAGAATTATTAAAATTTCCGATAACGATATATATTAATTTATCTTACTATAAAATGATAGCATGTTTTGAAACTCTGAAGTAAAAATCAAATAAATCATGATAATAGTAATTTTACCACATTCTTCAATATCTGTATCTGTTCAGAATATATTTTTAAAATATTTTCGAAATTTGATTGTATTGCCATAGTCGGAAATATCATGTATGATTTTTATTCATTTTATATATTTTTCATCTTGTATGGAACAAATTAAAATTATACATAATTTCGTTCACTGTATATAAACTATAAAAAAAATCCCCGCCTGGGTTGTCTTGTCCCAAAAAAATATTCTATTGTCCGTATTCTTAAAAACGTTTAATTGTTTCAGAAAAATTAATTTTTCGATTTTTCAAATGAAACTGGCATCTTATAATTGAACCATGTGATTAACCCTGGTAGAAAACCAACGTTGGTCTTGTGCTACCGACCGCACGAAAGCTGTTAGTACTGAATCCTCTCTTGTCAAGTTTAAACTCGCTACGTGACTAAGTTGTAAGCGGCCTGCTAAGATGTCCGCTAATTTATATGTTCGCGTTAACTTGCCTCCCTCACCTCTTATAGTGGGAGAAGAGAAGACATTCTAGGCAGAGCCTCTCTAAGGAAGACCGCGGTTAGCATAAGTAATCGTCGCTATCGCGACGGGCAGATGCGCCAAAGGTCGCTCGTTCCTCGTGGAGGGAACGGATTCTCTTCGTTGCTTCAAACTGAATACATTTCGCTCACTCCTATATACTTACATCTTCAGTAAATATACCAATAACTCTTTTCGCTCATCTCATCATTAAGAAACTTGACCTGAAATAATTGAAAACTGTCTTGGCTAAGTATTATTAGGGCATACAAACGGAAATCTGAGGTCCGTTGTTGTTGTTCTTGTTGTTTGTAAACACACCCGTGTTTTTTCTCAAAGCAGTACACCGAATCGCGGCACCTTCGACGAGTTGGATCACGGTGCATGTCGTTGTTTCCAACGAAATGAAACCATACCTCCCTGGTGCCAGGCGTACCCCATGGCACAGAGAAGGACGAGGAGGACCTCTTTGCATGGCAAAGTGAGCCTCATCCACTCTGCCGTTCAGCAGCCTCCCTAGCCAGGCCGTATAGAGAAGACAGCAAGGTTAGGGTGGACGGAGCGGTCCTTATGAGGTGTCACTTAGATGCCCACATTCAGCGCACTATCCTGGTGTGTTATGTATATATATGTGTGTTCATTACTCGAATTGAAGCAGTGACCCCTCGACATGGAGCCTCTTTCTTGGGAGGAAACCAGCCTCTTTGGAGGTGACCCACAGTTTAAGGTGGGTTCCGAACCGCTAAGGCCCTGGTAGAAGTAGATAGAAAAATTTTCATTGGTATCGGCACAGGGATCGAACCCCATGCCTCCTGCTTGGAAGCCTGATGCGCGATCGCCTGAGATACCGAGGCACCCTGAAGTCCCTTTTAAATCCAATATGAATAATTATTACCCATCTCTTCCAATATTTTTGGTAGAAAATTTTATTTCTAGAAATACGTTGAAAGATACCAAATCCATGGAATGGATAGGAAGGTACAAGAACAAGTTTAAATATCGTGTAGGATGTGAGGAACATCGTAGCTCGGCACCCTTTGACTTTAGCTTCGTGCTCGACATCCCTTTCTTCATCCCTCGACCCTTGCCTTAAAACCCAACGCCATCACGGTAATTGCACCGTGGCGCACCAGTGATTAATGCTGCTTGTTATTAGGGATAAGACGCGAAAACGTTCTCAAGATGCGTTGCTCGTCAAAGGGTTCACTGGGCCATTAGGGAAATACCTGATGCTCCGGAACAAAAACGTAAGCGAACTGTTTTTTGTTTGTTTTATTTAGTTTATAGCCCTGTGATAGCAAATCTGACAGTTTAGAAACACCGGAAGCTTCTTTTCAAAGTCCAGCCTTTTCTGAAGATCAACTTCTGGATGACACAAAGTATTATTAATTTTTGTACACCCTTTTCAATTTATTTCTTTTTCAAATTCAAAGTTATACATTTATATAATTCTTACTAAATAGCCAGATTTAAATAAAATTAAGGATAGACTCTAAGTATTAAATGAGTTAATAATTAAAGGGCAGGCTCTGAAAAGCTTGAGCTACGCCAACGGAGAAATACCGACTCCTTGCGTGCGTAGCCGTAGGACAATGTTTTCTTATAATTAATGAGCAGGGGTTGGTGAATGGACCAGTGTACCGCCGCGAGGATGAAAGGGTGCAGCTATAAGAACACGAAACTACCTTAGAATTTAGGAATTAGGCGAGGAATGTTCCTTTTGAAAGACTATGTAGTTATATTGACTACATTTATCATTTCACGAATGTATTAAGATTAATTAAGATTGTTGCTGCAATCACAATAAGAATAAGACTGATGGAGTCCAAAGTAAATAGGGGGTGGGGGTATTATACAATCACACAGGAGAGAAAAATAGGGTCCTAAATTCTACAATATTTTCTTTTTCAATTTATGGATTACATCTTAGGCTTCGGACATATTGCGAAATCGTGAATTTCATATACAAGTGGCTGAATGCCATCAGGCAGGTTTTGTAATCACCTTTAGCCTAAGTAAGAACCCTTCTGAGGCCTTTGCACGTGCTTGAGACGGAATTGTTCTTGCTCGTATGACCCGAACATACGGCCGTCGAATACGCACCATCCAAAGCCTCTTCTCGCCGTAAAGTCGTCAAGCTTCCATCAAGATTTGCCGTTTCATCAAGGCTAAACCTAAAATTCTCCCTTCGACATCTTGACACCCTTAATTTCTCGAAGATAATTGCCCTCAGGCCTAAACGAGCCACCATGATTCGCAGGCAAATCGTAATGTTAAATTGCATTCTTTCGAAAGTCCTTATCATCTATGGTAATTACGTTGAAAACGAAAGAGGGTGCCATTCGTGTCGATATCTTCTCGGGAATTCATTCCGACTAGCTGATTAATCGAAAATGGATGTCTTTGATCTGCTCAATCTTCTGCAACCGTTATGAACACTATCATTCCAAGTTATGAATTCTAACTATCTCTCAGGTTAAGTATTCTTTCATTCAAATCCACTTTTTTACTACGGTAAATTCTATTCAAATATATCTAGTATTTTTCTCTAAAGACGCCTATACTTATTAATTAGGAAAAAATTTGATAAAATCAAATTTGATATCGCCTGGAAAATTTGCATTCCCTGGTCCGCATAAAGACTGGAATTATATCGGTATGGCCAATATTCTGTGTACTTTAATTTACATTATATTTGTAGTTGGTATCCTTCTTTCGTAAACATTGGACCAACACTGTAACAAACCTGCGGATTCGTTCGATCAAACTTAATTAGCGCCGAATTCCAAACATAATTAAATCCGACCGCCGCCGAGTTTCGTAGGGTTGGAGGTAGCTTGGAAGAGAGCGAGGGATTGGACAGAGTGAGAGGGTTAAAGTCGAAAGGAGTGAAGAGTTGGGGAGTATCAGCAAAGAAAAAAAAATCAGCCCCTAGGCTGCATTCCTTATTTAAACTCGTTGGCGAAAATTGGGTCAATTTTTCACGTCGATTCATTTTCCAACATGATCTTGCAGGATTGGAATTTTTATAATGATATGCCTCCATCAAAAGAAGTAAATAAAGTAAGAAAAATGACCAAAACAGAGTTCTTTATATTTTTAAAACAATATCTAATATTAATGGAAGTTGAGAATTTATGTAAACTGCACTGATCATATTTGAGAATATTAGAGTTGCATCTGTCTATCGAAGTACTTGGTTATGCTGAAAAATTTTTCGAATCATTCATGTGGAAGGACAAACACTCCAAGTCCCAGCACTTGATTGAAGGAATATTAAATTTTGGTCACCGGCAAACAACCATTCGCTTTCTTTACTTGGCAGTGGCGGTCGATTGAAATATGTATCCGCGGTGAACTCAAACACCAAGTATATGTCCTGCCTTTATCCTACGTGGCCCGAATTCCTGAGGCTATTTTCCAAACATTTATGCGAAAGAAAATTATTTCTAGAATTTTGTGAATAATTGTCAGTGAGAAAAAAAGAATTTACATTCCCAAGCGTCATGATTATTGTATCAATAACGCTTATCGCGCCAAATAAATCAATCTCTTCGACTTTCATAAAGTGAATGTGTTCAGTACGTAAATAATAAATAACTCCCAGTAGATTTTGGGGGTAGCTTATTTTTTTGAACCCGGTACCGCAGGTTACAAGTCACCCCATATACACACGGTAAGGTACTTGCTACTGCTGCTGTATAACCTAGCTGCGATAAAACATCGGCGAATTCGCACGATTGAATTACAGTTTAATTAACTCGCGGGCAATTAAGACCATCCTTCTCCACCACCTCCCCCTTCTACTTTCCACTTTCCACCTTTTCCCCCCTTTCCCCTAATCTTTTTTCTATCCACAATCGTCTCACTCCACCAATTCTCCAGGCATCCTTCTTCACTTTACCACCCCCTACCACCCCCACAATTCGAGCAAGCATGCTTAGTCGCGAATCATGCATATCCACCCCAACGTTTCGCCGCAAGTTTCAGCATCGGCCCGCTCGCGATTTCATCGAAAAGTTTTCCGCGCTCGATTTACCGGTGGCGGGCTCACGGAGAGCTTGCGCTTCTATTTTCTTTCTCTTTTTCGCCTTCGATCGACTCGATCCTGTTCCACTCGTAGGAAAACCCTGGATCTGCGCATCGGTACGCATGCACTGCGAAATGGCACGCGAGCAGATACTAATCGTTTCACTCTGAATTTTTAGGGTTAAGGATTCTTAAATTCACTTCAAAGCCTGACTCATCGGATTTTTGTCTTGTGACGCTGCAATGCTATTTTAGGTTTAAAAAAATTATTAAGGTGGTTACATGATTTACAACAATTCCATTTTTCAATGATAAATTACCTACTCTTTAAATTGGTAAAAGAAAATGTTGTTTAAATTATTTATTTCGGAGAAAATTGAAAAATAAGTTAGTAATATTTTTAATATTACAATGACCTTGAGTTGTTGTTGAATCGCTTTTAACAATCAGAGAAAGAAAGCGAAGGTTGATTTTGATGGCACTATTGGCTGACTTCCGAATTTCAAATAAAAAAATTCGAAACAGTTGAGAGATTTATTGGCGCTACGTGGCGCTTCTACCGAGCAGTGACTGTATTTGCATATTTAAAAACGTAAAGATTTTAGAATTATATAAAAAAATATAGACTTTACAAAAATGTCTTTCTTTATAGTCAATATGGTTATCTATTTTTATATTTCAAGTTAGGATTGAAAAACGGATGAATTTTTTTTGCAATGACCCAAATAACACCTAATAATGTTCACTATTTTTGCATAATATTTTTTATAAAATGTTCGTTAACCCTGCATATTACTCTATCATACTATAAAATGGGAAGATGTTTCAAAAAGCAAAATCAAATCGACCGTGAAAACAGTCATTCTCTCCATACTTTAAAATATTTTTATCTGTACTACAAACATTTTTAAAAGATGTGGGTCAGTACACGTCAGAAATATCAGGATCTGCAGGTGGTTGTTCGATCTTAATAAACTTTGTGAAATTGTAATGCTATACAAAAGAAATTTCAGCCCTGAAGGATTTTCAAAAATTTTCAAAATTACGGAATAGTTGTATTTTCAACCAAAAAAAATTCGCCCAAAAAATTTTCAACAAAAAATGGAATAGTTCATATTTTAACCAAAAAGGATTTTGATTTTAAATTTTAAAAGTTGTAATTAACCAAGAAACACGAATTTTCAACCAAATAGTTGTATTTTTACCCAAAAAAAAAATTCGCCGAACAAATTTTGAACAAAAAATGGAATAGTTCATATTTTAACCAAAAAGGATTTTGATTTTAAATTTCAAAAGTTATATTTGACCAAAAAACACGAATTTTCAACCAAATAGTTGTATTTTCAACCAAAAAAAATTCGCCCAAAAAATTTTCAACAAAAAATGGAATAGTTCATATTTTAACCAAGAAGGATTTTGGTTTTAAATTTGAAAAAGTTATATTTAACCAAAAAACACGAATTTTCATCCAAATAGATGTATTTTCAACCAAAAAAAAATTCGTATATTTAAATAAAAAAATATTTTGAATTTAAATCGAGAAAAGTTAAATTCTGATTCGGTTTTGTAGAAAATACGTATTTTTAGCTTGAAAATTGAACAATTCAGTCGAATTTTTTTCTTTCTTGCTTCGAAATTCGGCTTTTTCATTTCAAAATTGATCTCTTTTGGTGAAAAAAATCTCTTTTTTTTATTGAAAATTCAGTTATTTTTCATAGAAAATTAATCTGATTTAGCTGATAACTTTTTGGCTAAATTTAACTGTGTTTGATTTCAAATTAAAATCTTTTGTGTTTTACATAATATCAACTATTATATTTTTTATTGAAAATTCATCTTTTTTAGGTTCAAAATTCAACTCCTTCATTGAAAGTTGAATTATTTTCTCAAAAATTCATTTTTTAGTTGAAGATTTATAATTTTAGTGGAGAATTCATCTCTGGTTGAAAATTGAATTACTTTGTTGATGTTTCTCTTTTTGGGAGTGAAAATGAATTTTTTTTTACTGAAAATTTAATTATTTCGTTGAAAATTAACTTTTTTGTTGAAAATTCATATTTTCGGGTTGGAAATTTAACTTTATGGTTAAAAATTTATGTTTTCTTTTTAAGTTTTTTTTTCGAGTCAAAAAGTTCTTGACTCGAAGAAAAAAACATTTTTTTTTAAAATTAGTTTTTAATAACAACTAATTTTCAAACTATTTTGTATAGAAAATTAGTATTTTTGTTTTGAAAATTCAATAGTTTGGTAGAAAGTTTAAAAAATCAACTAATAGTTGTAGAGATAGATTTTGAACTAAAATTATGAATCTTTAACGAAACAAGTGAATTTTTAATAAAGTAGTCTAACTTTTCACCAAGTAATTGAATTTAAAAAAAATGTATTCTCAACGAATAATATAATATTTGATAATTAAACTAAAAAATATTAAAAATTTGTAATCAAAAAGATTTTAATTCATCCAAAAAGACGAATTTTTAACAAAGTAGTTGAATGCTTAACCGAAAAAGATTTTAATTTTGAACCAAAAATGTGCAATTTGAATTAGAAAAAAAATGAAATTTCTACCAAAGGAGATGAATTTTCTAACCAAAAGACAAAAAAAAATGTAATACAAAATCCAAATTTCGAACGACTATTTATTTATTTTTCTTTATTTTCTCGACAAAATTCAAAAATATTTTTGAAGAATTCAGATATTTCGAAAAAGTATCTAGATAATTTCTAAGAAATTTGTTTTTATTTTAGAAGAATTTACCAAATTTAAAGAGAAATGTTGTTGAAAATTCGTTTTTTTTTCGGTAAAAAAACAAATTTTTTTATTAAAAATGCAACTGTTTGGTTAAAAATTATTCTGTTTTGGGTGAGGATTCAACTATTTTGTTAAAAATTCAACTTTTTTTGTTAAATTATATTGTATTTTATTTAAAATTGAAATTTTTTTTTTAAATTCCAACTATAATATTTGTTATTTAAAATTAATCTACTTTGTTGGAGTTTCCCTTTTTGGGAGTAAAAATTAATATTTTTAACTGAAAATTTAACTATTTCGTTGAAAATTAACTCCTTTGTTTAAATTTAAAATTTTGGTTGAAAATTGATCTTTTTTAGTTTAAAAATTCAACCATTTTTCAACCAATTCAACCAACAAATTTGGCTTTTTTGGTAGAAAATTAATCTTTTTGGTTGAAAATTCAACTATTTTGTTGAAATTTTTTGTAGAAGATTCGTTTTTTAAATTTTATATTAATTTTTTAAATTCCAAATTTGACTATTTCATTTTTTTTTAAACTTGATTTTTTTAGTCTATAAATTCAACTATTTTGTTCCAAATTTCAGTAGATTGTTGAAAATTTGTTTGTTTTTTTTTGGTAGAAAAATAATCTTTTTGGTTGAAACTTCAACTTTTTGGTTAAAAATATATGTATTTTGTTGAAAAATTTTTTTTTGGGGGTAGAAAATTTAACTGTAAATGATTAGTTTTCTATTTATAATACAAATTCATCTTTTTTTAATGATAATTTACCTGTTCCAATTTTGGTTGAAAGTTGATCTTTTTAGTTTAAAAAATCAACGAATCGGTTGAAAATTAATGCAATATTTTGAAAATTCTTCTTTTTTGGTAGAAAATTAATCTTCTTGGTTAAAATTTAACTATTTTGTTATAAATTTACGTATTTTCTTCAAAACTCATCTTTTTTGATAAAAAAAATCTTCTTCGTTGAAAATGCAACTATTTAGTAGAAAATTTCAACAGTTTTGTAAAAAATTCGCTTTTCATAATTGAAAAATTTTTAGTTTTTTTTTTCAATGAAAATGTATTTATTCGATTTTTGGTTAAACAGCGATCTTTTTTTCAGAATAAAAATTCAACTATTTACTTGAAAAATAATCTGTTTTGGTTAAGAATTCAACACTTTTGCTGAAAATTCGTCTTTTTTTGGTTAAATTATATTGTGTAATTGAATTTAAAAAAAAAATGAATTCTCAATGAAAAATATAATAGTTGATAATTAAACTAAAAAATATTTAAAATTTTCAATCAAAAAGATTTTAATTCATCCAAAAAGACGAATTTTCAACAAAGTAGTTGAATCCTTAACCAAAAAAGATTTTAATTTTAAACCAAAAAAGTGCAGTTTGAATTAAAAAGACATGAAATTTCTACCAAAGGAGATGAATTTTCTAACAAAAAAAAACAAAAAAATGTTAATACAAAATAATAATTTCGAACGACTATTTATTTATTTTTCTTTATTTTTTCGACAAAATTCAAAAATATATTTGAAAATTTCAGATATTTCGGAAAAGTATCTAAACAATTTTTAAGAAATTTGTTTTTATTTTGGAAGATTTCACCAAATTTAAGGAAAATTTCGATTAGTTTAAAATATATATAAGACTTTTGAGGTTTGGAAAAAATATAAAAAAAATTTATAAATGTTTCGAAATCTTTCAAAGTTTAAAATATTTTCAATATCTTCAAAATTCCAAAAATTCCTAAATATATTTATAAGTGACTGAAATTATTCCTAACATTTTTGAAAATCTTCCGGATTCATTTTTGACAAATTTCGAAATACTATAAAGTTTCAATAATTCCAGGAATCTTAAGAAAATTTTCTATTATTTCAAAATCTTTAAAAAAAACCTCCAAATTTTATTTCGAATTCTTTATTTTGTTTCAAGTTTTTAAAATTTTTGTAATATTTCAGTAATTTTTCAAAAACTTTTAAATGTCTTTAAAAATAATTGGAATTTTTCGTAAAATTTTGAAGATATTTTGCAAAATTAAAAAAATCGCCCTCAGATCTTCCAGATTCTTTTTTGAAAATCTTTTGTAATGATTTGAAGTCTTTGTAGTTATTCTCTTTGAATAAATGTTTAGAAATAAAAAAATAATAAAAAATGTTCTCAGAAATCTTAAGACAATTTTGTTTATTCTCTTGAAAATTTTCAAAATTCTTAAAAAGTTTCTACATTTTTTGATCGGAATCTTCAAAAATCTACATTTTGTTCAAATAAAATTATTTTTGTATCTTTTAAAAACTTCCAAATATTTCTTAAGCTCATTCTTTTCCGCGATTTTGGGAAATCATTAAAAATGTTCAAAAGTATTTTTCGATATTTTCTTCGAATGTATTCAGTAATTCGATGTTGTTTTTTTTTGTCTACTGGTCTAAAATCAATATTTGTTCAATATTTATTTTTATTTCTAAAATGTGAAAAAAAAATTCTGAACCTCCGTTTGGATCCGAACCCAGGTCTTTCAGATTGCTGGTCTGATGATTTTTCAAACATTCTAATGTTTTATATTGTTTTATGTTATTTTTTTGACAAGATAAAATTTACTAAATATTTTGATGTTAATTATTCTTTGTCTACTGGTCTGAAATAATTATTTTTTGGATATTGCTTTTTATTTCTAAATTGCGTAAGAGCATCAGACCGGCAATATGAAAGGTCTGGGTTCGGATCCCAGCAGAGTTTGAGAGCAATTTATTCCGGTAAACAATTTTCATATTTTTTAGTTAAAAATACAAAAGATAAATAATTTTAAAATGAGGAATTTGGTAGGAAGAATGAGATATACTACTACTATTCTATTTATTCAGAGGTTTGCTGTTTACACACTGATCGCGCAATCTGCTCAACTCGTGTTAATGAATAAACATGCGGGTGTACCGTGAAGTAATTACTCATGTACATAATTAATATACGAGAACTTTCGAGGTAAAACTCATAATGATGAATGCAAATTACGAAAGAAAGATGATTACTTTTATTGATTGATGAATTTAAATTATAAAAAAATAAATCAAATTTCGAGTATGATAAGCACCAAAAAATCACTTTTTTATAGAAAACAATATTTTTTTACACTATTCGTATATTATATTCTATACGTTTTATAATAATGTTAAAATATTTTATAATAATGTTGAATTATTTTATAATAATGTTAAATGATTTTATCATTATTTCTGCCATTAATTTTTTTATTTTTATCTTATTTTGAATTGGATATACTTAGGTCGTTGATAATCATAATGAAGAATATTATCTTTTCTCAAAATTCCTTCATTGATTGCATATAAAAAAATAAGCGCCTCTTTTCAATTTATTCTTTTGAATTTTCTGGAATTTTATAAATCGAAATTTCCAAATGAGGAATTTTAATTTAAAAAAAAAAATATTTCTAATAGAGAAATTTTAAATTGTAAATGATTCCTTGATTCATAAATTCAAAAAAATTATGTTCTTAACGTCTTGAGGAAGTGTTTGATTGATTTAAGATAATTAAATTTTTTTTTGAGATTTCAGCGAAAATTAAATTTTGTTGTTTAAGAAAGTAATTTAAATAAAATATTGAAAAATATTTTTATATTTTTGTAATGATTTCCCAAAATTTCGAAAAAGAATGTAGAAGATTTCAAAGCAAAATTTTTCACCTTTGCAAGATTAAACATTTTTAGAAAAAATTCGAATGAGTTTAAGAAATATTTGGAAGAAAATATTTTTATTTAAAACAGAATGTAGATTTTTGAAGATTTTGAAAGGTTTCAAGAGAATAAACAAAATTTTCTTAAGATTTCGCGGAAAATTTTTTATGCATTTTTTTATTCAAAACATTTATTTAAAGAGAATAACTAAAAAGATTTCAAATAATTACAAAACATTTTCAAAATTATCAAAAAAGAATCTGGAAGATTTGAGAGCGGTTTTTTTAATTTTGCAGAATTTCTTCAAAATTTTACGAAAATTCAAATCATTTTTGAAGATATTTAAAAGTTATAAAAAAATTACGAAAATATTACAACATTTTTTAAAACTTAAAGCAAAATGAAGATTTTGAAGATTTCGAAATAAAATGTCGATGTTTTTTTAAAGATTTTAAAAGGTTTCAAGATAATAAATAAATTTCTTAAGATTCCCGGGATTATTGAAACTTTATAGTGATTCTTTATTTTTTTAAATTAATGTTAAGAGATTATTAAACATTACAGAATTTTTCGAAAATTGTCAAAAATGAATCCGGAAGATTTTCAAAAAAATTTAGGAATAATTCCAGTCAGTTAGAAATATATTTAGGAATTTTTGGAATTTTTAAGAAATTAAAAATATTTCAAACTTTGAAAGATTTCGAAAAATTTATAAAATATTTAAAAATTTTTTCCAAACCTGAAAAGTCTTAAATATCTTTAAACTACTCGAATTTTTCCTTAAATATGGTAAAATCCTCTAAAATAAACCCAAATTTCTTAGAAATTGTTTAGATACTTTTTCGAAATAACTGAAATCTTCAAAAATATTTTTGAATTTTGTCCAGAAACCTAGAAAAATTACATTCATATTCATTCCTTAACGAAAATAAAGAAAATAAATTAATAGTTATTCGAAATGTTTATTTTGTAATGAAAATTATTTTTTCGTCTTTTGGTTGGAAAATTCATCTACTTTGGTAAAAATTTCATTTTTTTAAAATTCAAGTTGCAAATTTTTGGTTTAAAATCAAAATCTTTTTTGGTTAAGGATTCAACTAGTTTGTTAGAAATTCGTCTTTTGGGATAAATTAATATCTCTTTGATTAGAATTTTGAAATATTTTTTAGTTTAATTATCAACTATTATATTTTTCGTTGAGAATTATTATTTATTTTTTTTTTTTTTGAAAATTCATTTACACAATATAATTTAACCAAAAAAAGACGAATTTTCAGCAAAAGTTTTGAATTCTTAACCAAAACAGATTATTTTTCAAGTAAATAGTTGAATTTTTACTCTAAAAAAAGATCGCTTTTTATCAAAAAATCGAATAAATACATTTTCATAAAAAAAAGGAAAACAATGTTTCAATTAGAAAAAGCGAATTTTTTACAAAACTGTTGAATTTTTTAGTAAATAGTTGCATTTTCAACGAAGAAGATTTTTTTATAAAAAAATATGAGATTAGAACAAAATACATACATTTATAACAAAATAGTTCAGTTTTAACCAAGAAGATTAATTTTCTACCAAAAACGAAGAATTTTCAAAATATTTCATCAATTTTCAACCGATTCGTTGATTTTTTAAACTAAAAAGATCAACTTTCAATCGAAATTGGAACAGGTAAATTATCATTAAAAAAAAGATTAATTTTTATAATAAAAAAAAACTAATCATCTACCGTTAAATTTTCTTCTCCAAAAAGAATTTTTCAACAAAATACATAAATTTTTAACCAAAAAGTTGAAGTTTCAACCAAAAAGATTATTTTTCTACCAAAAAAAAAAAACAAAAAAATTTTCAACCTAATGGTTGAATTTTTAAACTAAAAAGATCAATTTTCAAAAAAAATTTGAAATTTCAACAAAGAAGTTAATTTTCAACCAAATAGTTAAATTTTACGTTAAAAATATTAATTTTCATTCCCAAAAAGGGAAACATCAACAAAGTAGATTAATTTTCAATAAAAAATATTATAGTTGAAATTAAAAAAAAAAGTTTAAAATTTTAAATAAAGCACAATATAATTTAACAAAAAAAGATGAATTTTCAACAAAAAAAGTTGAATTTTCTATCAAATTATTCAATTTTTAAGTCAAAATGATAAATTTTCTACAAGACATTTAAATATCAACCCAAAAATAAAAAAATTTTAACAAAAAAGTTAGTTTTCAAGCAAGCAAAAAATTATTTTTGAATTGACCAAAATAGTTGAATCCTCAACCAAAACAGAATAATTTTTGACGAAATACTTGTATTTTTAATTTTGAAAAAATTGTTTTTTCACTGAAAAAGACGAATTTTCAACAAACTGCTTTAATTTTTAGCCAAATATTTGCATTTTCAAACAGAAATATCAATTTTTATTCTAAAAAATATCACTTTTCAACCAAATAGTTGCATTTTACACAAAACAATCGAATTTTCAACACGAAAATATGAATTTTCAACAAAAAAAGTTGAATTTTCTATCAAATTATTCCATTTTAAGTCAAAATGATGAATTTTCTACAAAACTGTTAAATATTAACCCAAAACTAGCAATTTTTAACAAAAAAGTTCATTTTTAAGCAAACAAAAAAATAAATTTTGAATTGACCAAGATAGTTGAAACCTCAACCAGAACAGAATAATTTTTAACCAAATAGTTGCATTTTTAATTCTTAAAAATGTTTTTTTTACTGAAAAAGACAAATTTTCAACAAAATGCAGTAATTTATAACCAACTAGTTGAATTTTCAACAAAAAAAGTTGAATTTTCGATTAAATTATTCAATCTTTAAGTCAAAATGATAAATTTTCTACAAAACAGTTCAATCTTAAGCGAAAAATACAAATTTTTAACAAAAAAGTTCATTTTTAAGCAAGCAAAAAAATAATTTTTAATTTACCAAAATAGTTGAATCCTCAACCAAAACAGAATAATTTTTGACGAAATAGTTGCATTTTTAATTTCAAAAAAATTGTTTTTTACTGAAAAAGACGAATTTTCAACAAAATGCATTAATTTTTAACCAAATAGTTGAATTTTCCACTAAGTTGTTGAATTTTTTTAAGCCAAAAGGACGAATTTTCCCCAAAATAATCTAATTTTCAACACGAAAATATTAATTATCAACAACAAAAGTTGAATTTTCCATAAAATTACTTATTATTATTCTGCAAAACAGTTAAATATTTACTGAAAAATATAAATTTTTAAGTCAAAATGATGATTTTTCTGCAAAACAGTTAAATATTAACCCAAAAATATAAATTTTTAACAAAAAAGTTACTTTTTAAGCAAGCAAACAAATAATTTTTGAATTGACCAAAATAGTTGAAACCTCAACCAAAACAGAATAATTTTTTACGAAATAGTTGCATTTTTAATTTAAAAAAAAATGGTTCTTTTTACTGAAAAAGACGAATTTGCAACAAAATGCATACATTTTCAACCAAATAGTTGAATTTTCTAACAGAAATATCAATTTTTATTCTAAAAAATATCACTTTTTAACCAAATAGTTGAATTTTCAATAAAAAAAGTTGAGTTCTCGATCAAATTATTGAATTTTTGAGTAAAAATGATAAATTTTCTACAAAACAGTTAAACCTTAACTCAAAAATATAAATTTTTAACAAAAAAGTTCATTTTTAAGCGGACAAAAAAATAAATTTTGAATTGAGTAGTTCAACTATAAACCAAGGAGTTGAATTTTCAACCTCAAAGGATGCATTTTTAACCAAATTAGTTGAATCCTCAACCAAGACAGATTAATTTTTAACCAAACAGTTGCATTTATAATCAAAAATTTGTTTTTTCATCGAAAAAAATAAATAAATTTCAACAAAATGCATTAATTTTTAACCAAATAGTTTATTTTTCTACTAAATTGTTGAATTTTTTTAAGCTAAAAGGACGAATTTTCCACAAAAGAATCGAATTTTCAACACGAAAACATGAATTTTCAACAAGAAAAGTTGAATTTTTGATAAAATTATTCAATCTTTAAGTCAAAATGAAAAATTTTCTACAAAACAGTTGAATCTTAAGCGAAAAATACAAATTTTTAACAAAAAAGTTCATTTTTAAGCAAACAAAAAAATAGATTTGGAATTGGGTAGTTCAACTATCAACCAAGGAGTTGAATTTTCAACCGAAAAGGATGCATTTTTAACCAGAATAGTTGAATCCTCAACCAAAACAAATTAATTTTCAACCCTATAGTTGAATTTTCAAACAGAAATATCAATTTTTATTCGAAAAAATATAACTTTTTAACCAATTAGTTGAATTTTCTACTAAATTATTGAATTTTGAAGCCAAAAGGACGAATTTTCCACAAAAACATTGAATTTTCAACAATAAAAGTTTAATTTTCTATTAAATTATTCAATTTTTAAGCCAAAATGATGAATTTTCTACAAAACAGTTAAATGTTAACCTAAAAATATAATTTTTCAACAAAAAAGTTCATTTTTAAGCAAACAAAAAAATAAATTTAGAATTGGGTAGTTCAACTATCAACCAAGGAGTTGAATTTTCAACCTAAAATTATGCATTTTTAACCAAAATTGTATACCATAAACAATTTTTGCCTCGTATACCCTCAGAAATTTCCGAAGCAAGCTTTCATGGTAAATCTAAAAAAAGATTTTCATGAGGCCCCCAAAATATTTACGCATAGTTTAAATTTGTCAAATTTTTAATAAACACTATTACATTACAATTTTTTGTATTTTTTTTTGCCCGGCAATCGCAAGACGTGAGGTTCGATTCCCACTGGAGCTGAAGAGAAAGATCTTTTTTCAGAAATTAAAAATTTTTATTAAAAATTTTTTTTTTCATTATTTAAAAAGCCCGCAACGCTTTTTGTAGAGATACTTTTTCCTTATTTACTTTACTGGCGTTTATTCAATTTCACATGCAACTGCTTTCGGTTAATATGACTGTGTACCGAGAAAATAAAGTTTACCTCAAGTAAACACGAGCGTACCTGAATTTGAATTTAAAATGTTTATTTAAGTTAAATAGAAACTCGATTCCAAATGTGAGCGATAGAATTTTTTCCGGGTTAATCTCTATTTGAAGAGGTAAAGCTTTAATTTTGTTGAAAGGGAATCCTATGAAAAATCAAATGTTTGATCAATAGGGTGATCCAAAAAAATAAATTTGCCTTTTTTATGCATATCGCCCCCAAATATTTTTGGGATCTACAAAAAAATAAATGCGCTTTTTTGTTTAAAAAAAGCTATATGGTCCCAAAAGAACCCCATAAGTGAAAAATTGGGGTTTTCGAGTTTTTGGTGCTGATTATTATTTTGTGTGTGTTTTTGCAATATAAATTTATTCTAATAAATAAAATAACTTAGATAACATTTAGTACGTTTCTTGATTATAAATTTTTAAGAATTCTTGTACTTTTCTCTCTTTTTAAGAAGCATAAAATGGTACAAAATTCCCTTTCGAAAACTTTTTTATCTAATATTATATTTTTAGTTCTGAATTTATCTCGTTTTGTTGAAAATTCTAGTATTTGGTTGAAAATTTAAATGTTTTGTTGAAAATTCGCCTTTTTGGCTAGAAAAATCATTTATTTGGTTAAAAATGCATCTTTCTTGATTGAAAATTGCCTTTTTTATTAAAAACTTATTTTTTCCGATTTGAAAGTCCAGTGTTTTCTAAAACATTCAACTTTTTAGCTTAAAAACCTTCACCCTTTCGTTAAAAAATCATATTTCATAGTAGAAAGGTCATCATTAAATTAATTTTTTTTAAATGAAAATTCGTTTCATGTTTGGTTGAAAATAAATTTTGAAGACTGACAATTAAACTATTCAATTTCTGGTGAGAAATTTATCCTTTTCATTTAAAAACTTAAATATCTGGTTAAAAATATATCTTTTTGGTTGAAAATTCATGTATTTTGTTGAAAACTCCTTTTTTTTTTGGTAGGACATTAATCTTCTTGGTTGAAAATTTATCTTTTTTGGTTAAAAATTCGATCATTTGACTTAAAATTGAAGTACTTGGTAGGAAAATTCATTTTTTTAAATAAAAATTCTTAATTTTAGTTAAAAATTCAACGATTATATTTTAAATTAAAGTTTATGTTAAAAATTCTAATTTTTTTCAAATTCATCTTTTTGGCTTTCATTATTCAACATTCATCATTCAACAATTTGGTTGAAAATTAAACTATTTGGTTGAAAATATAACTTTTTGGTTGAAAAATCATATTTTTGGGGTGAAAATTAAACTTTTTTGTAGATAATTCGTCTTTTTGGCTTTAAAATTAAATAATTTTGTTCAAAATTCGTTTTACTTTTTTGTGAAAATTAATCTTCTTGGTCGAAAATTCATCTTTTTGGTTCAAAATTTAACAACTTTGTTGAAAATTCATTTTTTTGATTGAAAATTCAACTTTTTCGTAGATAATTCATCTTTATGGTTAAAAATTTCACAACTTTGTTGAAAATTCATTTTTTAAACGATTTTTTTATTAAATTGTTTATATTTTAAATAGTTTATTTGTGATTGAAACTTTACCCTGCATATTGTATAAGTTAAAAAATCAACTGTTTGGTAGAAAATAGATGTATTTTGCTAAAAAATTCATCTTTTTTGGCACAATTTAATCTTCTTTTTTGAAGTTGAAGTAGTTGGTGAGAAAATTAATTTTGTCATTAGGAGTTCTTAATTATAGTTAAAAATTCATTGATTTGCTTTTAAATGAAGGTTTATGTTAAGAAATCCACACATCACTACTTTACCACCGAGCAATTCACGCCTACCCCGAAAGGGAAACGGATTAATGATATAATAATAACAATTTACTGTAAATCATTATATACTATAAGGTGGTTTCCCCTACTTGTTTAATTCTATTTTTATTCTTGTACCATTTTATATCGATTGGGACTGGTCAAAATCAGGGCCACACTACCAGTGGTGTGGGGGATAACAGGTTTTGTGACGATTTGTGACGTAGGGAATATGAATGCAAAGAAGATTTTTTAATTGGCATTAGGTCGATAATATTTACGTTTGTTCTGCAATCAATTTTTGAAAATTACATTTCGTTTTAAATAAAATAAAAATTAGAATTGTTATGTTTCGTCCCTCAGTGACTCGTCAGTAAAGTTATGTGAATCAGTCCTGCCTTAGACAATACATTTGATAATTTATACATTTAAAAGTCTAACTAACTTAAAATAATTATAATGTATATTTTTTCCATAAAACGCTATGTTTGTTTGTAAATTTGTTAAACTTTGCAGTTAATAATGAGAATTTTCTTTAATGTTTGAGAAAATGGAAATTAGTGATTTTATTTTCAAAAAAATTACTTTGTCCAGTTTTTTTTTCAAGAAAAATACCCTTTTTTTCGTTTTTTCATTAAAATGCGAACTAATTTAACAAAGCCCAATCAGAAAATCCAATTATTTTTCTATAAAAGTTAATTAAATTTAATTGAAATGTCTACAATTTTATTTTTGGGTCAGAATTCATATTTTTTGGTTAAAAATGCTACTATTTAGTTGAGGATTTAACTATATTTTTCGTTTTCTCTTCACTTAAAAATTAATTTTCTTAACTGAAAATTTAACTGAACTATTTTTGGCTGAAAATTGATCCTTTTTAATTGATAATTAAACCATTAAATTTTTTCATTGATAATTCATATTTTTTGTTGAAAATTCAACTACTTGGTTAAAAGATAAAATCCTTTGTTCATACATTATTTTATTTGTGAAAAATAGAACCATCATCTTGAAAATTCGTTTTGTTAATTCATTTTTTGACTGAAATTTTCACGATTTAATTATTGGCAGACGATTGATCTTTCTAGATGAAAATTAAACTATTTGATTAAAACTTGAACTACTTTATTAAAAATTAATTTTACTAATTGAAGATTTATCTCTTTTCTTGAAAATATGAATATTTTGTTGAAAATTCCTTTTTTTATTGGTTGAAAATAAATTATCAGAACTAAAAATTTAACTATTCTATATTTGGTTAAAAATTGATCTTAAAAATTAAACTATTTATTTCAAAATTCAATTATTCAGTAGATAACTTCACTGTTTTGCAGTAAATTTAATTATTTTTGTAAAAATTCAAACGTTTTGTTGGAAAATTAATTATTTTGTTGAAAATTCAACTATTCTGTTAAAAACTTATATTTTTTCATAAGAAAATTCAACTGCTTTGTTGACAATTTCAAAATATGTTTCGACTTGAAATCTTAAGCCTTTCATATTGAATTCAAAACAAGAATTTTATTTAAAACAATTTATTCCACTATTTTCGTGACATAAAACCCCATTCACCCAGATTTGAGAGCATTTTGAGCTGTGAATTCTGTTAAAATATTACGTTTGTATGTTTTTTGTGTTTCATTTTAGGCGTTTATCAAGTGAAATCGAAGACAAAATGTCGAATTAAAAGGGGGCTGGGATCTTCACATTTGTGATGTCACCTTGAGAGGTTCAAGCTTTGTGTGATGATCTATGGCGAAGAATAATAAATTTGAAATAGAATACCGCCAATTGGGGCTAAGCAGCGAACCTTTGATTCGGCATTTCTAAATGCTATATTTTCTTCATCTAGGTAAAAAATATAGAACCTTGTAACTAACATTTGCAAAATTAAAATTCCAAAATGCAGAAGAAGCCATATCGTTGTTTGAGTAGAGAATTAGGTGTGCGCCACTTTCTTCCACTTATGCACCGCTTAACCCCAGTTTTCGGTATCCTCTCATGAATTTGAAGTGAAAACACATTTTTCTAAGATCTAGATGTGGTAGAGAAGTTGGAGTAATCTAAAGAGGGAGACTTCAACGTCGCTCATTTTGAAATATTTCGTATCATCAGTCAGCCAGCTTCCATCTGAAGATCATATTATGATCCTTGCGTGATCCTTCAGTGACGTCCGAGTCAAATCCTTGGGCGCCCTTTGTAATTATTGTTGCGAGCTCTGCGCATATGTAGCGTATCTCTTGGGTACATCTGAGCAAGTAAGCAGTCGAGTCCGAGGGTGCATAATAACTTATTCCAGGCCTTATTATTACCAGCGACTGCGGTGGGCCCTGGGCCTCAACGGTCAAGAGCGCCTTGGTTATTACGAAGGTTCCTGTCACTGTCATTTCGACCGCAGCGAAATATCATCATGACGAAGCGTGTCTACTCGAGATTGGAGTGTATTTCTGACATTTTCCGGAAGTCACGAGATACATACTATGACCCCAAATTACGAAATCCGTACGCCCATTCACTCGCCTCTTCCTTTTTTGGTAGACTAGACTAGAGATAACGAACCAGATCTGATTCCTGTCCAGAACTCTAGAGTCTTAAGTGGGAGGACTAGGCGGAAGTTTTCTCGCTTATTAAACCCAAATTACCTTGGCGAAGCTCATTTTCCTATTTATGAAGAACAACAATTCTGAATAAAAGTGAAAATAAAGTTTTATTATTTTCATTTGATTTGAAATTTTACAATTTGAAATTAAAATTTTGGGCAGGAATAATTTTTATAATGAAGAGTTACAACAGGAATGTTGCAAGCATTTTAAATAACTCGAAGGACAACACGCGCGCAATTTTTTTTGTCTCGTGCAATTTTTTAATTAAAATATAAAATTAATAATTATACAACACTTTCGTAATTCATAGTAGGGTAACTGGTACATTGGTTGGCCATTGAAGGAATTTTTCCAATTTAACAATTTGTAAAAAGCACTATAGTAGTCGAACAAAATGCTAAGATACTCAGTGACGAAGGGAATAATGTGAGGAAGGAGCTCGGGAAGGAGGCACAGATTTTTTAGATTGATCTTGAATTCTCGTTTTTATGAATATTCGAATTACCATTGTAAGTTAGGCGTCAACAATAGCAGAAAATTTTTATTTGAAGATATTAACAATAATATCAAAAAACACAATGATTGGCCACGACGAGATAGTGATCAGCATAGGGTCATAGGCCAATGGTTGTATGATTGGTCACTAAAATGTGGTGATATACAGTCATTTACCATGTCAGGTTAATTTTGAAAGCACAATGATTAGCCTCTCAAGTATATAAAACGAATTATTTTTTACATGATTACCACTCATTATTCGTAAGGCAAAGTAACAAACAATTATATATACACTACGTAGCCTGTTCAAAGTTCAAACAATTGTAAATAAATTTTCTTAAAGATATATATTTGTTATTTTCTTTTCAGAGATTGTGGCGAATCATTATGTTTCCGCTTTATTCACGATATTAATGATTGGTCACCCATCTATGGATAGAGACATAATTTTAAGGTTAAAATACTACTATCGTGTATATTTAATCACCTATGTCAATTAAAATTCATATGTTTTCATTTTAAGCTATCTTAACTAATACAAAAATAATCATTTTTAACAAGCAGACACTCCTAGCCTCAACAGATTTTCGATTAAATTCCTTGCTCATTTAACATCACCGGTTTTACTTCCCGGTTTACTTTATTAGCTTCTCAAATACGCTGGGGAATTGTTTGTGCTTTTTCCTGTATTCTTTATCAGTAGTTTTATTTATTTGTATTCTTTCATATAAACATATTCAAATGAGATGGACAATCATTGCGGAGTGGCCAACCATTGTACCGATCCCTATCCATTGTCTAAAATAATAGAATAGCAAGGACAATATTTTTCATAATTGATGAAAATTGATCTCTCAACTTCAGAGTTAATATATTTCCAACGAAAAATATTAACATAACCTATTATTGTTCAGTTTTGTAAATCTTCTTTGAAATCTAATAATTTTTTTATTAACAATAACAATTTAAGACGAAAACCACCTGATTCTAAGACTTGCTTAAATTATAATGATTTTTGTTTGAAAATATCAATTTTCGATGTAAATCACCAACGTAACCTAAAATTGTTCAAAGTTATTCTTCTTCTTTGAAATCTACCAATTTTTGAATAAAAATTCTAATTTCCGACGAAAAACACACACACAATCCGAAATTGCTTAAGCTTGCAAACTTTATTACTTTACACAAAAATCACTGGATATAAATCTAATTACTTTTTGCTTAAAAATACCAATTTTAGATGAAACACACCAACATAACCTAGAGTTGTTAAAAATTGTATATATTTTTTGGAATCAAATGATCATTTTTTATAACCGATTTCCTGTGAATAACGGTTATATATCCTTAAACTGTTCTAACAATATTGATTTTTGTTGCAAAATACCAATTTTTGGTGTTAAACGCTAACATGACCTAAACTTGTCAAAAGTTGCAAATCTTCTTTGAAATGTTTTTTTTTTGTATTGAAAATACCAATTTACGACAAACACCACTAACACAATTAAAAATTGTAAGAATATTGTAAATTTCGTTCATATTCTAATGGTTTTTGTTTTAAAATACCAAGGTTTGGTGTAAAACGCTAACATAACCTAAAATGATTAAGTGTTGTGAATTTGCTTCAAAATCTAATTTTGTTATTAAAAAGATCAATTTTTCACAAAAAGAAAGTAACACAGTCCAAAATTGTTACAAGATTTGAAATATTGTTAAAATTAAAATGATTTTTGCACTCAAATACAAATATTTTTTATGTAAAACGCTATAACGTGAACTAAAATTGAAATTCAATGATTTTTATCAAAAAAAGGGATTTTCTGTGAAAAACGTTAATATAACCTGAAACTGTTCAGAAATTACAATTCTTGTTCGAACTATAATGATTTTTGTTTTGAAATACATTTTTTTTGCTGTAAAGCGCTCAAATAACTTAATATTGTTCAAAGTTGTGAATCTTTCTTAATTTTTCTTTTTATAAATTAAAAACATCAACTTCTGACAAAAAACACTAACATAATCAAAAATTGTTCAAAGATTCTAAGTCTTGTTCAAATTATAATGATTTTTGTTTTAAAATGGCTGAGGTTATTCCTACGACTGGCCCTACACAATCTTGCAAAATGATTGGTGGAGCTGAAAAGAGTGTGAGGGGGGGGGGTAGCAATAATGTCACTAGTTCTCGTCCAGCCGGTCGTACAAATGAACACTTTGTTTTAAAATACCAATGGTTGGGTTAAAATGCAAACGTAACCTTAAATTGTTAAAAAATTATGAACCTTTGAAATCTAATGATTTTTGTTTTAAAAACGCTAAACGGTAAAAAACGCTAATGAAACCGTGAAACGTAATTTGTTGAAAAATTTTTCATCTTTCAAATCTAACAATTTGTGATTAAAAATACTTATTTCCGGTGTAAAACGCGAATAGCACTATCATAAAAGATACATAATATTTACAATAATTTATTTGATAATTTGAAAGTCTTAATTTAATTTCGCGAGAATATTAAAAAGCACAAATATTTCTTGATTCACGTAATATTTTCTATGATTTTTTTAAAATAAAAGGGATTATTTGTAGATTTAATTTCCCAAATTTTTAATTTTAGAAAAAAAGTTGCAAGTAACGAAAAGCCAATTAGGTTTTCAACAATCATTGCCAGATTTTTGAAATATATCGTGACATCACCTTTTTTTGATAGGTTATATTTTTTGAACACTGCATAAAATACTAAACCCTTTGGTATACTTTTTGAACCAATTTTTTGAAAAATATCATAAAATTTTATTTTTTCAAATCAATTATCGAAAATCCTATTTGAAATAACTTTCCTTCAATGCAAGTTATCTATTAACGATTTATAATGGTTTAATTCATAATTGACATGTTCTTACTTGTCTTTCATTAATTCCGAATAAAAAAATATCGAGTTGGAAACTTTTTTACTATTAATAATTAATTATGAACGTATTACTTTATAACAACATAGAAGCGAGTAGTACCAATTTAGTATAAAAAATACGATTGTATGTTATCAAATGAATATAATTAATTTGGACTACCTGGTACCATTTTTTAGTTTGTTTAATACCATGTAGAACCAATTCTTTTTAAAATTGTAATGAAAAATACTAATGTGTTCGATTTAAAATTCCGGAAATTTATCCCGCTATATGATCCTATATGAAACTCTATACCGACCATAAGGACGCCCAAAAACATTATTGTAAGGTTTATCTTTTAGTTTAAGTTGATACGTTGTGGTGCCAAGTTTCTGGATCATCACTTAGTTAGTAAAATTAAATTAATCAATGTGTATCTCTTGTTATCACTTGGAGCCACTAGGTACTTGGTGCCACTTGTTTCCACTTGATACTACTACGTGCCACTTGGTACCACTTGTTACCACTTCATACCACTTGGTACCACCTGATAACAACTCTTTTTTTTTAAACGCAAAATTAAAATTAAATAATGGAAAATAATGATTTACCAAAAAAAATTGCTATTAGTTCAAAGACCTGGCCCTGTAGAAATTAATATTGGCATAGGAAGGCACTGACATTCGACAGGCATAATTGGGCCCTGATGAAGATTCGCCGAGTGTTCGTGGTGAAACAGCAATCAAGGTAGTATATAATCACGACTGGCCCAAATAAAAGCAGAGCGTAGCTAGGCAAAATGACGTCTAAAAATTTAAATTGGCCTAGATTACTTTTGGCGGGATCTCACGCGCGAAATATGGGACCTACGCCCATACTCAGCAGTGCCCTATGAAGGGGCCCACCGTGCGAGGACTGCGCGGCGGTGGGCTTAAAACCCGTGATTATCTTAAGAAGGGACGGGCCACCGAAAAATTGCCATCGCGAATTCCGCGAGACATTTTTATGGTCTCTGATTGGCGCGCCAGTCGCAAATGTAATTGCCACGAAATATTTAGAATGTCTCGATGGTGGAGACCATTCCACTGCAAGAACAAACCCAATGCCCAAACGGCAAGGTCGGGGCGATTCGAAGCGATAATTATGTTCACTGCTGAGAATTAGGGATAGCTTTGACTTTTTTTGGATATGGGTGAATTTAAGGAGCTTGTCACAATACAGTGAGATGTAAGATAATCTTGTAATTATCTCTTGTTACTTTCTACCAATCCCTTTTTATTTGTATTATTTATTACATCTTTTTCGAAATTTTTTCTGAGCATATATTACTGTATCTTGTTTCCAAATTTGAATGTCAATTTGATAAGAAACTCAATGATTTTATTTATACATCAATTTCGTTTAAAAATAGAAATATTTTTCAAAGTAATCAAAAGTTAAGACTGAACTAGAGGCCGTGCATAAATTAATTAAAGTTTACGTAATTTTTACCGAATAAATTTCTCAGAGGATTTGGATGAAGGGAAGGTTTGATAAAATCTTACTGTCCCTTATGAATTAATAAGAAAGTTCACCCATCATTCAAGTAGTTGAATTTTCAACCAAGAAAGATAAATTCTCAACAAAAATGTAATAGTTGATATTTGAACCAAGAGAAGATTTTCACTTAAATCAAAAACAGTTTAATTCTTTTTCAATCGAGCAGTTGCATTTTTAACCGAGGAAGATGAAATTTCTAACAAAATAGGAGCTTCCTAGGAAAAATTTTAACTTTAAACCAAATAATTAAATTATCTACCAAAAATATGCATTTTTAAGAGTTTTTATTAAAAAAGACGAATTCTCAGCTACATGCATGAATTTTAAAACAAATAGTTGAATTTTCAACGAACTTCATACATTTTCTACCAAATAGATGAATTTCCAACCAAACAGTTACATTTTCAGTTTAAAAACCCTTATTATATATCAAAAACAAATTGTTACACAAGGGATCAATTCTCCACTAAAGAAATGAATTTTCAATTTCCGTGATGAATTTACAATAAAAAAATATTTTCATTTTAAATCCAAAACAATTTAATTTAACAAAAAAGACGAATTTTCAACAAAATAGTTGCAAACACAACCAAAACAAATTCGCTTTTAACGAAGCAGTTGCATTTTTAACCCAGAAAGGTGAAATTTCTACCAAAAGAGGAGATTTATACAAAACGCAGTTAAATTTTAAATCAAATATTTAAATTATCTAACAAAAAGATGAATTTTCAACCAAAAAGTTAAGATTTTTTCTGAAAAAAAAAAAAAATTCTCAACAAAATACATACATTTTTAACTAATTATTTGACTTTTCAACAAACTTCATACGTTTTCTACCAAACAGTTGAATATTTAAACTAAAAAGAGCAATTTTAACCCAAAATGGAATGGAATTTAAAAAATGAATTTTGTAATTTAAAAAACAGTAATTTTCTACAAAACAGTTGAATTTTCACGAAAAATGTCAAATTTTAACAAAAGAATTAAATTTTCAACCAAAGAGTTTAATTTTCAGTTTAAAACCCCTATTTGAAACCAAAAAAAATATATATTCAACAAAATTGGCCAGTTTTCAAACAAAGAAATGAATTTTCTAATAAACTTATGAATTTTTAACCAATATTTTAACAAAAAATATGGTAATATTAAATCAGAAATAATTAAATTTACCAGAAAAGACAAATGTACAACAAAATAAATAAAATTTCAACCAAATATTTAAATTTTTCACCAAGAGAATTAATCTTCTACCAAAAAAGTCGAATTTTCATAAAAGCACATGAATTTTCAACAAAATAGTTCAATTTTAAGCCAAGAAGATCAATTCTCTACCAAATATTTGAATATTGAACTAAAAAATATAAATTTCCGACGTAAAATTGAATAGTTAAATGTTAAATAAAAAAAATTAATTTATACCCAAGCAAAAAAATGGTTACAAAATAGTTACATTTTCAACCAAATAAATTAGTTTTTAACTAAAAGAATGAATCTTCAACTGAAAAATTATTTGTTAAGAAAGTAGTTCAACAGTCGATCAAATAGTTGAGTTTCTACCAAGTTGTTGAATTTTGTAAGCAAAATACGATATTTCTACACAAAAAAAAAGGAATTTTGAATCCAAAAATGTGAATTTTCAACAAAAATGTTAATTTTCAACCAAAAAAGAATCATTTTTAACGAGATAGTTGTATTTCAAACCAAGAAAGAATAAATTTCTACATAAAAATAATTCAAATAGATCAAAATACATGAATTCAAATAGATGAATTTTCATGAAAACAGTTGGATTTAAAACCCGAAAGGATATCTGTGAAGCCTATGATGAATAAATAGGAATTTGATAATTTATAGAGTTGCTTTGAAAAGAAAGTATCGGACTACGCAACATTGTAGGTCCTGAAGAAATTATAAAATTGTACGTTTGTAAAACTAAATACGAATTATTATTAACGTGGAAAAAGATGTGGTTAAAAATTTTAGAGAAACACCTTACGTCATTTGCGGATGATCCCTTATTTGTTTATTAATTTATTATAATTTCATGAATTTATGAATATTACAAAATTATTAATTCCGCTGAAAAACAGCTCTTTCCAAAAACAATCTTTCTTACTTTTGGTTTTCAGACTTCAAGTAATTTATGCATAGCCCCATAGTGGAAAATTAAAACTAATTCAGATACATAGGGGTGTCCAAATTCGAAGCAAATTGCGTAACGTAATTCAAAGATGGCCCCTTATTGTGATTTTTATATTTTTATTGGAAACACAAACTTTATTTTAATGAAAAAAACTGTTTATGGAACTTGTGATTCCAAGGGAAGCCTCCGAACCCTTTTTGCAATACCTAAGCAGAAAGAGGTAGCAGGTAGCAGAATCTGAACAGTAGTAAAAGAGAGCATTTGAGAGTAGAACAAGTTTTTATATGGTCAGGCGAACTCTCAACAGTAGGTGATTGCTCTTCCATAAATTGCTCTTGTTTCATTCTGAACCTCCACTCACAACAAAATGTTGCAAATTACCTTTTGATGAAATTTTTCGAAAATAAAAACGCACATGCCCTAATGAAATTAAGATAATAAGCACTTTTTTGATCAAGCACCTCGCGAGTACGAAAATGAGATTTTAATTCATCATAACCGAAAAAACTTGGTACGCTTCAACAAACGTGAAATCGCGTAATTAAATAATTAATGCTTCAATAGTTTTTTCCACACCTCAAATCAATTAAAGCAAATTTAATTTTTAAGTCAATTATAATACACAAAATTGAATAATTCAATTATTATGCGGGTCCGTCGACTACTGAGAATTTATAGTGGATGACGCTGCGAAGTAATATCCAAACCTTTGTCAATCTGTAGGTGTTGGCGAATCTCGGCTCATGGAAGGAAGGAAAAAATGTAGCAGACGCTCTCGCAGAAAAAAATTAATTAGAACGCAATTATCTCGCGCCGTTTCATTGGCTAGCCTCATTAATTGGCTGAGCGTGTCTAATCCATTGATTGGGCGGTCTATGCGTGAGGCATACTAATAACAAACTCTCAGAAAATTAAGCTGGGTACAGCATTGGGCTTCATTTGATCATCCGCTGAGTATAATTATGATGAAAGGGAAAGACGAGAGGGGACCAAAAACTGGGCCGTCTAGGTCATACAAAATTGTTGAAAAATCACATACATGTTATGTAAAAGGATTTTTTCAAAATCTCATTTTTAATATTAGTAATAAAAATATTGATAATTCAAAAGGAGATAAATGACTCCGTACTTGTTTTTCATCTTCTTCTTCCTTTTAATGCTTTACCTCTTTTTTTGTAACCTTTTTCTGACCATATTCCTATTCCTAAAAGTTTTTAAATACAGTCAAATAATAATATGCTTATTTTTTTAAAAAGCCCTCAAATAAAACTATTTGCCTTTTTTCAGCACCAATGTACCAATCAAATTCTAAACTAAAATCCTAAATATTTATTTTCTACAAAAAACCAATTTAGGATTTAACTTTATTATTATTATTATCAATTTAACTTTTTTCATTGCGATCAGAAACGATAATTTTTGATAATATTTCTGTTAATTTATAAAGAAACATAACTTTCTTCTTTTTATAGTCCTTTAAGTGGAAAATCGTCTGTTACAGTGCGATACCGTTGCACTAAATCTTTATTTTTCCGGAACAGAATCATTTTTTAGATGAGAACTGCTTTATTCTTATTCAGCTTCCCCATATTTTGGAACTAATTTTTCATTATTTTTGAAAATTGAAAAATAGATTTTTAGTCGCGATCCAAAGATGACTCAAAACCCATGAAATTTGAACATCTAAATTCTTAAACGACTTACTCGAAATTAGTTCACTTTTTCTAATCAGACTCATTCTCTCCCAATTAAGCCACTCAATATCTGGGGAGCAAGTTTTTATTTTTGGCTTAAGCTGAAAATTGCACTTTTTATCGTGAATCGCAACCGAGCCTCTTCCAATTTTAGGTTCCTGTAACTTTCAGATCGTAAACTTCCATATTCTATTTCTCGGAACTGGATAATTTTTTTCAATCATACTTTTTTGGCCTTGCTTCAGAAACTAACTGAAACTCAACCCCTCCCAACTAAAAATTTAACTATTCGACTTTGGCTAAAAATGTATTTTTTTAGTTAAAAATTCAAATATTTAATTTTAAATTAAGAATTCATATTTCTCGGTTAAAATTAAAATACTTGGTTAAAAGTTAATCTTTGGTTGAAGGTGTAACCATTTTCTTGAAAATTTGTCCTTTTTTTGTGAAAATTTTATTTTATTAGTTAAAGATCCATCTCTTTTGTTAAAAAGTTAACTATCTTCTAAACAAATTTTCTTTAAATTAATTTTTTAACTGAAAATTTAACAGTTCCATTCTTGGTTGAAAACTGACCGTTTTATTATTTTTGTAGAAAATTCAACTATTTGGTTGAAAATTAACTTTATGGTCGAAGATTCGACTGTTTTGTTCAAACTTTTTTGTTCTGTTTGAGGAATATACTATTTTTTCTTTAAGATGTTCAAATGAGGGGCTGATAGAAAAAGTGGACTAAGAAAAGAGTCGGAGCAAAAGCGGGTTGATTATTTCTCAGCGCAAGAACGAATTAGCCCGCGCGCGACGCTCCAAGAAAACTAATAGGAAATTGGATACACACTAATAGAACATTGGTTAATCTAAAGGAACAACGCACATTTTTAATTAGATGCAGAAAGGAGGCCCTAATTTCAGCGCATATTCAACATTAAACTAGCAAATGTAATTTGCACAATTTAAATTTCAAATTATTACCGAAGTTTGGAAGAACAAAATTACATTTCCAAAAAAAATGTTTAAATTAAGAAATTAATAACTTAGTTAGAAATATTAAAGATTTGGGACATTTATCAAATCATTTAAAATACAGATTAAAAAAAAAGGATAGTATATAATTGTCCGTACGAAACACAACACTTCTCTTAGTCTAAAATGTAGTTACTACTTAATATTGAAACCTCTTCAAATTTTTGAGGTTTCAATTTAAATCTTGTCAAAGCATATAAATAAATAAATAATAGAACGATCATGTTTTACTTAAACGAAGACTAAGTTTTCAATATTGAAACCGTAAAAAATTTTTACTCCAAAATGACCATAATAAAAAAAACATAACTGAAATGTTTTAAAGGTTTTATCAACATCATTACAGATGATAATTACCTTTGAAGAAGACCTGCAATTAGGTCGGTTAAACATGACAAATAAATTTTGATTTTTGGACATCTGAATCCATTGCCTTTTATATGACCGTATGACCATATTAATTTTATTCACGAAGAATAACTACGTTATATTATATGTGTATTAGGTTAGGCTATGTGTTTACAATAAGTTAAGAATGTGTCTCTCGCGTGTCATCCGTTCCTTCTGATATACAAAGTGGGCTAAGTCTGTAAGCCGCCCCTCCATATAAGTCGGAATCTTTTTTTTTCGTGTTGGAAACGACGCGACGGTGCACGCTGTTTTTAACGGACTATATTTTCGAAAATTCAAAAGATTCCCGTTGCCAAAACTACTGTCCCGTTTAAGAATTCTACATAAATTTTCAGAGCAATGCAGATAATTGTCTGACGCTGAGTAATACAGAGCATCTCTGCGTTTTTGCTGAAGTGCTTCAATTTAAACAGTAAAACAGTGACTTTTACAGAGTATTTGCGAACATTCTTGGCAAAAAACCCGCTGAGGAATGCATAAGAATGCAAACCATTTTTTGAAGAAGAGTAATGCAGAGTTCTTCTGCATTTATGGTGAAACGGTAACTTCCTCCGATCAGTTTGTGCAAATGATCTCGCAAAATAATGCATGAATTGAAATAATTTTTTCTGCATTGTAAAAGTTTTACCGGAATCTATAGCGGGCTTCTCTTGGAAATCAAAATTATTATTAAAACATTTTTTTATAAACAAAATGTTAGATTGTCGAATTGCGAAAATATTTGATGTTCGAATTTCGAGAAGCCCGCCATGCGGCAAGTAATAATGAGAATGTAATGAGCAAAAGAAGGTTGATTTATTCATTTATTTAAACAAAATTTGGCACAAACCGAAGAAAAATAAAGCAAGCAAAATAGGGTAGGAAAACCGGTTTTTTAGTTTATGGATTTGCCGCCAGTGGTCACTACCGGTCTATTCTTGTTTCGTGGATCGCATATATAATTATTTTTATGTATTTATAAATTGAGAACCTCGTACTAAATGGTTAAAAAGTTTTAAATACATTTTCAATATATAATTTTAATTATAAAAAGAAAAATCGAATTTTAACCGATCTTTGCGAAAACTGCAATATCGGTAATCTTTGGGCATTACGCACCTTATCTCTGGTACTACTACAGCGATAACAAGCTTATACTTATGATTCTATGCTTGAAAAACTATATCACTATTATTATTGCATCATAAAATTTTCGGATACACAAGGGGAAAGTATTGAAAAATAATAATAACCTAATTTCCCAATTTATACTGGATCAATTTGTGCCAGTTTCGGAAAAGAATAGTTACTTATATGCAAAAATACTCGAAGAATAATGCGAAAATTGTACTTTTGTTTCTTAATTGTTAAAAATTCTACCCATTTTTGAAGTGGGCTACTCTTCAAAATAAATTAAGTTGAAAGCTACGCATTTTAAATGGACAAAATGTGAGTGGTTTTTGATCAATTTATCGATGGGTAGGTTTTCGTGAAAGAAAGTTCAATTTTTGCCAAAATACTCAGAGAATAATACGAAAATGGCACTTTTGTTTATCAAATATTAAACATTGTACCCATTTTTGAGGCGGGCTTCTCTTCGAAATAAATTATGTTGAAAACTACATATTTCATATGGACAAAATGTGAGCGAGTTTTTATCAGTTTATCCGTGGGCAGGTTTTCATAAAAGAAAGTTTACTTTCTGCCAAATTACTCAAAGAATATTGCGAAAATGGCGCGTTTGTCTATTAAGTATTAAACATTATACTCATTTTTAAAGCGGGATTCTTTCCAAAATGAATTATTTGAAAAACTATACATTTTATATGGACAAAATATACGCGATTTTTTTTTAATTTATCCGTGGGTAGATTTTCGTAAAAGAAATTTTACTTTCTGCCAAATAACTCGAAGAATATTGCGAAAATGACATTCTTTCTTTACTGAATATTAAACATTATACCCATTTTTAAGGTGTGATTCTCTTCAAAATAAATTATGTTGAAAACTACACATTTTATATGGACAAAATGTTAGCAATTTTTGATCAATTTGTCCGTAGGGAGGTTTTCTTAAAAGAAAGTTTATTTTTTGATAAAATACTAAAAGAATACTACGAAAATTGCACTTTTGTTTATTGAATATCAAACATTATACCTATTTTTGAGGCGGGCTTCTCTTCAAAATAACTTATGTTGCAAACTACATATTTCATATGGACAAAATGTGAGCGATTTTTTATCAATTTATCCGTGGGTAGGTTTCCATAAAAAAAAGTTTACTTTCTGCCAAATTACTCAAAGAATATTGCGAAAATGGCGCTTTTGTTTATTGAATATTAAACATTATACTCATTTTTGAGGCAGGATTCTCTCCAAAATGAATTATGTTAAAAACTACACATTTTATATGAACAAAATGTGAGTGATATTTTATAAATTTATCCGTCGGTAGGTTTTCGTAAAAGAAATTTTACTTTCTGCTAAATCAGTCAAACAATATTGCAAAAATGGAACTTTTGTTCGTTGAATATTAAACATTATACCAATTTTTGAGGCAGGCTGCTATTCAAAATAAGTTATGTTAAAGATTATACATTTCATATGGACAAAATGTGAGCGATTTTTTTTTCAATTTATCCGTGGGTAGGTTTTCGTAAAAGAAAGTTTACTTTCTGCCAAATTACTCGAAGAATATTGCGAAAATGGCATTCTTTCTTTATCTAATATTAAACATTATATTCATTTTTAAGGTTGACTTCTCTTCAAAATAAATTATGTTAAAGGTACACATTTTATATGGACAAAGTTTGAGCGATTTTTTATGAATATATCCGTTGGTAGGTTTTTGTGGAAGAAAGCTTACTTTGTACCAAATTACTCAAAGAATATAGTGAAAGTGGCACTTTTGTTCATTGAATATTAAACGTTATATTCATATTTAAGGCAAGCTTCTCTTCAAAATAAATTATGTTAAAAGCTGCACATTTCATATGGACAAAATGTGAGGGACTTTTGATCAATTTATCCGTGGGTAGGTTTTTGTAAAAGAAAGTTTGCTTTCTGCCAAATTACTCGAAGAATATTGCGAAAATGGCACTTTTGTTTATTGAATATTGAACATTATATCCATTTCTGAGGCGGGCTTCTCATGAAAATAAATTATGTTAAAAACTACACATTTTATATGGATAAAATGTGAGCGATTTTTTATAAATTTATCCGTGGGTAAGTTTTCGTAAAAGAAAGTTTACTTACTGCCAAATTACTCCAAGGATATAGCGGAAATGGCACTTTTTCTATTGAATATTAAACATTATACCCATTTTCGATGCTGGCTTCTCTTCAAAATAAATTCTGTTTGAAACTACGCATTCTGTATGGACAAAATGTGAGCGATTTTTTATAAATTTATCCGCGGGTAGGTTTTTGTAAAAGAAAGATTACTTTCGGCCAAATTACTAAAATAATATAGCGGAAATGTCAATATGGTTTATTGGATATTAAACATTGTACCCGTTTTTGAGGCGGGCTTCTATTAAAAATCAGTTATGTTAAAGACTACACATTTTATATGGACAAAAAGTGAGCGATTCTTTATCAATTTATCCGTGGGTTGGTTTTCGTAAAAGAAAGTTTGCTTTCTGCCAAAATACTCGAAGGATTTTGCGGAAATGGAACGTTTGTTTATTGAATATTAAACATTATACCCATTTTCTATGCTGGCTTCTCTTAAAAATAAATTATGTTGAAAACTACACATTTAATATGGACAAAATATGAGCGATTTTTCATCAATTTATCAGTGGGTAGGTTTTCGTAAAAGGAAGTTTACTCTCTGCCAAATTACTCAAAGAATATTGCGAAAATGGCACTTTTGTTCATTGAATATTGAACATTATACCTATTTCCGATGCTGGCTTCTCTTCAAAATAAATTCTGTTTGAAGCTACGCATTTTATATGGACAAAACATGAGAGATTTTTGATAAATTTATCGATGGGCAAGTTTTCGTGGAAGAAAGTTTACTTTCTACCAAAATACTCTAAGAATATAGCGAAAATGGCACTTTCGTTCATTGAATATTAAAAATTATACCCGTTTTTGAGGCGAGCTTCTCTCCAAAATAAATTATGTTAAAAGCTACACATTTTATTTGGACAAAATGTGAGCGATTTTTTATAAATTTATCCGTGGGTAGGTTTTTGTAAAAGAAAGTTTACTTTCTACCAAATTACTCAAAGAATGTTGTGAAAGTGGCACTTTTGTTTATTGAATATTAAACGTTATATTCATTTTTAAGGCGGGCTTCTCTTCAAAATAAATTATGTTAAAGGTACACATTTTATATGGACAAAGTTTGAGCGATTTTTTATGAATTTATCCGTTGGTAGGTTTTTGTGGAAGAAAGCTTACTTTCTACCAAATTACTCAAAGAATATAGTGAAAGTGGCACTTTTTTTATTGAATAATTAACGTTATATTCATTTTTAAGGCAGGCTTCTCTTCGAAATGAATTATGTTAAAAGCTGCACATTTCATATGGACAAAATGTAAACGATTTTTTATAAATTTATCCGTGGGTAAGTTTTCGTAAAAGAAAGTTTACTTACTGCCAAATTACTCCAAGGATATAGCGAAAATGGCACTTTTTTTAATGAATATTAAACATTATACCACTTTTCGATGCTGGCTTCTCTTCAAAATAAATTCTGTTCGAAACTACGCATTTTATATGGACAAACCGTGAGCGACTTTTTGATAAATTTATCGATGGGCAAGTTTTCGTAAAAGAAAGTTTACTTTCTGCCAAAATACTCTAAGAATATAGCGGAAATGTCACTTTTGTTTATTGGATAATAAACATTAAACCCATTTTTGTGGCGGGCTTCTATTAAAAATAAGTTATGTTAAAGACTACACATTTTATATGAAAAAAATGTGAGCAATTTTTGATCAATTTATCCGTGGGCAGGTTTTCGTAAAAGAAAGTTTACTTTCTGCGAACTACTCAAATAGTAATGCGAATATGGCACTTTTGTTTATTGAATATTAAACATTATACCCATTTTTCAGACAGGCTTCTATTAAAAATGAATTATGTTAAAAAATACACATTTTATATGGAAAAAATGTGAGCGATTTTTGATCAATTTATCCTTGGGCAGGTTTTCTAAAAAGAAAGTTTACTTTCTGCAAAATACTCAAACAATAATGCAAAAATGGTACTTTTGTTTATTGAATACTAAACATTATACCCTTTTATGAGGCGAGCTTATCTTCAAAATAAATTATGTTAAATCTACACATCTTATATGGACAAAATGTCTGCCGTTTTGTATCAATTTATCCGTGGTTAGGTTTTCATAGAAGAAAATTTACTTTCTGCAAGCTCCTCAAATAATTATGCGAAAATGGCACTTTTGTTTATTTAGTATTGAACATTATACATATTTTTGAGTCATGCTTATATTCAAAATGAATTATGTTAAAAATTAACACATTTCATATGGACAACATGTGAGTGATTTTTTATCAATTTATCAGTGGGTAGGATTTCGTGAAAGAAAGTTTACTTTCTGCAAACTACTCAGATGATAATGCGAAAATGGCAGTTTCATTTATTGAATATTAAACATTGAAACCATTTTCGAGGCAAGCTTCTATTCAAAATAAATTGTGTTAAAAACTACACAATTTATATGGACAAAATGTCAGCCACTTTTGCATCAATTTATCCGTGGATAGGTTTCTGTGAAGAAAGTTTACTATCTGCGAAATATTCAAATAATAATGCGAAAATAGCACTCTTGTTAATTACTTATTGAATATTATACCCATTTTTATTCGAGCTTATATTCAAAATAAATTATGTTAAAAACTACACATTTTCTCTGGAAAAAATGTGAGCGATTTTTGATCAATTCAACCGTGGGCAGGTTTTCGTAAAAGAAAGTTCACTTTCTGCAAACTACTTAAATAATAATGCAAACATAGCACTTTCATTTATTGAAGATTGAATATTATACATATTTTCGGCTCGAGCTCATTCTCAAAATAAATTATGTTAAAAACTACACATTTCATATGGACAAAATGCGCGCGATTTTTCATCAAGTTATCCGTGGGTAGGTTTTCGTAAAAAAAAGTTTACTTTCCGGAAACTACTCGAAATATATGGCGAAAATGGCACTTTTCTTTATTGAATATTGAACATTATAGCCATTTTTGATGCAGGCTCCTATTAAAAATGAATTATGTTAAAAACTACACATTTTATATGCAAAAAATTTGAGCGATTTTTCATCAATTTATTCGTGGTCAGGTTTTCGTAAAAGAAAGTTTACTTTCTGCAAAATATTCAAATAATAATGCAAAAATGGCACTTTTCTCTATTGAATAGTAGACATTATACTCATTTTCGAGGCAGGCTTCTATTAAAAATGAATTATGGTGAAAACTACACATTTTATATGCAAAAAATGTGAGCGATTTTTGATCAATTTATCCGTGGGCAGGTTTTCGTGAAAGAAAATTTACTTTCTGCAGACTACTCAAATAATAATGTAAAAATGGCACTTTTGTTTATCGAATATTAAACATTATACCCATTTTTGAGGCGTGCTTTTCTTCAAAATAAATTATGTTGAAAACTACACATTTTAAATGGAAAAAATGTGAGCGATTTTTGATCAATTTATCCGTGGGCAGGTTTTCGTAAAAGAAAGTTTACTTTCTTGAAACTACTCAAATAATAATGCGAAACTGGCACTTTTGTTTATTGAATGTTAAACATTATACCTATTTTTGGCTCGAGCTTATCTTCAAAATGAATTATGTTAAAAACTACACATTTCATAAGGACAAAATGTGAGGGATTTTTTATCAATTTGTCCGTGGGTAGGTTTTCGTAAAAGAAAGTTTACTTTCTGCCAAATTGCTCAAATAATAATGCGAAAATGGCACTTTTGTTTACTTAATATTGAATATTAGATCCATTTTTGAGGCAAGCTTCTATTCAAAATAAATTATGTGAAAGACTACACACTTTATATGGAAAAAATGAGAGCGATTTTTGATAAATTTACCCGTGGGCAGGTTTTCGTAAAAGAAAGTTAACTTTCTGCAAACTAATTAAATAATAACGTGAAAATGGCTGTTTTGTTTATTTAATAGTAAAAATTATACCCATTTTTGAGGCGGGCTTCTATTCAGAATAACTTATGTTACAACCTACTCATTTTATATGGAAAAAATGGGAGCGGTTTTTGATCAATTTTTCCGTGGGCAGGACTTTCCTAAAAGAAAGTTTACTTTCTGGAAACTACCAGAATAATAGTGCGAAAATGACTATTTTTTATTGAATATTAAACATTATACCTATTTTTGAGGCGGGCTTCTATTAAAAATTAATTATGTTAAAAACTACACATTTTATATGTACAAAATGTCAGCCATTTTGCATCAATTTACCCGTGGGCAGGTTTTCGTAACAGAAAGTTAACTTTCTGCAAACTAATTAAATAATAATGTGAAAATGGCTGTTTTCTTTATTTAATAGTAAACATTATACCCATTTTTGAGGCGGGCTTCTATTCAGAATAAATTATGTTACAACCTACACATTTTATATGAAAAAAATGTGAGCGATTTTTGGTCAATTTATCAGTGGGCAGGCTTTCGTGAAAGAAAGTTGACTTTCTGGATACTACTGAAATAATAGTGCGAAAATAGCACTTTTGTTGATTGAATATTAAAAACTATACCCATTTTGGAGGCGGAATTTTCTTCAAAATTAATTATGTTTAAAACTACACATTTTATATGGACAAAATGTCAGCCATTTTGTATCTATTTATCCGTGGGTAGGTTTTCGTAAAAGACAGTTTACTTTCTTCAAACTACTCAAATAATAACGCGAAAATGGCACTTTTGTTTATTGAATATTAAACATTATGCCCATTTTGAGGTGGGCTCCTCTTCAAAATATATTATGTTGAAAACTACACATTTCATATGGACAAAATATCAGCCATTTTGTATCAATTTATCCGTGGGTAGGTTTTCGTAAAAGAAAGTTTACTTTCTGCAAAATACTCAACGAATAATGCGAAAATGGCACTTTTGTTTATTGAATATGAAACATTATACCCATTTTGAGGCGGGCTCCTTTTAAAAATAAATTATATTGAAAACTACACATTTTTGATGGAAAAAATGTGGGCGATTTTTGATCTATTTATCTGTGGGTATGTTTGCGTGTAAGAAAGTTTACTATCCTGAAACTACTCATATAATAATGCGAAAATGGCACGTCTGTTTATTGAATATTAAACATTATACCCATTTTTGAGGCGCGCTTCTATTCAAAATAAATGATGTTAAAAACTACACATTTTATATGGAAAAAATGTGAGCGATTTTTGATCAATTTCTCCGTGGGCAGGTTTTCGTAAAAGAAAGTTTACTTTCTGCAAAATACTCAAATAATAGTGCGAAAATGGCAATTTTGTTTATTGATTATTAGACATTATAAACACTTTTGAAGCGGGCTTCTCTTCAAAATAAATTATGTTGAAAAATACACATTTTATATGGAAAAAATTCGAGCGATTTTTGATCAATTTATCTGTGGGCAGGTTTTCACGAAAGAAAGTTTACTTTCTGCAAACTACTCGAATATTAGTGCGAAAATGGCACGTTTGTTTAATGAATACTAAACATTATAAATATTTTTGAGGTGGGCTTCTATTCTACATAAATTATGTTAAATACTACACATTTTATATGCAAAAAATGTGAGCAATTTTTGATCAGTTTATCCGTGGGCAGGTTTTCGTAGAAGAAAGTTTACTTTCTGCAAACTACTCGAATGATAATGCGAAAATGGCACTTTTGTTTATTCAATATTAAACATAACTCCCATTTTCATGGCAAGCTTCTATTCTGAAATAATCATGTGAACAAATACACATTTTATATGGAAAAAAGTTGAGGGCGGTTTTTGATCAATTTATCCGTGGGCAGGTTTTCGTAAAAGAAAGTTTACTTTCTAGAAAATACTCAAATGATAGTGCGAAAATGGCACTTTTGTTTCTTGAATAGTAAACATTATACCCATTTTTGAGGCGGGATTCTCGTCAAAATAAATTATGTTAAAAGCTACACATTTTATATGGAAAAAATGTGAGCGATTTTTGAACAATTTATACGTGGGCAGGTTTTCGTAAAAGAAAGTTTACTTTCTCCAAACTGCTCAAATATTAATGCGAAAATGGAAGTTTCGTATATTGAATATTAAACATTACACTCATTTTTGAGGCGGGCTTCTCTTGAAAATAAATCATGTTAAAAACCACACATTTTATATGGACAAAATGTCAGCCAATTTTTGTCAATTTATCCGTGGGTAGGTTTTCGTACAAGAAACTTTACTTTCTACAAAATACTCAAATAATAATGCGAAAATGGCATTTTTGTTTACTTAGTACCAAGCATTACACCCATTTTTTAATCGGGCTTCTATTCAAAACGAATTATGTTAAAAAATGCACATTTTATACGGAAAAAATGTGAGCGATTTTTGATCAATTTATCCGTGGGTAGGTTTTCGTAAAAGAAAATTTTCTTTCTGCAGAATACTCGAATAAGAATGCGAAAATGATACTTTTGTTTATTGAATAGTAATCATTATACCCATTTTTGTGGCGGTCATCTCTTCAAAATAAATTATGTTAAAAACTACACATTTCACATGTACAAAATGTCAGCCATTTTTTGTCAATTTATCCCTGGGTGGGTTTTCGTAAAAGAAAGTTTACTTTCTGCAAAATACTCAAATGATAATGCGAAAATGGCACTTTTGTTTATTTAATATTAAACATTATACCAATTTATTAGGCGGGCTTTTCTTCAAAATAAATTATGTTGAATAATACACATTTTATATGGAAAAAATGTGAGCGATTTTTGATCAAATTATCTGTGGGCAGGTTTTCGTAAATGAAAGTTTCCTTTCTGCAAACTACTCAAATAATAATGCGAAAATGACACTTTTGTTTACTCAATATTTAAGATTAAATCCATTTTTGACGCAAGCTTCTATTCAGAATTAATTATGTTAACAACTACACATTTTATATGGAAAAAATTGTGAGCGATTTTCGATAAATTTATCCGTGGGCAGGTTTTCGTAAAAGAAAGTTTACTTTCTGCAAAATACTCAAATAATAATGCGAAAATGAAACTTTCGTTTAATGAATAGTGAACATTATACCCATCTGTGAGGCGGGCTTCACTTTAAAATAAATTATGTTAAAAACTACACATTTTATATGGAAAAAATGTGAGCGATTTTTGATCAATTCATCCCTGGGTATGTTTTCGTAAAAGAAAATTTATTTTCTGCAGAATACTGAAATAATAATGCGAAAATGGCACTTTTGTTTACTGAATATTAAATATTTCACCGATTTTTGAGGCGGGATCCTCTTTAAAATAAATTATGTTTAAAACTATACATTTTATATGGACAAAATGTCAGCCATTCTTTATCAATTTTTCGGGGGTAGGTTTTCGTAAAAGAAAGTTTACTTTCTGCAAACTACTAAAATAATAATGCGAAAATGGCACTTTTGTTTATTGAATATTAAACATTAGACCCATTCCTGAGGCGGACTTCTCTTCAAAATAAATTATGTTATAAATTACATCATTTTATATGGAAAAAATGTGCGCGATGTTCGATCAATTTATCCGTGGGCAGGTTTTCGTAAGAGAAAGTTTACTTTCTGCAAAATACTCAAATACTAGTGCGAAAATGGCAATTTTGTTTATTGATTATTAGACATTATAAACACTTTTGAGAGGTGTTCTTATTCAAAATGAATTATGTTGAAAAATACACATTTTATACGAAAAAAATGTGAGCGATTTTTGATCAATTTATCCGTGGGCAGGTTTTCGTAAAAGAAAGTATACTTTCTGCAAAATACTCAAATAATAATGCGAAAATGGCACTTTTCTTTTTTGAATATTAAACATTATACCTATTTATGAGGCGGGCTCCTCTTCAAAAAAAATTATGTCAAACACTACAAACTTTAAATGGACAAAATGTAAGCCATTTTTTATCAATTTATCCGTGGGTAGGTTTTCGTGAAAGAAAGTTTACTTTCTGCAAAATACTCAAATAATAATGCGAACATGGAACTTTTGTTTACTGAATATTAAATATTTTACCGATTTTTAAAGCGGGCTTCTCTTTAAAATAAATTATGTTAAAAACTATACATTATATATGGACAAAATGTCAGCCATTCTTTATCAATTTGTCGTGGGTAGGTTTTCGTAAAAGAAAGTTTACTTTCTGCAAACTACTCAAATAATATTGCGAAAATGGCACTTTTGTTTATTGAATATTAAACATTAGACCCATTTCTGAGGCGAGCATCTCTTCAAAATGAATTATGTTATAAATTACATAATTTTATATGGAAAAAATGTGCGCGATGTTCGATCAATTTATCCGTGGGCAGGTTTTCGTAAGAGAAAGTTTACTTTGGACGTCCTTTGGTACGTCCTTTTGTACGTCCTTTAGTACGTCCTTTCATAAGTACTTTTGAACGTCCTTTTATACGCATTTTTTTACGTCCTTTTGTTCGTCCACTTTTTCAAGCGGGTGAGCAATACCTGTTCTTTTATTTTCACCATAGAATGATAGGAATGATAAGACAATTCAAATTTCATGAGGTTAAAATTTTAACCATTGGACACTTATTATACACAATTAAAATATTTTAAAATTAGAATCGTGACAATTTCAAATTGAAATATTCAAAAATGTGCAATTTTAAATTTGAGGCGTTGATAATGTAACAACTTTATAAAAACAGGGAAAAATCTTAAATTTGGTAAACTTTCAAAGTGCAGCTTTTAAAATATTCAAAAAAAATTTTATCGTATAAAATTGAACAATATTGCATGAACACTAATAATAATCTTCTATAAAAGAATTAATTGAAATAAAAAATTATATTTTAATAATAATTAAAACTAATTAAATATTTTTGATTTTCTCAAATTATGCGATTGTTATATTCCTAAACCTAGAATTTACACAACTTTAAATAAAACTTATTATAGAAAATTGACTTATCAAGCTGATGTGACATTAAGAAATGTTTAACGGAGAAAATAATCGCTGTTGTTCAACCTTTGTGAAATCTAGTAATTTCGAAGTAGTATGAAATTGACGAATGTTATACTTAATGTAAAATTGTTCAAGTTTTAAATTATTTTGAAATTACCCAAATTTTCGAATGGTTCAAATCTTAACTTTGCGTGAAATTAATGAATGTCCAACTGCAATATATACAAAATAAAATACTACATTTTAATCATTAGGGGTTTTCACAAGATTCGTCACTGAATATTTCATCGTTACGTACGTAGAATAATTGTGAAACGCTGGATGTCGGAGTTCAATTTGATAGATACTCATGATACGACGTACTGCGTATCAAGGAAAATTGACACAGCTCTGGGATAAATACAGAACGATACGGGTTTTGTATAAAATATTCGTCAATGTAGTATTTAAAAATTGAAAACGTAATTAATTTTAGCATCAAGCCAACACAGTTTTGAAAATGTCAACTGCAGAAAGAATATTTCACCAAGATGAAAATTTTGAGAGAACTATATCAAATACATGAATGGATTCTATTAAGTGCAAAGCAGATAAATTTAGGTTTCCAAATTCCTGAAAGTATTAAATTAAATTCCCTATTTACCGAGAGTAAATATGTGAGTTATCACTGTAGCCTAACCTTGCCCACGCCTTGATTACAATTCTATATAAAGAATTAAATTTACTCAGATATGTGGTTTTACTTAAACGAGGAAATACCTATATACATAAATTAATCATATAAATGAAGGATAGCACAACGAAAAAGCACAAGTACCGTTTATGAGAAAATGAGATTATTGGCTCAAAAAATCCGATAAATTTCAATAAACATTGTAACAAAATGATTTTTTACAATGTCATTTTTCAAGTTGTAATTTTTTTTTGCAATTTTTTGCAAATAGACCTACGCTTCGAGCAAAAACAAAAAATCTATCTCTCCATTTTCTCGGAACCTAATAATATTTTGAAATCACCAATTTGTCACCCCTCAATTCAGCACTGTCATTTTCTGAAAATAAGCCTTCTTTCCTAAATTCACCATTCAATTTTTAGGAACGTTTTTTGTCTGAATAAAATCGTGAAAATGTCGCTTAAGCCCTTTATTTGTGCTACTCTTTAAGTCTGTCAGTTAGTGAATCAGTAGCATTAATATTTTAACATCACACCAAGCACACATGTTTCACTGAATACATAAACTAAACACTAGTATTCATTTAGATATGGAAAAGTCAATTAAAACCTTCAATTGCATTTCTGTTGTGAATTGGTTCAATCCTTTTATTTTCACCAATGTAAAAGTAGAGTAAAGAAACATAAAAAATAGAAATTATCAAACATTCAAAAAAATACTGACATTCTAAAATGTGACATATATTATACCTTAAAATTAAATAAACATACGTCGAAGACACAAAAGGTATTCTGGTATTAACTTAAAACCTTTACTTTACAATATTGTCATGCCACCTTCCCTTCATTTTCCCGTTTACTTATGTGAAGTCTAATTTTTTTTTCTCGACTTTACTTTAATTTTGTTGAACATCTAAAGCAATGAAGATGTGTCACTTGTCTAAAACCTATAATAAATTATTTCCTCTCCTGACAAAATAAATTATTTACACACCACTTATATTGAGGACGGCACATGAAAAGTCGCTCTGTTTCCAATCTTAATAATCCCTTTTACATATTTATCAATTGACACAGCTATTCCCCTAGAAACACACGCCTTTAATCTATAATTCAATAGGTAGAATTTGATTGAAAGGCGGGCGTAATTAATATCGAAATAACTCATCGAATGACACAAACAGACAATAAAAACTTTTTATTTACTAATCGATCCAGGGGCAGCCTTGAGAAATTCGAGGAAGGCACATCATTTTTAATGGAAAAATTGACTCTCTTTTTCAGTAGTTTCGTACAATTTTCTTTTGTGATACTTTTTACTTGTAAAACACTTCGTAACATAAGGCAGGGTCGTTAATTTATTCAGGTCAAAGGAAAAAAGTACGAAACGAGAAAAGAGTTCTATCAAAAGAACTTTATACTGATAAGATTTCCTTTTTATATCGTTCAGAAAAAAGCGAAACTATTTAAAAGTAATTCAAATGATAAATGAAGGGAAAAGTTATTAAATTGTAGAAAGGAATCTTATAGATTTTTTGGAATTAAAATTCTTTTGATGGTAACTTTCATCTTTCTCCATCTTCATTATACAAAATTATGAGGGTGATTTATGTTCTTGTGATTTTTGGAATTTTAATTTTAACCTCATCCAAGTATTCTTTATAGCTATTAGAAAAAGATTGAAGAATTGTCGGAACAAAATCGCATACAATCTAAGCAATTTTCTATCATTTTGTAAAAAATGCTATGATCAGAAAATAATTCAAGTAATAAATTAATCTAAATTTTTATTAAATTATAGAAAGAAATGTTATCCATATTGTTTCCAGCTATAATTCCTTACGTTTATATAGTAACTTCTTTCAGCTTTATTGGTTCAGCGTAATGTAGCCATACATTATCTAGTGAAAACTTCTCATTCTAGATAAGTTTAATTTTGTCATTAATAACTTTGTAAATATTGCTGATACTTGTAACAATTTTGTAAAGGCTCTTAATAATCCTAATATTAGGTTTCTGTTTACAAAAATCACAAACAAGTAACCACCCCTATTAATTAGAGGTATATTTCTACATACTTTATAAAATCTTTGAAACACCATCCCTGAGTCGTTCTAAAATTATCACTCTTATTAATTACTTTGCAATTCGAAGCATAGTTACAATTTTTTTTTTTTTTGACTAAAAGCCAGCATGTGAATCTTATCCCAAGTCCATAAATGATCAATATCCATATTAATTACTATTATATACAATACATATATAATACATATTAATCAATATTAATATTAGTCATATTTTGAAAATGATCGATTACAGGTACTATGACACTTCAACCCAAGCGGGTATTTTGTTGTTATATAGGATTGTATTGAATAATCAACTTCTTCAAATTTGAACAAAATTCCTCGAAATCACGACACTAATCCTGTGCTCGAAATCGTGAGAAGACCAAGACAAATAGTCACTATCATCATCATCATCGAAGAAGCAAGAGATGATCCAGAGTTTCGTCGAAAACCAGAATTATAATTTCTCGTATTGGTTTGCGGGTAGTTTGGTGAAGGGTAATTCGAAGGAGGGTAATTTGGATAGTTTGGGTTTCTCTGCCCATTTGTTGGTTGTTGTGGGTATCCAGAGGGATACGCAGGATAACCTCCTTGACCATATGGATTAGCTGGTTGATTATTTGGATAATTTGATTGTCCGGGAACTGGCATTCGGTCGCGGGTTGGGTATGGTGGATAACCATCGTTTCTTCCCGGTTGCTGATTGTTTCCTGAATTCGAAGGATATCCATTATTATTTCCACTCGGATAGGAATTTCCGGATCCAGAATTGCTTATATAAGGTGGATATCCCAGATCCGAATTTGATCCTGAATCAACTGGATGATAAGGCTTTGCTGGTTGTCCAAAAACGTCTTCAGCAGGTGGTGCATTGGCATGAGCGAAGGGGTCGGAATTCGGATTTTGAGATCCATGGTCTTGAGGATTGGACGGCTGACCATTCACGGTGGATACTCCTGCGGAATCGTATCCTGGAAGATTTCGGAATTGCGGGAGGTTTTTCATTCGTCCTCGAGGACTTGGGGTTAAGGAGCAACCAGAGAATGAACTTTTAGGGTTTCGATTTATGTTCAATTGTTGATACGCTGCTATTTGTTTTTAGTATCGAAAACTGGGGCAAAACTGGCCCAAACAATATCGCAAACTTTTTACTGACAGAGAAGCAAAAGAGTAAACATTAACCCAGATATATATAACTGAAAAGTTCTGTATAATATAGGATTACCCTAGCATGAGAACAAAACTATTTTATGATTGTATCAGCGGACCATATTTACCCCGAATTAACTTCTTTCTTTTAATCATAAGGCTCAACTTTAATACAATAAAAATGGTACAGTAAATTTTAATTAAAGATTGACAACTAAATTAATGAGAGGTTCCTAACGAGTTGAAAATTGTAAATTAATTTTTTCATATTTTCTGAAATTATTCTTTGAGAAAAAAAGCAATTAGAAATAATTTTCTTACAATTAAGAGCAGATAGAGACGCATTCGATTCAGGAGATGTTTCATTGAGGATAAGAGGAATTCCAGAGAAACCTAATCAACTCTGAGCTTGAGGAGAATTTCTCTCAATTCGAATCGATTGATCTTAATACAGGAATTGATTTCTCATCTTCTATGTATGGTTTATTTTTATGAAACATATTACATTTCATCTATTTTTTCAATAAAATGCGGCGTCAAGAATGAGTTATTTTTATTCACATCTCGTTTAGAATTATTATTTTTAACTGTCAGGAATTACTTTTACAAAAGAAGTAATGTAAAGATAATTTATAATATTTCGTTAAAAATGCTAAAGAACCACTTCCAAATTGAAGGCTTTACATTGGATTATGTATTATCTTAAACTTGTAAAAATAAACTAATTACTCTACCCAATTTTTAAACAATCTCTTTCTTGTCTCATACAACTTGGAATTGCTAGTCTTATTGTTGTTTTATTTGTGAAAATCCTGTTTTGAAAACAATACGAAGTTCATGTTATTCGGTCATTCTCTGGTTACTCTCTTGCAACGATTGGACAATAAACTATTCTAGGTCGAATAAATCACACATAAAGACACTTGAAGGACCACATTTGGAGTCAATTTATTTCTAACCACCACCGGAAAAATTGCTTGCATCGAGAAAATAAGGTGAGTGCTCGGTGCTTAAACCGTGCGTCATACAAATGCTCAGTCATCGAATTTTCAGAAAGCGGTGTTTTAAAGCTTAGTGTAACTCAAAGGCAAAAAGGTGTTCGGTTTTACCTCTGTAAATGTGCAATATGAATAAACTTACAAATGAAAACGCTTATGAAGGAAAAGTGAATTGCAAGCTCCTATCAAAAAGAAGACAAACTATAAAACCCATACGAAAAAAAACAGTCGACTGGTTGGGATTGAAATTTCCTTTATTTCTAGGAAAAGCCAAAAAAATTTGTTTTATTTTATAAAATGAATATAATTTATCGTTATGTAAACACTATTTCATAAAATAGTTATTTTAAGAGAATAAAAAAGTTATAAAAAGCTCTGAAGTTTTCACATTCAATTTATATATTTCTTCGTCTTTTCCAAAAGGAATTTACGGCTTTATTACTATCCAAAAAGCTTATATGACCAGCCCCCCACCCCAGCCAGTCTTTTCGGTAACAGTTTTGTTTAAACATTACAAAGAAACATTTCGATCACGCACCAATAACATGCAAGGTATATTATTAATGATAGTGTTTCATTGTCACCATTGTTTGGTATCTAAATATGTCACTACTTTAACCCCAGGAAAGACGACTTCGATATCCTTGTCCTAATTATTGTCCTGCCTGGGCAGGAAAATATGGGATCGATACTCAAACTCCGCGTATCGAGGTCTACAATTCTAGCAAGAAGTTGTGCCAATAGTCTAATTCTATTCAGTAAAATGGTGTAAAATGGATTGGTATTTAAAATGAATCGCTTCGTTCTGTATCCATCCCGTATCTCAAAAATGAATTCTACTTACACATGTGGACAATATACAAAAACCCATGTTAAAATTTATGTACATAAAAAGTTAATCACAAGTTTCATCATTTTGAAAAGTATCCAAAAACTATTTTGGAAAATTATTTACATGCAATTGTCACGTGAGTTACTTGTAGTTTAAGTTTAAGAATTGATTCAAAATTGAACAAGTAGAAAATTGTGCAAATATTAAAATAAGAGGAAAAAATTCAAAATACATACGTTTCACACGTTTGGGTTTACAAAATACAAAACACAATATTCACAATCATCTACAAACACTCTTAAACTTGGGCTGAGAAACACAAAATGAGGTTTTGATGACTCACCTAAACTTCCTGAGGCGCTCACACAGACTGGTCTTCCATTGTCGGTTTTACAATATTGGCCACTTGGGCAGATCAGAGTTCTGCAAGTTTGCTCTGAAAATTGTAGAATCATTTTTTATTATTAGTTTTTTTGTTTATTAAATTCCACCGTCAATAAACCTACGTTGAAAAGACTTCTATTATGTAATAGGATATTCCAGAAAACGTAGAAATTTGACTGTTTAATTCAATTATAAATAACTTCGGAGATACTGAAAATTCTTGGGCTCGTTTTAAAGCTGAACTTCTCTATTTTATAAAATTAATTTAATGCAGATTTCATATCATAAAATATGCTTAATGGACTTAACAAGTCATAGAGTATTGCATAACTCGTAAAACATAACAAAGAAATCTAAAATGGTTTAATATGAAACTCAAAATGAGGATTATATAAGATTAAAATTTTTTGGGCAATGCAGATTGTATAAGTTTCTTTTTCTCTCATGTATGAAGCTTTTATAAAATTTGGTAACACTTTCATTTTGAAGCCCACCCTGGACAATTAAGTTTGAGGAAATTTTTAAAGTTGCAAAATTTTTAGGCTTTGGGAGATGAATAACTACAAGCATTTATAAGAAATATCTATAATCCAAATTTGATGTACTATTAATAAATTTACAACTGCAACATAGATTTCGGAATATAAAAATTTAAATTAGAGAAATTTATAATTTCAAGCGCTTCAGATTGAAGCATTTGATAGGCATTATTTTTACAAACAATTGTAGAAGCGTTACAAAAATGCAAGTAATTTCAATTTGTAATTTTTTAATTTAAACCTTCGAAATTTGAAATATTTTACCTGCAATGTAAATAATTTTAAATTGCAATGGTAAAAATGCCAAAGTTACAAATTTGAAATCGTTGAAAACAAAACAATAGAATAGTATTGGGTAAGTATCCCGTCACTATATGTAACTGAGAAACCCATTTGGAATCGAATTCCAAATAGGATTTTACTGATATATTCATGTATATTTTTTTCTAACTTTTGCTCATTTTATATGCTCTAACTCATTTTTAAAAGTAGAAAAAATGCATACATATTAAAAATAGAAAACGGTTAAAAAAATAGAATGTCTTACCTCCTGAACCAACTTTTGAGCAAGTTGGGTATCGGCCACAACCACTGCGGGAATATGTGCAAGGATCTTCAGCCATGATACAAATCTCGTTACTGGGGCATCCAATATCCTTGCAAGTCCTGCCATATTCTGCAATCAAAAAATATTTTAATAAAACTAACGCAGAGTCCATAGCGCATACTTTTGAAATAAAAGATCCATGTGTCTGCAACTGAGCGTACAGAGTTACTTAAATCACTCTGTTCACACAAAAAATGAGAAATAACGGCCACGAAATCCGAAAAAAAACTGTGTAATCCCAAACACGTAACATCCCCAGAGATCAACTTTTCAGAATTATCACGTGAATATCACCACTGGAAACAAAATTCCAGGTGGAGTAAAAGAGAGAATGACAGAGAAAAAGAGAGAATGCACTGCTCATAATTCTCTGGAATGATACACCGAAATGAAGATAATTTGGACAATGTAAAATGTAGTTTTATTAACAACAGTATCAGATTTTCAACTCAAATGATTAGTTATTCAACTGTTTGGTTGATTATAGAAAAAAAATTTTGTATTTAATAATAAACTTATTATATTAGAACACACATACCCCTTTTATTAGAATATTTATATGACCACATACTTGTTAATATTTAATTCAATAATCAATATAATTTTTATTTCGCTAGCATTTTAGTTACCAAATCTGTTGGTTACTGTTAGGTTTAGTTTTACAATAAAGAAGTAATATCAGTAAAATAAAGATATTTGTAAGATGTTCTTTTAATGGTTCACTTTGAATGTTGTCATGAATACGAGGAACAAAATCAAATACCGAAAAACAATTCTTCGATTATTATCCTAGAACAACTTAAAAAATGAACATTGAACACAAGGCACGAAGTTGAAAAGCCAAGAACAGTAACTCATATAAGAAAAAGTTTGTCTGTGCCAGCTTCTGAGTCGATATCAGTACCTTCACCCTCATTGCGGTACTCTCCATATTTCGGCAACGTATCCCAACATATCAACTCAACATATCGTGAACAAGATTTTAGGAAACAACCTTCTAGTGAATCATATAATGATTCCTCAACAAGATTCGTCAGCGCACTTTCATCTTTATCTCTATAATGCGACTCGGACCACTCTAAGTTTTTCTTGAATAAAACGCGTGATATGTTTTTCTCAAGAATCAGATGTTCGAAACTCTATTGTACCGAAGTAAATATATGCACATAGTTCTTGACTATGTGCACAATTGTGCCACATCTTTGTCAGATTCATTTATCCACTTTATGTAAAGTGGGTGAATGACAAGTACAAGTCCAGAGTTATTCAATTCGTTTGAGGCACTTATTTTCAGTTCAGAATCTGTTCTACCCACTTTGATGCTGGCGAACAGTTGCTCAGGTACTGTCAATTCAAGCACGCCCAGTAAAATGTAGAAGAAACTCCAAGACTCTTTGAAAAGAATCCAAGTGTTGCTGTAAATATTGAAATTGGCGAGAGAACATACAAGAGGTTCGAGACGGTTTACTGCTTATTTATCTTGATAATTGGTACCAAAGAGCTCAACCTGTCATATGCAATTTGTAAGAATTCAGACCGAACAGAATAATTTCCATAGTGACTAACTAGATCAGCAGTAGAATCGTGAACCACGTAAGCAAAAGGAAGCAGATTGAAATAGTGCAACTTAGAAGTATTCTCTACTACTTCTCTCGTAAACTTCCTATTCTCTTTTATCACTTGAATGATTTCTAGGATACTGTCGTCCAGAAACTGTTTATTCCATAGACTCTCAGAGAAATTTCCTCTTGTGATAAAAGGATGTTTTTTGACGTGAATGGATTTTCTTATTATATTTAGGGTTAAGAGGATTTTCATTTCTCTCGCTATTAATCCTTTTGCAGCAAAAAATATTCTTATGCGACTAACTTCACATAATCCTGTAGCCAAATAATTCTGTTTGTTTAAAAAGTATATTCACGCGATTCAAAACAAAAAAGGCAAGAGGAGGATGCTTTTATTTCAAGACCAATTTTTCTCTGAGTGGAGAGCAAAGTCATATCTTCTTGTTTGAATCCAAACTCTCTACTGTATCGGAAAATCATATGATCAAACTCTTAGGTTGATGACGATCTAATCCTGATAGAAGTTACAAGCAAACTTGTCGAAGAACTGTTACGATTTGTGGATCCTTTTCACGTGCATCGTAGTCGAATATTAGCATTGCTTGATATATGAAAAATTTGCAATAAATGTAATCCACTAAAGCCACTCACTTTCATATATATTAGTTCTAGATTGGATATAGATAAAAATAGAAAAGTTAATGAACCACGACGCTTTAAAATCCAGCAACATATTGATTGTTTGGATGAATTTGAGGAGAAAGACGGTAAGTAGCTTCGGCAGCACTCGTTTACTCTCGAAAATGATCGATTTCTTTATGTGCTTCAATTTTTCATTTTTAAGCACCAAAGAAAATTTCCATACGTTAAGACAATAGACAAGAAAAATTTGATTCTCGACATATTTTCTCTGCATATGTTCGATGCCTATCGAGAAAAGAAAACGAACTATTCCGTTGGTGTATCATACAGCAACAGTTTTCTCGAAAACGTTTTTCGTTGAAAGTCCATTTTTATCCTTAATGACACTTGAACAAAAATATTTTCGACAAAAAAGTAGAGTACGACCTTTTAAAAACATTTAAAATGGTAATAGCAAATATCCTCAACCGAAAGTTAGAAACTCTGGCATCATAGAAATATCACAGAAGTAGGAACACAAGTCCTGGTGACATATAGAAAAATGTCACAGGCCACATAAATGTACAATATTGGCTCTGAGTTTTTGTTTAAATACTTAAAGGCATGCGATAAGCGTCACAGGGTTATTTCCGTTATCTATCAACTGAAAATATTCTCGTTGAGCGAGAGAAGCTGGGGCTTAAAAATATTACATCGATCGTTATTTCTGTCGATATTATGCATTTAGCCTGCACCTTCCATAACGTCATAACACGATAACGCAGCTAATCATAATTCTATTGGAGCTTCCCCCTGTATCTCCATCGATTCTCAATTATAGGCACTACCGCCGTCGCCACCGCAATGACCACATTGCCCCTTTCCACCACACTACCAGCATCTTTCCGCCAAGTCACGTTCTTATTTTTTTCTCTTCTGACCCATCCCTATTTTCCAACCCTCGAGGTTGTCAGCGGTTCACATTTACTACTATTTTCCTCAAAGATACCAATTTAACCCTCACAAAATTCAACAGGATGTAATCTGCGATCGAAACGGGCGAGTTTTTCTTTCAGAGTTCGTCAAGCGACTCGCCGACATTAGGTGCGAAACTCGGATCTCCATAAAATATTTAAAGTTGAACGGTTTTGAGAGAATTATATGCGAATCGAGAAGAGAAAATGTCTTTCAGACTTGGCTGAATGTAGACAAGTGGACAAATATTGTTATAAAGGTGATCCAATTTCTGTAATTGAGGTAATCAAGGTAAATTTACAACTGGAGAGACAACTTATATTTCAACCAATGAAATTATTTACTTCTGCCATTTTTTTCCGCCTTATTTTTCAATTAAAGGAGATATCTCGCTCGTATTTAGAGTTATATAAAAATGGTATCGGATGGTATGGTTTTCTTTTTTAGTTTATTATAAGTGTCGGGTGCATTTACAACCGACCAGAGACGAAAAGATTAATGAAGCAATTTATAGAGATTATAAACAAATTTTTAGCATGATATTTCTAACAAGTAAAGTGAATTAGTTAAAATTTGGCATATGACCCGGGTAAGAATACACCAGAAGTCTTGACATTTAATTCTCACATGCATATTTATATTAGATATTGGAAGTTATTCAGAGTTAATTTGGCATTTTTCAACATCAAAAATTTACCTTCGATATAAATACTTATTTGCGTCTAAAAAATAATACTAATTCCTGGTACACTGCTATATGATAATAATTTTCATTGTTATAAACATCCTTTATAAACGAATATACGGATAGTTATCTACGCACTTGGTGCTTTTTAGCAAATTAGTGAAATGCATTTTTATATGAAAAGAAAACATTTAATTGCAGAATTGGTTAAATTACTTAATTTTTCATTACCTTACAAATTTACTTAATTAATTTGTTGAAAAACTATAGGTCTCCTCCCTTTATATGTTCCTCGTCCTTTGCGCGATTAAAGTGAATTTTTAACTAAAATTTTGTAATGAAATTAAAATTCAACAAATTACAAGCAGATATATACACAAAGGAAGGGAGTTATGTAAATCAATACAAAGTATAAAAGCCATGCCGAACCTTAAGGACACACTTTTCCATATATTTCTATATAATAATATAATATATATATATAAATATCAAAAAACAGGTAAACAAAAACTAGCACTTTTTAAACAAATTATAGAAAAAGTATCGTGTCCCACACATTGAAAAAGGGACGATTTACAACTCGTGTGATAGCCAGCCTCGCTCCGCTCGGGTGGCTAACTTCACACTCGTTTTAAATCTTTCGCTTTTTCAACTTGTAGCACAATATAATATTTTCCATTTCCTTAATTTTATAGTTTGAAAATCAAAATAACGAAGATGATAACTCATAAAAACTTAACTAAAGAGAAATAGGCATTAGTTAAATTAAGATTTGTCAGTCATATTTTTCAAACAAACATTTGTATTCTTACCCAAAAAATATGAAATTTTTTTTACACGAAAAAATTAATTTTCAAGAAAAAAAAATCTACGTCCTAAGCATATGTTCATTCATCTAGCTTCTGTATATTTCATTCAATACAATTACTAATTTGCATTTAGTACATTGGATTGTTTTGAATTTAAAACGCACAATAAGTGAAGCAGAAAAAAATGGAACAAAAATTAATTTTAATGCATTTGAGAAAAGGCTGCAATACATGTCTAAGAAATAATTTGGGTTAGGTTCATAATTATCTGCTTGGTAATGACTATATTGAACATTTTGTGATTTTTCTTCAATTTTAGTAAAAAATCGTATTTTTCATCCAATAATAATAAACAATAGCTCATTTGGTTCATTGAAACATTTTTCACAATTTTAGTCATCGAATTGTATTCGAAATCATTTCTTTAGAAAATATAGCACCGAAAATGTTGGAGCATCCACAAATAAATGATGAACTAATTATTCATTTATGGTACATTTATTTATTCACGTGTAAAGGGAGAATGAGCGTAACGTGAAGTTGCGCACCGGGCGTAGTTTCGGCTCCGTCGTTGCGGAGCACGTGCGCGCATGTTTGCTTGCTCGGTTACAGGGGTTCTCCGCAAGGAGGGAGCCAAAGCTACGCTCGGTACGCAACTTCACGTTAAGCTCGTCCAGTTAGTTAGAGTTGTACAATTCTCGATAATTTTAAATTGGAGAGAATATTCTAGGTTATGTTCTCGAAGTAATATTAACGATTTACCACACTACGTCCGTTCTCTGTAAGCATGTGTCGTGATGATGCCAACCCATGTCGGCGTTTGTCCTTTAAGTTCTGCGTTTGGCGTATTTTCCAAAAAAAAAAAGCAAAGACGAGTTTTGTACAAAACAGTTGCATTTTCAAACCGAAAATATGATTTTCTCATAAACAAGTTACTTTTCAACGAAAACAGATGAATTCTGAACGAAAAATATAAAAGTTGATATTATTTCAATCAAAACAGATTGTAATTTGGGATCAAACACATTGTATTTTAATTTAAATGAGTGTTTTTGGCTTGAAAATGGTTAGAAATTCAACTATTTGGCTGAAAAATAACTTTCTTGATGAAAATTAATATTTCTAGTATGAAACTTAAAGCATTTGGTTGACAAAACATGTATTTTGTTAAAATTATAAGTATTTTCGTAAAAAAGTCCAAATTTTTTCAAAAAATCACTTTTTTGTTGGGAATTTAACTCTTTAATAGAAAATTCGTCTTTTTAGTTTGAAAATTGTAGAAAATTCAACTACTTTGTTGAAAATGAACTTCTTCGTCGAAAATTAATTCTGTATGATAATTCAACCATTTGTTAACAACTTTATTTATTTTGTTAAAAATTTAACTATTGTGGTAAAAAGTACACATTTGGTTGAAAAGTAATCTTTCTGTTGAACATTCGTTCTTTTGGCTTGAAAATTAATTTTTTTCAGTAAAAAAATTGCATATTTTATGGGTAAAAATATAACTGTTTGTTTGAAAAATATGACTAAGATATCTTACTTCAACTCATGACTATTTATTTTTAATTAAGATTTTATGAGTTATCATTTTAGTTATTTTGATTTTTAAACTACAAAAATAAGGAAGTGGGAAAAGTAACTTTGTAGGTAACTTGAAGCTACTTTATCTAGTAACTGTAACTAGTTACTATTTTCCGCTAAGTAACGTAACTGTGACCGGTTACTCAAAAGAAAGTAACTTTCCCAACACTGTTTCGCTTTGTTCATGTGTTGCTTGATGTTTCCTTTCTTCGCGTTTGTTTTCCATTATATCGTTATCAAAATTTAAACAAATGAAATGGAACCGTGTTTGGAATTTTTGACAACTTTTCATGGTTCCAATCAGCTGCGCGACGGCCCTGCTCAACTTTGTCGTATCCCCACCACCTGGACCATTTTTGTCGCAAGACTCGTTTCGACGGAAAAAAGGTTTCAGGGGAAAAACTTATGTCCCAAGACAATCGTCGAGGTGGTGGGGATGCGATAAGTTTAAGCAGGGTCGTCACGCTGTGGACTGGAGCCATGCGAAGTGGTAAGAAACACCAAAAATGGTTCCATTTCGGAACAATTTTTTATGGGGTTTTTGAGTCCCTGATTTAATATCCGTTTTTTAATTTGTCAAAAAGGAAATGTCAGATCCTAGACCGTAATGAAAATTCTAAAAATAATATTCGATTAAAATGAAATCTTGTAAATATGATACGTTTCTAGAGTCGTTGATTTTAAATTTTTTTATTCGAATTTTCAAAAAAAAAATGTAGAATATGTTAATGAACAGTTGCTGAGAATTGTACAAAATATTCCAATGAACAAATGGAGCTATTGTTTATTAATATATCGTATAGAAATTACAATTATTAAATAAGATTATGGAGAAAACACTATAAATGTTAAACGTGTATCATTAGACAGTCAATTTTTAATCGAACCCAAATTTTTTATAAGAAATGTATTGCAGCCTATTCCAAAAAGCATTAAGATTAATTTTGGTTTGATTTTTCCTGCTTCTTGAAACCGATTCTTAACGCCGGAATGTTTGGAACATTAACAGACAGAGCTGGGTGAAACGGTAGGGATGAGACGCGGGGACTTCATATTTCGGCGTAAAAGTCAGAATCTTCGATTCCGCGCGAAAAATTTAGTCGAGGTGGTAGGGATGCGACACAGTTGAGCAGGGCCGTCGCGCTGTGGACCAGAACCATGAAAAGTTGTCAACAATTCTAAAAATAGTTCCATTTCAACACCATTTTGCACGGGTTAAAAATTCAACTATTTTATTTGTTTGAAAGGTAACTTTTTCATGACAAAATCATATTTTCGGTTTGAAAATGCAACTGTTTTGTAGAACACTCGTCTTTGTTTTTTTGTAAAATATCGATTTTTGTAGGGAAATTTATATGTTTTGGTAGAAAAAATTTCGAAGAGGGTTCAACTATTTTCTTGAAAATTCGTCTTTTCTGGTAGAAAATGTAACTGCTTGTTTGAGAGTATACTCACTTTCTTAAAACATTAGTTGTTTGATTGAAGATTCATAATGTAGGTTGAAAATGCATCTCTCGTAGAAAAATTAACTATTTTCTTTCTAATGGTTTTTTTATGGTGAAAAGTTCAAATATTTTGTATGAAAATTCAAAAATGTGGTTGAAAATTCATGTATTTTGTTGAAATTTCAAGTATTTTGGTGAAAAATCCGTATTTTTTCAAAAATTAACTTTTTTGTTGAAAATTAATTCGGTATGAAAATTCAACCATTTGTTTGAAAATTCATCTATTTTGTTAAAAATTTAACATTTTTGGTAGAAAGTCCAACTTTTGTTAAAAAGAAACTGTTTTGTTGAAAAATCGTTTTTTTTTTGTTTGAAAATTAATTTTTTCGTGTGAAAAAAATCTCATATTTTTTTGGTAAGAATAAAAAGGCTTGGTTGAAAAATATGACTGACAAATCTTACTTTAACTAATGTCTATTTCTCTTTAGTTAAGTTTTTATGAGTTATCATCTTTATTATTTTGATTTTCAAACTATAAAATTAAGGAAGTGGAAAAAGTAACTTTTTAGGTAACTTGAAGTTACTTTATCCAGTAACTGTAACTAGTAACTATCTTCCGCCAAATAACGTAACTGTGACCAGTTACTGGAAAAAAAAGTAACTTACCCAACACTGTTTCGCTTTGTTCATGTGTTCTTTGGTGTTTTCTTTCTTCGCGTGTGTTTTCAATTATATCGTTATCGAAATTGAAACAAACGAAATGGAACCATGTTTGGAATTTTTGACCACTTTTCATGGTTCTGGTCCACAGCGCGACGGACCTGCTCAACTTTGTCGCAACCCCACCACCTGGACCAATTTTATCGCATGACTCGTTCCGACGGAAAATATGTCGCCCTGTGGACTGGAGCCATGAGAAGTTGTAAGAAACACCAAAAAATGGTTCCATTTCAGAACAATTTTTTTGTGGGTTTTTTTGAGTTCCTGATTTGATATCCGTTTTTTAATTTGTTAAAAACAAAATGTCGGATCCTATACCGTGATGAAAATGCTGAAAAAAATATTCGATTAAAATGAAATCTTGTAAATATGACACGTTTCTAGAGTCGTTGATTTTAAATTCTTTTTTTTGAATTTTCCAAAAAAATGTAGAATATGTTAATTGACAATAGCTCAGAATTGTACAAAATATTCCAATAAAGAAATGGACCCTAGTAGCAACGTCTGGCTTGTATGACTAGGGTTGTAAAGTTTCATGAAACTTTGACCAAATGAAAAGTCTCATGAAACTTTGGAAACGTTTCAAAGTTTCCAAAGTTTGAAACATTAGGGCGGGAAAATTCAAAATATAAAAAATACTATTAGGTACTGAATATAAACATTTAATAGTATCCTTTGCGTTTCAAAGCAAGTCGTTTCAACTAATTTAAATAAATAATTCACGTGTTAATTGTTAATAACATGTAAGTTTTGCAATATTTTATTCATAAAATTTGTAAATTGATTTCAATAAAATGAAAATAAATGTCGTATTTAATTCATATTTAGTTCTTAGAATGTTTCATTTTTAAAACAATATCATTAAAAATGTAGAAACATTGAATGGAAATGAATGAAATAACATTCTTATATTTCATTAAACTATCAAGTTTACTTTTATCAATTGTTTTCATTTAAAAAACATGCTTTAATTTTTATCAGTGCTATATCTCTCAATATTTTAAATAAATATTTGATATAGAAATACATATTCACATAAGAAAGATCAGCTAGATCAGGATTAGGAGTGCACGTTTCTGTACTCATTTCTTGTTTAACTACTGCCGGGTACTTTTTGCATAAATCTTTTATGAAGAATCATGCTCGTCGAATTTCTTAGTGTACACAGTGCTTGTGATAAACCATCTTTCAAATCTTACCCGGTAGTTCCCACTCCCCTATGTTATATTTTGAGATCTCGATGCATACGTAGGTTATGTTCGTTTGTGTTTTTATTTTGTACTATTAATATAAAAATATTCGTTTATAGGTTAGGTTGGCAAAACACAAGAGCAAATATTTCAACGCGTGTTGACATCGTTGACATGGCAACCGCCAGTGCGCATGTGCGCGTTACAGAGACCAAGTTTTCAGCCGTGGCAAGCATTATGGAATTCTTGGACCTTGTTCGTCCCACTCCCCACTTAAAGGGATATCACTCCTTACTATTCCTTCGTGATAAACTCATACCTCGCTATTCTGCAAGTCACGGGTCTGGTTGGCACAATAACGAGGCAGGTTTTTCATGTCATGACTCAGGACTGCATACATCAGGTCTGCCCAGACTGGGGAAATAGACTCATTTACCACGCCTTCGAGTTCCACCACTACCGACCTCTTCACGGGTCCAGAGGCTTGGGGGGGTAGTCGCTCTCGTGAAGTTGAATGAATAGAGGTGGTGGTGGTGTTAAGTTCCCATCTGGAAAATGAGCAGTTTTCCCCAGTCCGGGCAGGCCTGTTATATATGGTCTCTAATCTCGGAACTGACTGTCCCAGCGTATAGGCTGACAAGGCACGTTGTGTGTGGGGGAAGGGTGGTGTAAAGCATGATCCAATCCACACCAGGTCTATCCGAAAAACGTTCCAACTCGCGCATACCAGCTCCAGGGCCATGTTGGTTACCATTCAACACAGCCACCAGCTGTACACTTATTCAATATGACGGTGTAGGTACCCTCGTGAGAAGAATGACCAACTTAGGACTACAGTATAGGCAGGTATACGCCTGTAGGGTAGCTACAACAGCGCCACCAGTTTGAAACTATTGGGAAGAAATTCGAATTTCAATTCAATATTAACGAAACATCTTATAGTAAGCAATTAATTTTGAACCGAATATTAATATTTTTGACGCTATCGGTGCTCAGCGACCAGGAATCTTATCTCTTACAGCCGCTGGAGCAGTGGAAACACAGACGACTTCACGAATGTTGATGTTTATGTTTATAGCCCCCACCCCTTTACTTACATACTACTCAATGAAACCTTATACATGGAGTTAGGCATGGGGCTTACATTGCAATACCGTATGAATAAAAGGTGCCCGGTTTGCTGGTATTTTAGGTAATCATCCTTATTATGCTTATTATTATCGCTCAGTAATGATCTGTTCTGAGAATCTCGAGTCGAGTCCCATTAGAGTTTTGAAGACGAAAGAAGTCCCTCGACGTCACGATGATTCCGGATCGTTACAAAAAAATAAAATGAATGAACAAAATAAGCCTTTCAAAATTAGAAATCTTAAATATAGGCCCTAGTCATAGAGTTACCGTACTGTAACAATGATTTCTGACCATCAATATGAAATCTCAAAATTCACGAAAAATCTCTGGGTGGACTTCCGAAAGCCGTAAACCGACGATTTCTTTCATACTATGTATATTTATGTATTTTGATGCACTGATTACGAAAATGATAGTGAAAATTGGCGACTCGGCGATTTTCATGGCGAAATCGTGAAAAAACCATAAAAATCATAGTTTTTTGCGTTTACCTTAACTAATATGCAAAATTTAACAAAATATCTCTCGGAAGTTTGTCCATTTTATTATCTACACTAATATAGCACGGAACTATTTCCTAGAAAGATCCTGGGACGTGTAAGATGACCGCCCTGAGGAACTGGCACCTGAAGGAAACTTACCACTATTGTTATTTTTGACAACAAATATCTCGTAAACCGTAAGAGATAGGTAGAAATCGATGTCATTTTTTAGTTCTGAGTACCGCATATACCACAATATAACATAATATCCATATTATAAACTGACATCGATTTTAACCTATCTTTTACGGTCTATGCGATATTTATTAATAATTATAACAATAACGGTAGGTCCTGTTTGGAACTTTTTAAAGGAGGGGACATTTTATATGTCCCAGTAACGTGCCGGAAACGTTCCGAAGGTTTTCGCGGACCATTCCAGGGACGTTCCAGGAACGTTCCGCGTTATTAGGGTGAATTTTTATTCATCCAAATTTGTGAGGTGCAAGAATTTTTCAACGTCACAACTTATTAGGCAAAACTTTAAATCTGAAATATTAAAACACCTTGTATAACGTATAATTGCATAATGAATTCACATTTGAAATATAAGCATCTTCAATTTTGTACCAAATTGGGGAAAAATTAACGTGGCGTAGTTGAAATACTTTTCTAAAATATTAGAACTTCAAGGGGTTACCAAAGATTCATTTGGAAGTTGTCATTTTAAGAAACTGATTGGATCCCGTAAAGACCCATTGACCTGATTCGAAGACATCATTGAAAGCAATTTATTTAATCGGACTTAATAGTTGAAATAAACTATTCGATATTTTAACTTGATTTTTTTTAAGTTCTTTGAAGAGTACTTTTTAAAATAGTTTAGGTTATATAGGCAAAAAATTAAGTTTAGTAGGTCAAAAAAATTAAAATTTCTCCTACCTTTAGGTACATAAAATTCATGAAATATGGTCGTGGGGTGAAAATGATCCCAGTGTGCCGAACAAGGGTTAAATAAACTGGTTTCAGTTGTGCTTCTGAATCGGGACAATCACCCAATCAGAATCATATTCCTGTCAATAACAAATGCCTTGAAACTTGACTACGTAGATATATCTCATAATGTTTTCCAGGGTGGGGGAGGGGGCAATGAAAGCTTTTTCTATAGTAGGTGTATGTGAAATTAGCACGATTACGACTGCTGTGAAATTACATGACACACCCAACGAAATAGTTGAAAAACATTCACGAAAAAAAGTTGAAAAAGAATGTTAGTATTCTACGTATAGTAGTATTCAAATAAGAATCGTGTGTAGTGGGCCTATACAAGTTATAGTTTCCAGAGTTGACCACGAGGAGATAGCGATACGATTTTGAATTCCTTATGGGGCTGCTTTTTTAGTGTGAGTACCCTCGCCTCTCACAAAACGGAGTGCTCTTCCAGTGTGTGTCCCCTCGCCTCTCACAAAACGGGGTTCTTTTTTAGTGTGTATCCCCCTTGCCTCACACAAAACCGAATACTTTGTATGTAATTGTTTATTTTCATCTTCATCACAGTCACTTTCAATTACTGGAATGTAATTATTTTTCTTGAATACATCACTTAGTATATCCGCTGATTTAAAAACTTTGGATAAGTATCTAGCATGAGATAAATAATACACTATTGCAGCAATATGAGAGCAACAAACAACAGTCCGTTTTACATTAGCACATTTGCATGTGTGATACGTCAAACCAGAAACACCAACGCTGTTAGGCTGATATCTCAAGAAGCATCTGTATGCTGTGCGATAAATATAACGAGATGGAACTTTCAATTTGAGTTTATTTGGCTGGTCTTTAACGTACTGAATCTTCAGTTTCCAATCTTTATCCATAATTTCTGCCAAATATTATGTCGCTTGGCCCAGTTGGTATGAACCAGTGAATAAGATCTTCAAATCTCTTTCCGTCATTTCTGGGAAACCTAAAATGTCATCGGATGTAACACATGCTTGGACCCTATTATCCTAACGAAAATGATGCGGGAATTTTGAAAAGTGTCATTGACGATCCAAATAGTTTGCGCAAAATCCTAAGAGAAGGTGATGTTTTTGTGCCTGATCGTTGTTTCCGTGATGTATAAGAAAAATTAGAGGATGAGAATTTTAAGTATTGATGCCTGCTCTAAAAGGCAAGGGGAAACAACTGTCTACGGCAAAATCAAATGAATCTTGTTTTGTCACTAAAGTTCGCTGGGCAGTTGAATCCATACACGGTGTACTTAAACAAAAATATCGCCTTTTGGGTCATGAAAGCGACAACAAGCTCATGCAAATGAATAATAAAAAGAGATGCAGGATACTTTGGCAACTGAGGTAGAAGAAAATGGTTCGCTTCGTTGGAAGTTACGTTTCAAAATTGTTACATCCGATGACTCAAAATGAAATCTCCATCTCTTCATATTTCTCGCACAGCATACAGATGCTTCTTGAGATATCGGCCTAACAGCGTTGGTATTTCTGCTTTGCCGCAACACACATGCGAATGTGCCAATGGAGAACGGACTGTTGGTTTTTGCTCTCATAATGCTGCAATAGTGTATTATTTATCTCATGCTAGATACTTATCCAAAGTTTTTAAGTCAGCCGAAATAATAAGTGATGTATTCAAGAAAAATAAATACATTCCAGTAATTGAAAGTGACAGTGATGAAGATTAAAATAAATAATTACATAAACAGTATTCGGTAGTGATGCATATCGATCGTTGTTGGACAAAATCGAGATTTGCTTAAAACATAATTAGATGAAACTGAAACGTAATGGTGATCAAGAATTGATCAAGAAAAAAGTCGATCGAGACGAGACGATCATCTCGATTGAGTGATCGTTTGTCTCGATGTTATGAGTATGGTGATCCAGGTTTAAATTTAATCTGACGAGATTTTAGAAACATTTAAAAGCGATCGATATGCATCACCAGTATTCGGTTTTATTTGAGGCAAGAGGATACACACTAAAAAAGCACCCCCGTTTTGTGAGAGGCGGAGGGACTTACACTATAAAAGCCGCCCCATAAGGAATTCAAAATCATATCGCAATCTCCTCGTGGTGAACTCTGGAAACTATAATTTGTATTGGCCAACTACAGTCGATTCTTATTTAAATACTTATATACATAGAATACTAACAATCTTTTCTAACTTTTTTCGTGAATATTTTTCAACTATTTCATATGGTGTGCCAAGTAATTTCACAGCAATCGTAATTTCACTACAAGGTAAAGTTTTAAAAATTGCGCATTTGTTTTTAATAATATTATTTACAACAAAAAAAAGAAAAATAAGTGATTCCTTAAAATACAAGTGCACCATTATTCCAGCCGACCGCTCAATTAAACTAATTAAGTGTCAACCGAACAGTGGGGTTCAATGTACCCGGCTGGAGCGAGAGTGTGCTATGTGCTATGCGGCATGCATGATTTTCATCATTTTTCGCTATGACGCACCACCAGGAAAAATCTGACAGAAATTTATGTTCAAGCAGACACTTTAAGGTTTGTTTTGAAAAAAAAATTAGAGGTGTGCCTCTAAAACAGAATCTCAAAAAAATATTTTCCAAATTTGAAAGCGTTTATTTACCTCGGGTTTTTATAAAAAAAAATTAAAACTGTTTTCTGAGAGTAGTCTCTTTGGTTAACACAACATATATTTTGCTTGTCAAAATCGGTTCAGTCGTTTTCGAAAAAAACTACTTTTTTGATTCTACTACCCCTCTCCATATCTCTCAAAAAATGAAATTTTGAGGTTGAAATTTGCAGGATTTCATATTCACATAGATTTCAATATATGGTGCCAATATGGGCTTGATAGGTGCGGGGCCCTGCTGGTAGTAGAAAGATTGAAAAAGATAGCAATTTGGGGATAGAAAAAGATAGAACTATTCTATCTCTCTCAATGGGTCACTTTGCATCCCTAAAACGCGATCTTTTCTTATCCCTAATCTCAATAATTTCCTCTCTTTTTCTCTATCCTTCGTGACCAAGGACTTTTATTTTTTTCGATCCCTTATTCTATCTATCCATTACGAATTCCGATCTTTTTCAATCCCTTTCTCTATCCTTCGTGACTGAGGACTCTTATCTTTTTCCATCCCGTAGTCTATCTATCTATAACGAATTTCAATCTTTTTCAATCTTTCCCAATCCCTTTCTATATCTTTCGTGACCGAGGACTCTTATCTTTCTCTATGCCTCAAAATTAGGGACTCCATCAAAAAGTGAAAAAAATTAATTTGACTTTGACCACTTATCAGAAAGACAAGTTGACGTCCATGTTTTTATACCTACATACTTAGAATTAATTTCCATACCTCACAGTCGACAACTGTGTCGAACATGGAAGAAACCGGTTTGCTAAGCCTCTACTTATAGTCCCGAAGCCTGATTTCACTTTTTGAACACTTTTACCCTCAGCCACCTAGCGTCGCCCTGCTGGAATTAAAAAGATATAGATCTTATCTTTTAGAATAATTTTGAATCTTTACGATAGAAAGAGATAAAGAGGATGTATCCCATTCTATCTCTTCGTCAATATAAATTCACGTCTATTTTTTTCAACACCGTCTTTTCTATCTAATCCTATCCATTATCTATCCACGTCAATCTTTTCTTATCTCACTGTCAATCTAAATTCCCGTCTATCTCTTTCAATCTCTTTTTCATAATTTCATCCTCTTCTACGTTTTTCAACGTTAATCTTTTTCTATTTATTTTTCAATCTGAATTCACGTCTATGTTTTTCAATACCCTCTTTTCTATCTCATCCTCTCCTTCAGCTATCCATCTCAAAATTTTTCTATCCCTGAATTAATCTAAATTTCTATTTATCTATTTCAATCTCCTCGTTTATATCTCATTGTATCATACATATATCAACGTCTATCTTGTTCTATCTATTTTTCAATCCTAATTCACGTCCATCTTTTTCAATGCCCTCTTCTCTATCTCATCCTATCCTTCATTTATCAACGTCTATCTTTTTCTATTTATTTTTTATTTGAATTCACGTCTATAATTTTCGATCCCCTCTTCTCTATCTCATCCTACCCTTTATCTGACCACGTTAATATTATTCTATCTGTGAATTAATCCAAATTTCCATCTATCCTTTTTAATCTCCTCTTCCCTATCTCATTGTATCATACATCTATCAACGTCAATATTTTTCTATCTATTTTTCTATATGAATTCACGTCTATCTTTTTCAATACCCGCTTCTCTATCTCATCCTATCTTTATCTATCCACGTCAATATTTTATATTTTGGGTACAGTCGTTGCAGCTCCCTTTTAAGGTCTTGATACCTCTCCTTCTTTTCCTTCTCCTTGGCAGTGACATTGTAGTCGATCGGGGCCGAGAATTGGATCACGAGTATAGTTCGTTTCTCGAAGTCCTAGGGAACGATGTCAAGCAGGTTCACTGCCAACGCCATAAGAGCGACAAAGATGCGGTAGCAAAGCACTCTTAGGGCCGCATTATAGCGTGTACATGACTCGCCCTGCACCTGTCGCTGGGAACTTCTTGACGTAAATTGCGGTCATGGTATACTAAGGTGGAAATAACACCGTACTGGCATGCGAAAATGAAACCCTCTGTACCTGAATTAATCTTCTACATTTTTGTGAAAGTTTCCGTGCATTTTCTTATCGAGTAGCTGTTGAATGAATTTTTTAGCATCTGCTTTCTTTCCTTCGGCTTTTAGAAGTCAGATATCTAGATGGAGTAATGCACTTTCCGACTTCTGATGTTAAAATTCAAGCCAAGGGTCTCTAACATTACACATGTCGATATCAAGGGCCGTGAACTTGTTCTCCATCCATTCAGCCACCCCAAGCGAGTAGAGTAGAACCGGGACGGCAAGCATCCCAGTGGGCACAAAAACATTAAGGTCCTAAGAACGTTCTAAAGGCGTTCCAAGGACATTTGTGTCAGTCCCATTGATGTCCTCAATACGTCCCATGTTCCATAGACCGTCTTTGAAACATGGGACGTTTTTAGGACATCAATTGAACTGACACAAACGTCCTAGGAACGTCTTTAGAACGTTCTTAGGACGTTAATGCTTTTGTGCCCACTGGGATGTTAGTCGCAGATACCTTGTTCAACGCTGACAGATTTAAACGCCAAATCTGTCGAAGAAGATGCTTGTACCTACTTCGGAGAGACTCCTTCACTGATGTGACGTCCTAATTTCGGCCATTCAGCCATTCAGACCGCGTGCCATTCAGATTTTGGCATGGTTGTTACGCCTCTGCTTCGGGTTATTCCTTCGGGACCATCCCTGGACAATTGTCCGCGACTGCTTATTGATTACACAGTCACACGAAAAAAAGTTCATGTACTTTTTCGCATACGATTGTATTCCTATGGATTTTGAGGCGCTGAATCCGAACTTCAGGTCAAAATAGCACTCTATCTGATTAGCTTTGGACGTAACCTCAAAAAACGATATTTTCGAGGATATGATGGAAAAACTCTATAATTATGGATTTAAAGCCGCTGAATTCAATAATAAAGTCATATCAGTGATATTACTAAAAAGATCGTGACATAACCTCAAAACAAAATTGTTTGAGCATAACTTTTCAGGACTAAATTGAATTATAATGTTTTCGATGTATTGAATCCAATTCGTGAATCAAATTGAAAATTCTTTTGCATTAAAAAGACCTCCGGAGTGGCATTTTTCATTTTATACTTTTTTCCGGTGCATGTCTTATCAACATTCAACAGTACTCAGCCATAATGTTTTTATTACATCTTCCTTGATATCGCTGTTCCATTACCATCAACCATTCTCGAAACCTCATTTTTCCAACTTGGACTTTTAACGTTCCCCAGGAATTCTTCAACCACTTTTTTTAAATCAAGCCGTGCTTTTTTCAATACTAGTCATTTCAGTAACGCACATGTTATACAGTTATGCACATAAACAAAAGTCCCTTTTCTTAAAATGATCAGGAAACACGAAGAAGTGGACAAAGGAGCGTTCCTGTACGAAGCAGCGGTGGAGGCTGCTGAAACACTTGGCCTTGACTTCAATATTAGGGGTGAGCAAAATGCATCAAACATTATCCATCTCGAGTACTCACATCTGAATGGCCGGATCGAGAAAGCACAGGAGAAAAACTTTCACAGAAATATGAAAGATCATTCGATGTCGTATGAGCTAACGTTTGCTTTTCTTCAATCACACGGATTGAAGTCAGGCACGGAGGGTTTCATTTTGGCGTGTCAAGACGGTGTCATTTCCAATTTAGCATATCGTCGCCATATTTTGAGCCAAGACATTCCCGATGATGGCTGCAGAGCGAGTCGTGCACACCCCGAGCATCTAAGACACATACTATACAGTTTTCCAACTCATGCGGAAACGACGTACATCCAAAGGCACAATGCGGCACTAAGAGTGCCGCATATACTAGAACTTCGTATTCTCAATAACTGTTGTTCTTGCGCTCTCGATACCTGGTATAGTTCTAATTGACTTTGAAGAAAGAATCACGTTCGTTGTGGAATTTTCGGCACCAACCGATACAAACATCACAGCCAAGGAGAATGCAAAGAAAGAGTGGTATAAAGACCTCATGAGGAAATTGCAATGGTAATATCCAGAATATTCTGTTGAGCCAGTTGTCCTGATAATCGGTGCTATTGGAAGTGCCAAGCTTTTACTGGTTAATAGCTTGAAAAGTATCCCTGCGTGTCACTGAAATGCTATGAAACTTACGGGGGAAATGCAGAAGACGATCGTCTTTGGGTCGCTCCATATCCTCAGGGTGCACGAGACTTTTTCCGGATCATCATTTTGTCTGTCGCACACTATAACCACCTATCTCAGGTCATGCGACGTGGCTACAGCTGAAATTTTACCGCGATTATGCCGGGAGCGCGGGCAATTTTGTAGAGTGGCACCCACTCCCGGTGAAATCCCGCGGTTATCCTTATGACAAACTTTTAACTATATATTCAAGGTGTCCCAGCCTCAAGTGTCCGGACTTATATGGCTGTATACAAATTAAAAAAATAACTCGAAAATTCCTTTCCCAAAAATCAGTTGACGTTTTAGTTTTCAAGTTATAAAATATTTCAACAGGACCAATCAGAAGCGCGGTATAAACATTCGTGCGCGTGTGAGACATTAATATTCTTTCCTTCTATTCTAGTTTTTCTGATTGCTTTTTCCTGTAGTCACCTGGCTCTCGCTTCGTAGGAAATAGAAAGTATAGTTTTTAATAATAATAATAACTATATGTTTCCGAAATTCTTAGGTAAATTGAGGAACTTGCGAGTGTTTTCAGAATTTTCCAGAATTTAAGAGAACTAGGGGCAGATCTGAAAATTTTAATGACGTGCGGGCATGAGCCCGCACGTCGATACCAGAGCCCGAGTTTTAGTCCTATCCATGATATTGGAAGGCAATACGTCCCAACGACCGGACAAGGTTTTGCGGGTAAGTATTGGGAGCCATGGCGACAGAATACTGAGTAGGGTCGCGCCCCGCAGAACAAGTACTTCCACGGCTGGGAGCAGAGACCGGAAAATGAGGGCTATGCGCAAAGACACACACTTTGGCGAAGAGCTCCGCGGGAATTCGAGCCAGGAGCCACTACGAGTCACGGGTACGCTCAGAATTAAGGGCGAGGCCCCACGCGCCCCCTAAGCAAACCAAGAGATGTGACAAACATCCTCGAAGGGTGAAAGGTCAGTTCGAATGGACAAAAGGGCTCAAGTGTGGGCAACTTCTTTTGGAGGGTCGAGGAAGGCAGAGCAAACTCTTTCCTCACGGACGAGGAGTTGTTGGTCGCGATGCCCTTCCTTCTAGAGGGCATTGCGTGGCACTGGTTCCGTCAGAACAGATTAGGATGGAACACATGGGACAAGTGTAAGCGGCAGTTCCAAGCCCGCTCTGGGGATGCTTTCTACCAGGAAAGGTTAGAAGAGCAAATCCTCTCACGCAAGCAAAGGCAAGAGCAACCGGTGGCAGACTACTCGACCTATAGTATGGGCTCTACTAGCTCTCGACTAGGCCAATGGATCTCGAGGTACAAATAAACAGGTTATACGCGAACCTTAGATCCGACTTCAGGAGGGCCATCCGGCGTTACGAATTTACTGACTATAACGGCCTGGCGCGCGTAATATCCAAAAAGAATAGTTCTGTGGCCATTATTCACCCGAAATTATCTGATAGCGAACCCACACAGAACTCGTTTGAATTAAGGCAACTGATTAAGGCCCTAATCGTGACAATAGGAAGCGACAAAGAGGGATCGACGGCGAACTTGGGTGCAGATGAATCAAAGAACAAGCCCAAGTCCGAGGGATCCAACAGACGTAATGTTAAGAGCCCTCGGGATCATAAAAACTCAGCAAAATCGTCTGAGGGAAAGTTGGACCAGTCTCCAAAAAGCGGCTCTTGGTCATCCACCTCGGGTAAGGAAGGGGATGAATCGGAGATAGAATATTGGAACTGTCGACAAAAGGGTCACTTCCAGATCGGGTGTCCGAGGAACCGAAGGCGTAACTATCTTCGTCGGTGTGGTAAGGAGGAAGTGACCACTAGAGAGTGGGAATTGTACGGGAAACAGAAGAAGGGAAAAGGCGTAGGGGTCAGCCCTTCTTCCTACAGTCCCGGATTGACCCCATAGGACAAAAAGCACCTACCGGAACAAAACAGGCTCGAGCCGACGGAACCGGCAGTACTGGGGATGTCTCAGGAGGTGAATCCCACTACCACAGATACTCCGTCGTCCTCGGAGAACAAGATCCCGGTAATACGTACAATAGAAACGAAAGACATCATCGTTCTTAGTACAAGAACGCGGGTTAGAGAAAGAGAGAACCCCTGGCAAGAAAATCAGGTAAAGAAGCCTCCGGTGGAGGACAAAGGGCTTTCCTTGCGAGTCTTTACGACTGTCCGAATTAGCAACACCCCCAAAATCCTCGCTTTATTGAATAGCAGTGCATTCCGAACAGTCATGGGAGACATTGGGTTGGTAATAGCCGAGCGATACGGGGCGACCCTACATAAGGCACCGAACCAAGCAGTCGTGACTGCTGATAGGTACGGTCAGCCAGGTCCAGACCACGTGTTATCTTGCTATCGAAATCGATCGTGTTTCGCGAATGATGAAGATCCATATTGTCCCGAGCATGGGAGAGCAAGTATTCTTAGGTATGGATTTCATGCACACATTCGGAATGGCAGTAAACGTGCTTAGTATATGGCGGACTATCCAGAATTATTCCACCACTATACCGAGGAGGGTACCGAGTTGGAAGTGGAGAGGCTTTTGTTCATGTAAATAACCTTTCGTATTCCAATGTCGACGGAGTAGTGCCGGTACAGCAAGCATGTTCGGTGCAGATATTTTGCTTTGCACCAGCAGTTCGGACGACCAAAGCTTCCAGACAAGACATTTGTATCTGCATCAGACAGGATCCTTTGTCAATTTTACTTCTTAAATGCGGCTCTCTGGCACTCCGAGGTATTGGTAGCTCTCTCCAAAGCGAAGGTGTTGTATAGCCCCAGTCAACCCCAACTGACGCGGTCCCGGCAGGATCTTTTTAGAAACTAGGTCTTACAAGATTCAAGTCCAAACTCCATTATAATCTTTCGAGTATACTTCTCGACAATCCTTAGAGCTAGCTGTAATTGATCTCCAATTCAACATAGATATTGAGATCGTCAATGTAAAATACCTGAGTGCACCTATGCCTCTGATATTCAGGTTAGCCGCAGAAATACCCTTGGCAATCGCAAAGTATGATTGATGATGGCAATAGTTGGAGGCGAAAGAGGAGAGGGCTCATGGTGTCGCCCTTAAAAACGAACCTCTGGAAGTTGACGCTGTTGTCACTTGATGTTTTCAAGCAATTCTGCTACATCCTGCTACGCCTTTCTTTGAGCCACTTTATTCCTACACCTCTCGTCACACAGGTCCCATTGTCCGAAGAATCCCATGATTCACGATGGCTGTAAGGATCTTATACACCAGTTGAGATAAGTTATTTGCCTGTAATTCTTAGAGTGAAACAAGGTGCCACTCTTCAGAAGAAGTACTGTGTGCCGACTTTAGATGTAAGGTGAAAATTCGGGCTAGATACTGATGGGTAATTTGAAGGGAAAGTCTTCCACTAGAATCTCTTAATACCGTCTGGTCTCGACGCGGAATAGTTCTTCATGCACCTCAATACGTTTTTCACTTCTTCGGTAGTGATAGGTGGGCATTCTTTTCCAGATGTTATGAGGTAACTGAATAGCTCCTTGAAGTTAGTTATGTTCTCTGTATCTTTATTCAGTGAGTGCTGGACTTCATAGGCTTCTCTTCAAAATCCCTTAACCTCCTTTGGTTTGGACGGGTGGTCCACAGTATATGGAGGGTCTCGGAAGAGTTCAAATAGGTCAGAGAAATACTGTTGATTATCTCTGACACACCTTTTCGTACGCTCTAGCCTTCTCCTAGCGTAGGATAGTACCCGTATTTTATCATTAATCTGCTGTCTAATGGTCATCAAGATTGACTTCTAGAGTATATACTGACGGATCTGTAGTTCGCACGCAAACTATCAGACCGTGGCATTGAACTACCTGCCAGATGTTATATATAGTAAGTTTCAGTTTACACTTTGCATCTGCCAAAGCTCTTGCTATATTGTACACAGCACAATTGATGGTCTAGAGATCGGACCCTCTTCGAATAAATCGCCACGACACGCATCATCCACTTGAGCCAGATCTTCAGATTTGAGAGAAACCTGTCTTGTTCTGGCTGCGGTAGGGTATTCGCTCCGCGTACATAACCCTTTTTCTCTGGGTTTTCTCGCAATACAGAGCCTGCATACGCGTCATGTAGTCTTTTTGCTCAGAGGCTCTGCAGGTCTCGTAACACTATAGTGGATCGTCCCTCAGTCGATCCGTCCACTAAAAACTATTGAAACGCTGATTTTCTGCATTTTTATTGGTTCCCTTAACTCTAGAGCAGTTTGTCTCATCGTTGGGAGCCCTGCGCGTTCGCTAGTTTGGAACCGCATGCGAGTGTAAGCATATATACTCTGGGAGGTCGGCCGGTATCCCAGAGGCACCAAACACAAGCAGTCAGGGTCGCATGAACCATTTTTGTTGGATTTGGACACACGCTAATAGCTGACGTAACTAACGCGCGGAGAGTACTGCACTCATGCTGTTTATCGCGGTTGACTGAGCACCGCCTCTCTCTCGATCCCGCGGTCTCCGCATCACAAAAAGGCCGAGGACGTAAATTCTAGGCAGGTCGTTAACTGAGGTTACTTATATCAGGAGTAGAGCGTATTTAATAAGAGGCCAGGATTGGGCAGATCCACTGCCTAACTAATATAATAGGAAAAAATTGACATTTTTTTTTATTGTCTCAAGATGATAGTAGTTCCAAAAAGAATCATTGATATTCAATATAGAATGACTCGCTCCGTCAACATAAGTTGAACAGGGTAATAGAAGAAAATAGTGTGATCTAGTATGTCCTTTTCTCAGAGTACCGATAGCGTTCGGAAAGTTTCAAGGAAAAAGGGGCGTCATGCGCCCGACTTCCTAATAGGTCGCATCTTCCGCAACCTCCGCTGCTCGAGGGCGCCAATGAAGCTGAGGCCAGCACTGCCTTTTCTACGAACGATGATAGGTCGAAATGCGCCAAAATCCTTTTCTAATTAAAGATGTTGAAGCATAAGTTGAGCGGTCTATGTCCAGTAGAATATGTCGATGAAAAGAAGTGGAGCAAGAATGCTCGAATTTTCGTTCTGGTTTCAACTCCCTTAGTTGAAAGTTACGTGTTCATCAGAGGAGTGGCACATGATCTAATATGACGCATTTACACATATCTCTTAATTTGAAGAATAACATATGTAAGTTGCTTTGTAGCAGTTACACTTTTTGATGGTTTTACGGGTACCATCGATTTCAGCGATTAGCAACTCATATCAATAAAGAAAATGTTGTCTATTACAGTATTGATAAGATTTTTCGCTTCCTTTTTATTGCTTGTGTACTCATTTCTTACAAAAATAAATTTCACTTTTTTCGAATTAAGACCATATTTTTGTTTCTTTTTAGGCTTAAAGGAAAGCTGAGCTTTTTTCCTCAAGGAAATTAAGGTCAAAAAGTGGATCGACAATTGTTTATTTATTAGAATACGCGCTGAGTAGTTTTTGTGGATACGATTTGTTTCGATCATTTAAAACCTTTTTATTATCAATAAAAAAGGTTGGTCTGTTGCATTCTCGATAAAACTTTTTACGCCCTTTTCATTGATCATAAGCGTGATTGCCAAAATGTTGACCCTAAGTCCTAGCCATTTTCCACGTTTTTTTTATCAATACATTTTTCTAAGAATATCTCAATAAATTATTTATATCAAAATAAAATTCAGTAAAGTTTAAAAATGTAGACGACTTTCTTTAGAAGTTTTAAATAAAAAGGTACCCAAAATGTCTGGTAACGAACCCATCCCAAGCTACAGATATAGAATGACACATTGCTAAATAATAATAATAATAATCAAGAGAAATATTCAATATTTTATAGTTAAGGATTTCAAGTATCACTTCAACTTCTGACCCAGAACTTTTCTGTCTGGTCACGTGGCATTGTATAATATTCATAAGTTTATCATTTTTAATTTGATTAATTTTTTTTAGATAAATACCCGAAACATTTTAAAATGTTTATAATAAAATACATTTTTTATTTTATATTAGAGGATACTAAACTTTAATTGCAAAATTAGTTGGATATTTATATCACCTATAATCTTATTGTACATCGTCTTAATAAAAGTATATTGCCGTATGAGAACGGCTTTTTATGACAATAGCTAAAATACTCTTGATTTTTATAAAGCCCAGTATAGAATATGTTCTCTACATTACGAGAAAACATATCCAAATTCTACAAAAATCTACCTCAAGATAAGTGTCATTATGCTAATTCTGTAAGCAGTTATTGCAAAAAAAGTTAATATTTCAGTGCGTTCGTAAATTATTGATATCTAATGAAATAATAAACATTTTCCAATGTTCTTAGGTTCACTCTAAAGACAATTCTCTAGGGAATGTTTTCAACTCATAACGAAAGTTATGAACAATTTCCACTAAATTTTGACTGAGGTGGAACTTGAATTTATAAAATAGTTAAAATTCAAAAATACATAACCATTTAGACAACGAATTCAAAAACAATAGATTTTCCCCCACCACGTCAGCTTGGTCCCCTAGACGTGAAAAATTCCCTGGAAAATCAGCATTTCTGGGTATAGATTACCCTTGGTATTTAAATCAACTAGACACAGGTCAAAGCATAATATCTTCATGTATTTTGGTACGCTTAATACGAATTGACATTACGTTTTCTCCAGCACGTGAGGGTTCGAGCAGAAGCAGCTATTAATTTTGAGGTTTTCTTTGTCTTTGAATTTTCTAGAAGCTGACAGACATGAAAAATCTGAACAATTAAACACAAATATTAGAAAAAACTATTTTAAGATCAGTATACCTTTCCGCTAGATTATTTAATTATTTATAACTGTTTCAAACTATAGTTTGAAACAGTTCTAAAAACTAAATACAATGAAAACAATTTAAAGCAATTATGTAAAATACTTGTAGACAGCTATTAATGTATTAATAGCTGCCTACAAGTATTCTAATAATTGCTTTAAATTGTTTTTATTGGTATGAAAATGTATTTGACTATTCGGAACAGGATCAAACTGTAGAAAGTTTACTGTTTAACCTTTTTGATTCTTTTCAAACGGTTTTAGTACTACTTTTTAATTCTTTTACACTGTTTTTATTTATTCCAAACTGTTTCGGCTGTTTTCAAGTATTTTATATAGTGCAGAACTATTTCGAACTGTTTTTGTTTCTTATAAAATACTTGAACTGCCTTAGAACTATTTTTAACATACTCAGTATTGCACAATATCAAAATTTACTATGCTACACAAGGTTTTTGTCCAGAAATGACATATGCGACCGCAGAACTTTATGGTATAGTGATTTTTCCTACAAAACTCTATAAACTGTAACATAAATTAGATATTTCGATGTCATGGAGCATCGATGCGCGCACCACACTCGCTTAGGTGTGCGCAGCTGCTGCACATGTTTTTCGCCCTAAAGTCTAATGCTCGTCGGCGTGATTCGTTATTGTTTTGGACAACGATGAGCGCCGCGCGCACGCACTAACTATTAATGCGTAGACTATGGCCAGTGATGCGCACGAACGACTCAGGCTGTGTTTTAGAATTCACTGGGTTACGTTCAAGATGACCACACTTGTACACACGGGTGCACCTCAAGCCGTGCAGCGACGCTTGGGGACACTCGGTTCACTCGGGTGAATCGTTCAAGACTCATCAGGGGAAAGAGTGGGGGTCACCCGTGGAGTAACTTTTTCACCCGCTGAAATTAGGTAGGTGAGAGCGTGTAATGGCGGAATCCGGCGGGAATTTTTGGTAAATAGAACCTAACGGAAGGAATATGTTGTCACCGAATGGATATTATTCAGCGCTCAACAATGAAAGTAAAGTTCTGCTTTTTCATTTTAATTATTAGGTTATTTTACAATCACTAACTGTTCAGAAAAGATTCACTTATCCTTTTCTATCGCGAATACTGGGTGTGCCACATGCATGAATGTCCTTTTAAAAATCATTATTAAAGAATGTAAAAAATAAATACGAAAGAACTTATTCTCAGAAAAATAAAAAAAATCCTTCTTTTAATTACGTGCACTGAAAAAAATGATTAGTTGGACCAACTATTTAGTTTGTAAGATATGGTATTGCTATATTATTAGTTTGGACGACATCATTTTCTTAGTTGCTGATACTAATTGCATAGTCACTGTAACTAACGAAATTTGTGTGTCAACTAATAGAATAGCGGTACCATATCCAGGGCCGTACTTAGGGTTGTGGGGGCCCTAGGGCCAGTTAGACTGTGGGGGCCTTTTGTAATTCATTCGTGGCTTGTAAAAAAAGGGTCTTTGGGGTAGGAGCTGATGCAGAAGTGTGGGGGCCCCTAATTTGTGGGGCCATGGCCCCGCTGGCCCCGTACTAAATTCGGCCCTGACCATATCATACTAACTAAATAGTTCTAGATAAGTGCCTCTACCAAACAGATTTTTAGGCTATTTTTCAATATAATTTACTTCGTAATATTATACTTTGAAACAGCACGTAATTAAATAAAGGATCCACTGTTTGACACGTCACCAGTAAAAATTAACGCGATAACGTTACTATTTGGTTAAAATTTTATCTTTCTTGCTTTAATCTTTGTTTAAGATTCGTATTTTGTAGTTGAGTTCAACTAGTTAAAAAACATTTTTTTCTTTACATTTTTTAACCTGAAAATGTAGCTATATTCCATTTTTGGTTATTAATTTGCATTTTCATGGTTAAAATTTCATGTATCTTGTTTAAAATTCGTATTTTTGGTTAGCAAATTACTTCTTCGTTGAAAGCGCATCCTTTTTGGTTAAAAATGACACTGCTTGGTTAAAATTAATATGTTTTGGTTGAAGATTCAGCTATTGTGTTCAAAATTCGTCTTTTTTTATTGAATTTAACTGTTTTTCAATTAAAATTAAAATCTTTTTTGTTAATCATTAATTAAATTAAATCAATGTTAATTTTCAAATTAATTAATTTTAAATTCAATTAATTTTGTTCAAAATGTATCTTTTGGTTTGAAAATTCATCAGTAGTAGCAATTTCTTCAGTTTTTTGTTTAAAGATTTAAATTTTTGATTAAAAATTATTCTCTTCTGGTTGAGAATTAAACTTTTCTATAAATCTTTTCTTTTGTTGGAATCAATTGTTTTTCATTTACAATAAAAATCTTTTTTGTTAATAATTAATTAAATTAAATTAAATTAATCAATTTTGTTGAGAATTTACCTTTTGGTTTGAAAATTCATCAGTAGTAGACGTTTCTTTACCTTTTGCCTAAAAATTCAACATTTTGAATAAAAATTAATCTCTTTATGGTTGAGGATTAAACTTTTTCTGAAAATCCTTTTCTTTTGTCGGAATTTATAATTGTTTTTTATTTCAAATTAAAATATTTTTTGTTATTAATTAACTAAACTAAATTAATTCATTCAAGAAAAATCAATTCCAATTTTCAAATTAATTAATTTTGTTGAAAATTTATCTTTTGGTTTGAAAATTCATCAGTAGTAGAAGTTTCTTTATTTTTTGGCTCAAAATTCAACTTTTTGGTTCACAATTAGTCTTTTCTGCTTAAGGATTCAACCCATTTTTTAAATGCTTTCCTTTTGTTGAAATCAATTGTTATTCATTTTAAATAAAAATCTTTCTTTGTTAATAATTAATTTAATTAAATCAATTGAAAAAATTTTATTTTAATTTTAAAATTAATTAATTTTAGTTGATCAATATACATGTATATGAAATGTAATATACAGCCTCTTAATTAATATTTCATAGACCGAGTTTTTAGATTTACTGTACAAATGTATAGTAAATCTATATTAAAATTGCAAACATTTTCAACAGTGCACGATTAATGAATTAATTCATTTCGTCATTTCCGGCAAAAAATGTAAGCAAAAGTAACCTTCTCATAAAACAAGTAACTTTTTAGTAACCGCGAATCAAAAAAGTAACTAAGTTACTAAAAAGTAACCCGTTTCGAGCCTCTCGATTTACATGTACTGATACGTGTTTGTTGTTTAGTTGATTTAAAATGGACATATTGTGGTGACCTTAAAGGTCTTCTGAAAAGTGTTTAATGGACCCGGTCCAACAAATCCAATTAAAGCCAGGATTCTTCCATATGGCGCGTGGACGGAGTCATGAAGACCAGAATCAGGATTGGGATTCAGGAACCATGGTAGGACAGCTGCATCGATCTGGAAATTATGCAGCTGTTTCCCTATCCTATCCAACACGTAGATCCACTCGCATGCCAATCGAACTGGTCTGGTCGATTCACCGCTAGGCGGGAGCCTTGAATGAAAGTGATGGGTGCTCTTTTTTCTTTTTTCTTTTTTTTTCTTCTCATTTAGGGTTGTAATATACTAACAGCAACGTTTAACGCACGCGTTCACTTCTATGGATTTTTATTTTGTAACATTAAAAATATAAACGATTTAAAAATACATTACTAAACTACTTTTTCCCATTTTTCTTAAAAGTTCGCTATAGAGTAATCGGTACAATGATTGGCCACTGTGGTGGACAAAAATGCATTGGAAAATTGATTTTTTTTTTTTAGTTATTATGAATAACGCCCGGAAATTTGTTCAAATCGACACAAAAATAAATTCATTTTTTTGTTTGAAGAAGAATTATGTTTAGAGGTGGCGCAAACCCCATGAAGTTTAACACGTATTTTCCATGAAAAAAAAACGTTTTTGTACATTTCATTCAGAATCGTCAATATTACGCGAATCAAGCTGAAATCAAGGCTGAAATTCAACATTTCCCTTCACAATTAGCTACATGAATAATCAACCTCATAAGTCTGTTTCATAGGGGCCGGAAAAAACCCCACAATTGAAAAATTGGGGTTTCCGAGTTTTCGGCCCTAATTACGATTTTTTGCGACTTAAAAAAAATGAAAGTTGTTTCTAATACATAAAACAGTACTTTCGACTAAAAACTAAATGTCTACAGAATTTATTTGAACAATTTATTATTTATTTTAGCAATTTTCTCTTAGAATGAATTTAGAAAGTCACGGGTTTTCCAAAATTTTAAACTTATTTCAAACTTTTGAGTTGGAAAAAGGCAATAAGTAATTAAATTAACCAGAAATAATTGTTTAAACAATTAATTATAATTTATAATAATATTTTTTAATAATGTGCTAAAGTTGCAGTTTATTTAACTTTGAACTTTTTCTCCACTTTTTAAATAGATTGAGGTAATAATTAATTCATTTAACAGAAATAATTGTTTGAACTATTTTTTAATAATATTCCCTTCGAATAATGCTAGAAAGTTGCGGATTTATCTGAAATATTCAACATTGCACCCACTTTTCACTTAAAACGAGGTAAAAATTAATGTAATTTGATAAAAATAATTGTTTGAACAAGTAATTATCGTTTGTGTTTGTAATTGTAATTGTAATTATCTTCTCCTATTGTAATGCTAGATAGACGAGACTTTTTCTGAAATTCTCCACTTTTCTCAACTTTCCATTAAGAGTGAGGTATTAATTAATAAAATACAACAAACGTAAATGTTTAAACAAATTTTTTAATAATATTATCTTTGAATAGTGCTGGAAAGTTGCAGTTTTTCCTCAAATATTCAAATTTTGTCCACTTAGAGCGAGGAAAAATTAACAAAATTTAACAAATATAATTGCTTAAACAATTTATTATTGTATATTACTATCTTTTCTTAGGTAATTGCTAGGTAGTTTGGTTTTTTTCTGAAATTTTCAACATTGCTTTAGCTTTTGAGTTGTGAGTAAATAATAAATAAAAAATGTAGCGAATCATATTTTAGTCAATCTCTTTCTTTTTTATGAATATATTTTTTCTGAAACAAAACAGATATTTGAATTTGAAATATTCTATATGGATCATTTAAAATGTAAATTTTCCTTGAAGTGATTACTAAGAGCCTACTTGTTTAAATTAATATTAATAATTATTGTTTTTTCCTAACTGAAAAGTCAAAGAAAAACTGAAAATTTCAGGAAGACGCACAAAAAATTATGTTCGTTAATTTGCCTCCATTATTATTTCACTGAGTAAAAAGTGGACAAAAAGTTAGTTATTCAAGAAAAAACTGCAACTATCGAGCATTATTATAAGGGCATATTATTATAAATAATTATAAATTGTTCAAACAATTATTTCTGTTAAAGTCATTTCATTATTGCCTCGCTCTAGCCCATAAGTCTGTTTCATGAGGTCCCAAAAAAAACCCATAAGGGAAAAAATAGGGTCTGCTAGTTTTTAGCGCCATTTATATTTTTTTTTGCTTTTTTTATGCAAATTGTTTTTTATACATAGAAGATTACTTCAGACTGATAATTAGATGTTCACATAAATTGTTTAAACAATTTATTGTTGTTTTTACCCATTTTCTCTTCGAATGGAGATAGAAAGTCGCGGTTTCTTCATAAATATTCCACTTTTTGTCCAATTTTTAATTAGAGAGAGTTAATAGTTCAATAATGTTAACAAAAAGAATTGTTTAAACAATTTATTATTATCGCTCATAATATTATCTTTAATTAATGCTAGAAATATAGCGAAAATAATTGTTAAAACAAATTATTGTTGTCTATAGCTGTCTTCTTCTATATTAATACTAGATAGTTGCAGTTTTTCTGAAATTTACCACTTTTTGTCCCTTTATCAATTACAATGAAGTAATAATAAATTCAAGTTGACGACAATAATTGTTTAAAAAACTTATTGTCATTGTTAATAATATTCTTTTTGCTTGCTAGTAGAAAGTTGTGGGTTTTTCTGCAATTTTTAACATTGCTTTGCCTCTTTAGTCATGAAAAAGTGATGAATAAACATTAGAGAAAAACATATTTTAAGCCATCTCTTTCTTTTTCGCGAATATATTTTGCCTACTCCTAATTATTCCATTATTTGTTTTTGTCTCTTATGTAAGACAGCCTTTTTGTTTAAATTATTTTTTTTAAGCATTGGGAAAAGATCAAAAATAATTCACTTAAAAACGTAAAATACTATTTAAAAAATGAGTCTTGTTCGGGTTCACTTATTATTTATTCATAATTAAAAAGTTGAAGCAAAACTGGAGATTTCAGAAACAAACAACTTTCTAGCAGTATTCTAAGAGAAGATAGTTATAAATAATAATCAATTGTTTAAATACGCATGTTTGTTAACTTGCATTAATTATTACCTCACTAAGTGATAATTTGGCAAAAAGTTTAAGTGTTCAGTAAAAACCGCAACTTTTTAGCATTTATCTAAGAGAAGATAGTTATAAAAAACTATAAATTAAACAACTCTATTTATTAACTTGCATTATTTATTACTTTACTGAGTAAAGAGTGGGTAAAAAGTTAAACATTTCAGAAGAAACCGCAACTATATTGCAATAATAAAGAAGAAGATACTCATAAACAATAATAATTTGTTTAAATAATCATTTTTGCTAAATTGAAATAATTAATAACTCACCCTATGTGAGAAGTAGACAAATCGTTGGAAATTTCAGAGAAAACTGCAATTTTCCAGCATTATTCTAAGAGAATATTATTAAAAATAATAATGGATTGTTCAAACTAATTTATATTATATAAAGTCTTATTGAAATTTGGACAAAAAGTGGAAAATTTTTTAAGAAACCGGGACTTTCTATCTCCATTGTAAGAGAAAATTACTAAAAACAATAATAAACTGTTTAAATAATTCATGTAAACATCTAATTATCAGTATAAGGTAGCGTTTTATGTATCAGAAACTTATTTTTACTTATTTTCAAATTTTGTGCTGGAGCGAGGCAATAATGATATAAATTTAACAGAAATAATTGTTTGAACAATTTAATATTATTTATAATAATATGCTCTTAGAATAATGCTAGAAGGGTGCAGTTTTTCTAAAATTTACCATTTTTCGTCCACTTTTCAATTATGTTGAGAAAATTATTAATTCAAGTTAACAAACATAATTGCTTAAACGATCCATTATTATTTTAATTAATATTATCTTTAAATAATGCTAGAAAATTGCAGTTTATTTTAATGTTCAAATATTGCCCACTACTCAGTCAGAGCAAGGTAATAATAAATAATGTAATTTAGCAAACATATTTGTTTAAACAAATTATTATTGTTAAGAACTATATTTTCCTATGGTAATGCTCGATAGTTGCAGTTTTTTCTTAAATTAGTAACTTTGTTTCCACTTTTTACATAGTGGAATAATAATCAAGGCGAATTAACAAACTTAATTGTTTAAACATAATTTTTTGTGCGTCCTTCTAAAATTTTCAGCTTTTCATTGACTTTTTAGTCAAGAAAAAATGTTAATTAATAATAATAATTTAAGCAAGAAGGCTCTCAGTAATTTCAAATATCTATTTGTCTCAGAAAAATTATATTCACAACAAATAAAGAGATTGTTTAGAATATGATTCTCTGCATTTTTGATTTATTTGTTACTCATGACTCAAAAGCCAAAGCAATGTTAAAAATTCCAGAAAAAAACCCAACTTCCTAGCAATTATCTGAAAAAAGATAGTTATATGCAATAATAAATTGTTTAAACAATTATGTTTGTTGAAGTTTATTAATTTTTTCCTCGCTCCAAGTAGACAAAATTTGAATATTTCAGAAAAACTGCAACTTTTTAACATTATTCATAGATAATATTATTTAAAAAAATGAATTGTTTAAACAATAAAGTTCACCAAATTACATTATTTTCACCTCGTTAAAAGTGAAAAGTGGACACAATGTTGAATATTTCAGAAAAATCCGCATCTTTCTAGCATTATTCGAAGGGAATATTATTAAAAAATAGTTTTAACAATTATGTCTGTTAAATTAATTATCTAACTAAAAAGTGGACAAAAAGTAAAAAAAAAACTGCAACTTTCGAACATTATTTAAAAATAATATTATTATAAATAATAATAAATTGTTTAAACAATTATATCTGTCAAATTATATTTATTATCGCCTTTTTTCAACTCACAAGTTTAAAATAAGTTGAAAGATTCAGAAAAATCGTGACTTTCTAAATCTGTTCTAAGTGAAAATTTCTAAAAACAACAATGAATTAATTAAAAATAAATTATTAAATAAATTATAAATTCCTAATTTACAAATAATTTCAAAAATTAGACGCTCCTATTCAATTCCAAATATTGTTTCAATCTAAAATATTCCATTTTCAACCCATTTAATTGGAAATTTGTATATATTTTTCGTTTTAGTCGTGAAATATTCTATGAAAAATAAAAAATTCTAGTTTTCGGCAAAAATATACAAGATACAAAAAAAAGTAAGAAGAATAAAAATTGTTTATCCAAAAAAGATCTACAAATTTTTCTCCAATTATTTCTTCATAGGATACGTAGTTTTTGTTTTGATCGTAAAAATAATATTTAAAATTAAAAATGTTGATTTTTGGAAAACAAACACAAGACACAACTATTATTTTTATAGGACTATCATTTTATAGGTCTATTAGCTCGTCTGTATCATATAGCACTTCACCTTTGCTGTTTCTCATGCTGACAAACTCTGTACTTTTAGTTCACTTCATATATTTATAAAACAGTTTCTTGCTTTCTTCAAAATCGTTTTGCATTTTCTTCACTTTTCATGCATCATGCATCACCAGACTTTCTTCCTACAGCCGCAGTACCAAACACTTCAGTCGCACTCCGAACAATGACATCCTCAAACAAAGCCGATGCGCCCTCTATATCTTTAATGCTTATGAGCGCCATCCAAGTGGCCCTATCTATGCGTTCGTTTGTCTTATTCTGAAAATCTATACGCACTTCCGGCTTCTGTAAATTTTCAATCTCGATTCGCGTTAGTTTCGTTTTTTTGGTTCTTTTTATTCTTCATCCCTGATCTAAGTTTATTTTGGAGACTAGAAGGTAATGAGCACGCTATGATAAATAATCTTCTGATTCCTACCTTCATTCTAGTTCACAACAATCTGGGAGATACAAAATCATGATCTCTGAGATGCTGTCTTGCTTTTTTATTCATAATCAAACCGACCCCTTGACTAAGTGTGGGGTTTTGTGTGGAAATTAAAGTTTTATATTTTCAAATAAGTCTCCATCATTTTGGTCATTTTAAACATTTTTAAAGTTTCCCGACAGATTTCAGAACCAAAAATGCAATAGTTGAATTTTTAAAGAAAATAATTATTTTCAACAGAAAATATAATGGTTAATATTTCTACGAACGAAAAATTAATTTGAAATAAAAAATAGATTCAGCTAAAAAGGACGAATTCATAGTTGAATCCTCAACCAAAAAGATGCTACTAAAACAGTCGAATTTTCAACAAAGAAAAATTTTTCAGTCAAGAAGAAATTAATATTTCTACCAAAAGAGATAAAATTGTTACCCAAAGAGATGAATTTTCAACCGAGGAACATTTTTCTGTCAAGAAAAGATAAAAATGTCAACCAAATTGTTGAATTTTGGAGAAAGAAATTAATTTTCCACTACAGAGATAAATGTCCAATCGAATAGTTGGATCCTCATCAAAAACAGAATAATTTTTGAGCAAGTAGTTGCAATATCAACAAAAAAAGATGAAATTACTTCCAAAAGTTTTGAATTTTTAACAAATAAAGTTTTTTTCTGTCAATAAAGGAAAAAATGTCAACCAAATCGATAAAATTTCAACAAAAAAGTTAATTTGCAACTGAATAGATGAATGTTCAACCAAATAGTTTAGACCTTAGCCAAAACAGATTATCTTTTGAGCGAACAGTTGCATTTTTGTCCAAAAAAGAAGAAATTTCTACCAAAAGAGTTGACTTTTTTAGCAAGAAAGATTTTGTAGTCAAAAGGGAAACAAAATTGTATCCAAATTGTTGATTTTTTCTACAAACATTTGAATTTTTGAAACAAAAATATGAACTTACAACCAATATTTGAATTTTCAACCAATACTGAATTTTCTACCAAAAAAGATTAAATTTCTACCCAAAGAGGTGAGTTTTCGACCAACAAACATTTTTCCGTCAAGAAATGAAAAAAATTTGAAAAAAATTCTTGAGTTTGCAACAAAAAAATAATTATTTCTTAATTTTTCAAGATTAATTTGCAAGCAAATAATTGCTTCATTGACCAAAAAGGTTAAATGTCGACCAGAAGAGATTCATTTTCAAACCAAAAAGATAAATTTTCGAAAAAATAGGTTGAATCTTCAAGCAAGAAATGTATTTCAATCAAGTAGGAAACAAAATTTCTAACAATTTGTTGAATTTTTCACAAAACAGTTGAATTTGAACTAAATAGTTGCATTTTGTCCCCTAAAAAAAAGTGAATTTTCAACAACATATTTAAATCTACAACCAAAAGGAATCACTTTTTAACAAAATTGTAGCATTTTTACGAAAATAATTAAATTTTCAACCATACAATGAAATTTTAAGGACAAATTTCAAAATTTATTTATTTTTCGGAATTACAGTCAAATCTGGATTTAGTGTCTGTTTTGTCACGCCTGATTGAACACTCGGAAACACTAAACTCAGAATCACTAAATCCAGATTCGACTGTACTTGGATTACTTAAATTACTTAGATATTTGTCATGAGGTCTATTAATATTTCCATATATTCAATAATATTTTGCATAATGCATAATTATTTATTTAGAAATTGTACATTGTTATTGTAGGTGATTGAGAGCTCTTAAAAAAATGCCCTCTTATTTAAGTTTGTTTCCAGAATATTTCCTTTAAAAAGCTTTTATCATTTTATATATTGTTTATTTATGTAAAAGCCTGAATTATACAATATGGAGTTATATATGTACAGGTATATATATTTAAAAAAAAAGAGGCATTAAGGGATAATTCGATGCAAATATAGGTCTTTTGTTTTTTAGCAACAATAACTTATTCTTTGTTTCATTTCCAGATTATGAGAGCAATTACAGAGAACAAAGAAGCAAATTAACGATTTTTTCATGCTTTTCACTCATTTTCAGTTTCAAATACAGAAATATCTTCACGGCTACTGACAATTTATGAAAAAGACAATTAGTCTGGATTTCATTCTTCAATTTGGTTGAATTATGAAAACATCGTTTGAACGTCATTCTCCAGCATGATTACCTATTATTAGATCAGTTTATCCGATCTGAATTCCTCGAAAGGTTGTGTAACTTTGTGTAACAATCCTCGCAATGAAATAATTCAAGTCAAAAATATATTTCGTCGGGAAATTTCATACAGAGAGAGAGCTGTGACTAATTAAAGTGACCAATTGATCACCAATTTTATACTAGAAAACATGATAGGTTTCTTATTAGGAGTCAAATTCTCTTGAAGATGATCTTTCAAGGTCACGTTTATGGTTTTCCAGTTTTTTGCGTATATCTCGGATTGTTTTTGATGTAATATCCTTATCATCTGCGAATGCTAACCCACGCACCTGCACTGTTCCGAGATCCACACCTTCCTCGTCGAAGAGGGTCATTCTTCGACACTTGTTCATGTGAATAATTAATTTAGAATATATGTTAAAATACCGTTTTTAACATGATACAAGTACTTCTTTTTTCCATTTTTTCGAAAACTGAGATGTGTAATGGAAAATTAACTTGATTTTTTAACCACAATTTCCCGTTTTCTATAACATTTTTAAAGTAATAAAGTAATGCGAACTGATAAGAAAATGAGAATATTTTTGGTTGAAAGTTCATTATTCTCTGCTGAAAAGTCTACTATAAAATTCTCAGTTACATTTTTTTCCAAAAAATTTTATTATTTAGTTCAAAATTTTATTATTTTGTTAAGAATGCAACAGTTTTGTTAAAAAGTCACCTTTTTGGGTGAAAATTCGATTATTTTGTTTGAAATTTGTCCTTTTGGCTTAAACATTCAATATTTTGATTACTATTTTCGGTTATCAAACTGTTGAATTTTTAAGCCAAAAGCCAAATAATAAAACATTCAGGAAAAAAAAATGAATTCTTAACCAACAATTTTTAAGTAAATTTTCCAACAGAGAATAATAAACTTTCAAAGAAAAATAGTTGGATTTTTTTATCATTTCGCATCACTCTGATACTTTTGAAATATTAGGATAGAAATCTGGAAATTTTGGTTACAAAATCAAGTTAATTTTCCATTACATAGCTCGGGTTTCAAGAAAATGGAAAAAGGAAGTAATTTTTATTAACTTTTTGTAAAGTAAAGTTTAGTCACTTCTTCAGGAAGGTTCGAGAAATAATTTGCACCTGATAACTTTTTAATTTAGCTGCCCCCCCCCCCGGTCCTCATGTATTGTGCTTCGAACATGCTTTGAAAAAATGCAAAGTAGCAGTTTTATGTAAAACTCATATTAAAGACGGCATTTTTAAAAAAAATTTTCAAACTAATTATTCACATGGACAAGTGTCGACGAATGGCCCTCTTCGACGCAGAAGGTGTGGATCTTGGGACAGTGAGGGTGCGTGGGTTAGCGTTCGCTTACATATATATTTGCAAAGAATGTTGAGTAAACTCAAAATAAATAATAATAAATAATAATAATGAATAATTTTTAATTCATCAAACAATTTTATCAGACTTTTCTTCGAAACTATAGGATTTTTCTCTCGAGGGGTTGATTACTCCTGCAATCTGATCGAATTTTTAACCAAATAGTTCAATTCGCAAACTAAAAAGATGAATTTTCAACCCATTGATCGAATGCTTAAACCAATAAATTAAACTAAAACCAAAATTGTTGCATTTTGAACCCAATATTTCAATTTTCAAGTGGAAAAGACAAATTTTTTAGAAGACAAAAAGTATAGTTTTCAACCAAATAGCTAAATTTTGTTACCGAAAATGCAATATTCAATTTTGCCCTTCCAAAAATAGATTTTTTACCAGAAAAAAAAAACAAATTTTCCGCAAAAAAGTTTAAGTTTCAACCAAATCATGTTTTTTTCAACCAAAAAGGATCAAATTTCCACCAAAGGAGATGAATATTCAATCAATAAATATTTTTTTTTCAAGAGAGAAAAAAAGTTTCATATAGTTCGTTGAATTTTCAAGTAAAAAAGGCGAATTATATACAAAACAGTTGAATTTTCTTCCCAAAAAGATTAATTTTCAAACAAAAAAGATAAATTCTACTCAAATAATTTAATGGTTGAATTTCAAAGTAAAAGCACGCAATTTTTAATTAAAAATATATCAGTAAAATTTTCTGTTAAGAAAATTAATTTGCAAAGAAAAGGAATTTTTAACAAAATAAATAAACTTGTAACCAATAGAGATGAATTCTAAAACAGAAATTAGAAAGAATTAACTTTCAACGGAAAATAGTTGGATTTTTTTATTGAGTTTAATTAATTCAGTTCACAGTTAGGCGAAAAAATGATTAAAAAGGGAAATTTCTTGAAAAGAAGGGTAAAAGTGGATTTCTATAAAAAAAAGTGCTAAGGAAGGGAATAGGCGAATAAGGGTGTAAAAGTGTATAATAAAATCACTAATTTCCATTTTTTCAAGCATTTCATAAAATTTGTTTCTAAGCATAAAAAAATTCAAAATTATTAGATTCATTGGTAGTAGCACTGTAAAGTTTCTTTGTGGCATCGCGAACAAATTAAAAATTTGTTGATTGAGAATTTTCTAATTTAAAATTAGTTAAATTTCTTGTTAGTTGATAAAAAAAGTTTTTTTTTTTATTTAATCGAATTCATCAAAAGAAGATTGATATACAGTTAAAAAATGATTGGAATATAAAAACAAAGACTTTAAAGCCATCATTAATAATTAATTAATCACATTAATTATATACGAATGTAATTATTAGTCAACTCATTACATTAATTATTCATGAATTTCATTTAGTAGCTACTCTGAACCAGTAATTAATTAATTAATTTTTATAGTCATCGATGAATTTAATTAACTTATTATTGATTACCACCATTCATATAATAAAGTTGTGTAAAAATAGCTTATGTTTCAAGGTCCGTAAAAAAAAGAAGAAAAAATTTGATTGAAACTTAAAAATATGTACCTGTTTCTTCAATTTATGAAAAAAGCATAATTCACGACCATTATATTACCTTTCGAAGAATTTGAAATTTTTTTTTTCAATTTTGTCTTCAAATTAATTTGTTAAAATTAAATATCATTCAAATTTTTCCAGGAATATTAACATCACTTTTTTATTCTCTTGAAATCATTCAAAATTCTTAAAAACTTTCTTTTTTCAAAATCTTCCAAAATCTACATTTTGTTTTAAATTTCTTGAAATCATTCCAGGTTTTAAATTATTTTTGAAATTTTTTCAACACTTCTTAATATCTTTTTAAATAAGTACAATTTTCCCTATTTTTTTTCAAAATTCGGCAAAATGAAAAAATTGACTTAAAATCTTCCACATACTTTTCTGACAATTTTTGAAATCTTTTGAAATGTTTTTCACTTTCATCTTAAGATAAATTTGTCAAAGTCAGATTTGTTTCAGTATTCCTAAGAATCTTTAAAAGAACACTTTATTATTTCTTTGAAACCTTGCAAAACTCTTAAAAAGCTATTTTTTCAAAATCTTCAAAAATCCGCATTTTGTTTTTACATTTCTTGAAATCATTTCTAGTTTTGAATTATTCTTGAAATTTTTTCAACATTTTAAAATATCTTTCAAACTGATTCGAATTTTCCATTAAATTAAAAAAAATGCTTTAAGATCTTCCAGATTCTTTTTCGGCAATTTTGAACATCTTTTGAAATGCTTTAAAATCTTGTTCAATTTTATCTTATAATTAATTTATCATAATAAAGAATCATTTAAATTTTGCCAGGAATCTTAAAATAACTTGGTTATTCTATGGAAACCTTTCAACATTCCTAAAACCCTACTTTTTTCGAAATTTTCATAATCTATATATATATATATATATATATATATATGTAGCCACGTTTCCAGTATATTTTATTTCATGTAGCTAAAGTATGGCTAAATTGATATCGATCATTGTCACCTGAAAGACAAACGACTATCGTGATCAGTAAACATGACACTAAATTCTAAAACTTACAGATTTATATACAGCCTAGCAATTTGTTTTCTCTAAAAAATGCCTCTTAGTTGTAAATCTGAGGTAATAAAAATGGTCAGGAAAAAAACTATCGATCGTATCTTTACCATCGAGTTTATATCCGAACCTCGTGACATCATTATCAAATAGTCCCTGCGCGTGGGACAATTGGGACATGAAGGAATTAAATTTTTTAATTCTCCTTCTTCCCTTACTCTCGAGAATGTTTCCATTTTTTCCCTTATCTCTTCAAATACACGATATTTAAAAATACAATACTTAAATTATGCGGGACATTCTCTAAAGTTAGTAAACTTGAATACCTTCGGACACTTTACACCTTTAAAAATTATTGGAAAATGGTGCATCAAGTCATTTTTAATCAATTTTTTGAAGAATTTCTCCTTTACAGAGTATCCTAGCATGAAGTAGCTTCAAAAAAACTTCAAGTGTGTAAAATTTCCCGTGAAAATAAAAGAAAATCGACAGACTTTTGGCATAAAACTCCAACATAGCCTAAAATTGTACAAAGATTAGGAATCTACTCTTAAATCTAATGATTTTTTTAAAACAAAAGTAACCATTTTCGTCCAAAAGCACTAGAATAACATACAAAAAATGATATAGCATTTTAAATCTTCATTTAAATTTATTTATTTTTGTTTAATATAACCGAGTTTCTATGAAACACCTCAACATGACCTAAAATTGATAAAAAATTATGTATCTTCATTCAAAAGATTTCAAAGGATTTGAAATATTTCAGGATATTTTTAAAGATTTCAAGAAATTTTGTATAGATTTCAATAATTTGAAGGGATTTTAAAGGATTTCAAAGTCTTTACGGTACTTTTGAAGATCTCAAGGAATTTTCAAGAGATTTAAATTATTTCAAGCGAATTCAAAAAATTTCAAATGATTTTGAATATGTTTGGGTATTTTGAAAGATTTCAAGAAATTTTTAAGAGATTTAAAAATTTCAAAGGATTTTCAAATGATTTCAACGGAGTTAACATTTTTTATGGTATTTTTGGCGATTCCATGGAATTTTCAAGATCTCTAAAGAATTTCCAGGAATTATAAAAGATTTCAATGGATTTGAAATATGAATGAATATTATTTATGAATGAATATTATGTTTCTTTAAAATACCAGCTTAAGATGCAAAATAATGTAATAAAAATTTTAATTTCAGACCAAAAGCATTATCAAATTTCAAAATTGTTCGAGAGATTGTAAATATTATTATTTTTAACGAAAATCGCTAAATTCAAATCTAATGATTACTGTTCAAAAATACCAATTTTCGGTGAAATACACCAAGATAACCTAAATTTGTGGAAAAATGGTCAATATTCCTTGACATCTAATAATGTTTTATTATATGTATGAATTTTCTATGAAAATGGTATTTTTGAATTGGTATTTCTATCTCAACACAACAGAAAATGTTAATCTCCGGTAAAAATTGCTAATGTAACCGAAAATGGAAAGCTGTTCAAAAATGTTGCATCTTTCAAATCTACTCATTTTTCTATTAAAAATACAAATTTCAGGTGAAGAAAACATATATAACTTAGAATTATTTAAAATTGTAAATATTATTTGAAATTTAACGCAACCTAAAATTGTTGACAATGGTAAGTCTTTTTCGAAACTTCATGATTTTGCATTGAAATTCTTCAATAAAAATACGAATTTTTAGTGAAAAGCATCAGCATAAAACCAATATAATATTTTCATTCATTTATTAGATGAATAATTTTTTTTTATCAAACAGCCTAATAGAATTAAAAGGTACAAACGTTTCTCAATTCGCATAATGTTTTCTATGATTTTTCTCATTGAAAGGAATTATTCGTAGGCTGGTTCAAATTATGATATAAAAAACATCAAATAATGAACTTTTTTAGAAAGGATAATATATTACATTCTTTAAAAACTATAGACTTTTTGATGACTAGCATCATCAATCAAGCGCCCTGTGCGCGTGTAGTTTTTCGGTTTGAGGGGAAAAATAATGTTTTAAAACAAAATCAAAATTTTGATCTATTTATTTGACAGGTTCATTTCTTGATTTGTTTTTAAGGTTATTTAAGTGAGATTGTTATAAGATTATTGAAAAATTCAAAAAGATTTTCGAAAATTGTAGACATGTCAAATTAAAATTTTACTAAAAAAGTTAATCTTCAACCTAATATTTGCATTTTTTAATAAAAACGATTAATTCTAAACGGAAAATGCAATAGGTGACATTTTAATCCAAAAATATTTTTATTTTTAATTAAAAACAGTTGAATTCATGCAATAAAATCGAATTATCAAGAAAATAGTTGAATCCTCAATCAAAAATATAAATTGTCAGCCAAGAAGATTAATTTTCTGCCATAATGAAAGAATTTTTAACAAAATAGTTACATTCTACACAAAAAGATGAATTTTGAACAGTAACTGTGAAGCTTCAACCAAAAAAGATGAATTTTCATCGAAAAATATAATAGTTGATATTAAAACTAAAAAAGATTTTAATTTTGAATCAAGAAGAGTTGAATTCATCCATAAAGACGAATTTTCAACAGAATAGTTTAATCCTCAACTAAAAAAAAATTTATTTTATACTAAAGAGTTGCTATATTCATTTCTCTTTTAAGTTAATTTCTACCAAAAGAGATGAATTTTGAAACCAAATGACGAATTTTCAACAAAATTGTTGAATTTTCATTTCAAGCAAAGATAAATTGTTTTCAATACAAAATAAAAACTTTGAATAACTATTTACTGTTCAAGTTTCTTTGATCATTAGATTTATATAAATATAATTCTCCTAGGTTGCTAAAGATAATTCAAAAATATTTCTGAAGACTTTAGATACGTCGAGAAAGTATCTAGAAAATTTCAAAGAATTTTTTTTTATTTTACAGGATTTTTTCTCCTTTTCTACACATAAAAGTAAATGTTTAAACTGACCCCTATTTTTCCCCCTTTTCGTGAAATAATTACCCTATTTACCTATTTTGAGCTCCTTTTGCGCTGTGATCCCTGTAGCTATCTTTGAAATCTAATGGGTAAGTATTTATTCCATTAACTAATTTATAATTAGATTATAAAATCAATCAAGAAGGTCGAAATTACCAGCTTCCGAATCAGTGAGAAATGAAAACCGAGAATCCGCAAGACGACAGTCAATAACTGCTGATCGAATTACTCCAAGGGCTTCGAATTTACGAGTAAGATAAATCCCACTAGACTTTCACCAAGAAATTCGAGTCGATCACAGATCAGACCGGCTTCGTGAAAAGGACACGGGTCTTTAAAACCGATGTGCAGTGATATCTAGTTGAGGATCGAATCGTAAATCCTTCCTATCTCAATTTCGAACGACACGAAATTGCCCTTCTAGGGAAGTGAATGGGAATCGAACAAACTATAAATTTGTAAGACCAATTTAAACTTTATGGACATATGCGTACTCTAAAATCTTGTTCACTGAGGACAGAAAAGCAGCGTTTAAGAACTTGTCCAGAGGACCTCCGAGACTCACTTCTTATCACATTGGGACACTCTTTTTATCTCATTCAGACCCATTTTATATCACATCGGAATAATTCGACAAGGAACATGTATTCTCCCAATCTCGGCCCAGCCCACATTTGTGGATATCAAAGCCGTTCATGGAGCCAGGAAGAAGATGTTTGGCGCTTCTTGGTCTCTTCTAAGAAAAACAAAAGTTGTGATAAGAGATCGCTGTAAATTAGTCCTTATCTTTCAATAAAAGGTGTATATTTATTAAGGTGTTGCAGTAGATTGAATGTTTGATATTTTTTTCTCTGATATGTTACAATTTGACCAAATGAACAAAAATTCTATAAAAATTCTAGATTTTTTCCAGGTATTTCAAGATTTCTTCAGGTATTATTTTTCATAGTACGGAACCATTCGAGTGTTTCGAATTTTTTGAAGCAATCGACTCGGAATATGCATTTTCTCTATAATTCTGCGAATTTATAATATATAATATAATTTTTGGAGTTCTTATGTAAATACCTGAATTTGTAAAAACAGTGCTATTCATGTGTCCAATTGAATAAGTGTTTTTTCATTCGTGAAAGGATAAGTAATTTAAAATGGAACAAGTTTCTAGGTATTTAATTATTGTGTTTAATTTAGACATCTTTGAGAAATTATATGACAAGTTATTTTTAAATAGATTATCACCACTGAATTATTAAATAAATATATAATACTAAAAATATAAATAATAATTTCTTGAATTTGCTCCTGAAGTCCATGAATTTTAATAATAATTAAAATAATTTTTTTATCTTCATATACTAAAATTTAGTGAAAATTTAACACATTAATATTTTTAATAAAAGATATTTCCCAGCTGATTAGAAACCATGTAAAAAAAAGGAAAAATAAGGAGATATTTCACACAAGAAAATATATTTTATTTCTTTTAAAACGCTTTAAATTCCTAATATTTCAAGTAAAAATATTGAATTTTCAACAAGATAGAGAATTTTTCTCGTATTAATTTTTATTAATGAAATAGATGAATTTTCAACAAAATAACAGGTAAATAGTTTAAGTTAAATAGGGTTATTGAAATTTGAACAAAAAATTAATTATAAATAGTTAAATTTTCAACCCAAGTGATTAGTTTTCAACTAAAATTATGAATCTTCAACTGGAATAGTTGAATTTTAAACCAAAAAACTAAATATCAACTGAATAGGTAGAATATCTTAATTTTTGAACAAAAAAATCAATGTTATACCAAAAACATGAATTTTCAAAATAATACTGAATTTTCGACTAAAAATTGAAAAGTTTAATATTCAGTTGTACAAATCAATATTCAACCAAAGAGAGGAATTTTTAACTAAAATTATGGAATATTCAACTGGATTAATTAAATTTTCATTCAACAAATTAATTTTCTACCAAAAAACAAAAACGCATTTTAAACAAAAGAGTTTAACTTTCAACCAAGTAGTTGAATTTTCATCCAAACAAGGTGAATTCTCTACAAATAATATAATAGATGGTATTTCAGCAAAAAAAGATAAAGAAGAATTTTCAACTAAGAAAGACTTTTTGGTCCTGAGAGAACAAATTTTTTAACAAACTTTCAACTTTTCAAGAAGAAAGATGAATTTTCAACCAAGAAGATAAATTTTCTACCAAGAAGGTCGAATTTTAAACGAACCGTTGTATTTTCAAATATAGAAGATCAATTTTCAACCAAATATTTGAACTTTGTACTGAAAAAAATCAATTTTCAGCCAAAAATGAAATAGCTAAATCCGTAAAAAAAATTGCAACCAAAATTTTCACAAACATAATACATTTTTTAATGGAATAATTGAATGTTAAACCAGAAAACTGAATTTCAACCAAAAAAATATAATAATTGATTTTTAACCCAAAAAAATAAATTTTTACCAGAAAGGCGAGTTTTCAACAAAAGTTTTCTAACAAAAGACAAATTTTCAAACAAAAATCAAACAATAAAATGTTCAGTTCAAAAAATTAATTTTTAACCTGAGAGATGAATCTTCAACTAAAATATGGCATACTCAACAAGATTAGCTGCATTTTCAATTTAAAACAATTGATTTTTAGCCAAGAAAATAATCTTCTACAAAAAAAAACTTTAAGAAACCTTAAATCTAGTAATATAAAGCTACTTCTACAAATGAAAAAAGCATCGTTATTTAATTGTATATTACAATTTAAAAAAAAAACATTCAAGCACATTTTTGAAAAAATTCCCTCAATTAAAACAAAATACCTGGTATTTCCAGGCTTTACCAGGTTTATAAATATTCCCTAACAATTCCAGGTTTTTCAGATTTTCCAGGTCAGTAGACACCTTAATTAATTATTTAGATTATTTACTAGATATTTGGAACATAAATCAAATATTTTGTGATGCACATCAGCAACTTAAAATAAAACTATTTTGTCACATTTTTTGCTGAATTTTTTTTCCAAAAAGACTCTCTAAAATTAATGTTCTCTTAAATTATTTAACAGAATATCTGCAGACACAAGAGCATTCCTTCGTTTTCACTCATTTATGCAAATTTTCTTGAAAGATCGATTTCCTCTGTACAACCACAATCATTGCGGTGACGGAGCCACTGCGATATCTTTTAGTGTCGAATGAAATATTTTGCCGCAGGCCGCAAACGAAAAGTAATTACGAAGGGAAGAGCGAACGAGCCGCAGAAGATGAGAGACTGCGTGGAACACTAAACGTCTTTAAAAAGTGTCTCGAACGACGATTCCGCAACACAAGTAGTGATTAGGAGAATAAAAAAAAAACAATAAAAAAATCACAATTAGAAATATAATTTTTATTTGGCATAAACTGCACAATTACATCTATGACTACGACTTATTTCAAGTGAATGCAATTTTAACTAACTTTCGAAACTACGTTCAACTCCCGATATAAGACCGCTTTCGGGCATCGCTTGCCTTGGCCTTGATCCTAAATCGAGAAAATCCAAACCTAAACATGCAGGGCTGCATGAAGAATTTGGGTTGGATTTGGACGCATGACGCAACCTGATGCAACTATGACGCCGAGAGTGCGGTTCTCGAGCTGTTTGTCACACTTGAATGATCACATCCTCTTTTTCGGTCTCTGGGCTCCTTTCGTTGCGAAACTGCGGAGGCGATCAGTTCTAGGAATATTGTAAACCGGGGGGTCTTATATCAGGAGTTTAGTGTAATCAATTCCTAATTTTTGAAACATTATAATCATTTCATATTAACGAGTTCAAAGTTTAAGAGCTAAAGAATAATGTGCGCAAAATTAAACAGTATTTTTTTACTAATTTGAGATTAAAAAATAAACAAATTAATATTGCTTAGTTTGAAATAGCGAGCTTTCAAAAATAATACCTTTTTTTAACTCAAGTCTTTTTAAATTTAATAATTTTATCATAAAACAATCTTAAATTATAGCGCCTTAAATAATTAACTTCAAATTTATCACGTGTCAACTAAAAACCTGTTTTATTTCAAATTTTATTTTGAAGAAATCGATTTTAAATAAAAAATTCATAATTTTTAATTCACAAATAGCTGAGCCAATGTATGGCAGATCATACGTAAGAAAGTATTTTTATTGTCATTATATTGGGTCAAATTTAAATTTATTTGCAAATTATTGTTTGGCGTAGAAAATGAAAAAAATTTCTTTAGTTATTAACAAAAAACTAAATAATAACTAGAATAGAGCACATTCAATTTTTGGTCAATTTTTTCCATTATTTTTGTAAATTATTTTAAAGAATATTCCATCAACCATTATAGCTATTGTAAACAAGGTTATATTGAAAATCGGCATTAAAAATCGTATGGAAATGACTTGAAGTATATTCAAAAACAGTTTGTTTCGGAACCGAAACAAACAGAAGGCAGATTCATGGTTGAGATTAAAAAATACTATGGAAATATTATGTCGCATTCAGCAATGACACATGTATTTTTTTAACAATGTAATGAGAATGTTGAAAGAATTTCAAATTCTAATTTATGAAGTAATCAAGCTGTAACCAAAAGTTAAAAGTTGTTTGGAAATAAGATTTCTCTCCTAAATGTAATTCTTTGGCATTTCACAAATAATCCATGACCAAATTTCCAAAGAATGCATAAGTCCTTTTTTAAATAGATTTTCGCTTCAAATTTTAGCGAAAAAATGCTTCCTATTTCCAAGATGCTTCTTATTTATTTTTTTTTCAATTTAGTTTTTGCACCTTCTAAACTATTTCAACAAAGTTTCAGAACTTAAATGAAAATACAAAAAGGCATGCTTTCAGCCCATTTCGATGCCTGTAAAGCGGATTCTAAGTAGTTATTTTCAAGCATATGCTTGAAAATAACATGGTAAGGTTAGAGGGAGCAAAAGTGTATTTTATGCTCCCTAGGGGGAAAAAGTGTGACGTCAGGGGTGAATAATAAAAAATGATACATAAATGAGATCAAATTTTGAGCTCACAGTTCCTCTTGTTGCATAATATACTATTCTATAATATTACTAGGTTCTGAAAAATTCAATTACAGTATCTGGATGGCCAAGGTTTCAGACACAATCAGGATTTTTTCGACCAACAAGCCAAAAACGGAAGTCATGCACGTCAACTCGTAATTTCGAGCACCGAGAGTACTTTCGAAGTAAAGTAAAGTAAAGGTGTGCAGCTTGAATGCTGCTATATGCATTACGCTGTCGAAGCGTGTCTTAACGATAATCAGAGTTATGGTAGCTGGGCGGTCTGCTACACTCCGCATTTCAATGCATACACCCATTTGATTTGTGAGTTCTCAGTAGCGATGATAACCTGTTTTTCTCCTCTTTTCTCCTCTTCAACAAATCTCTATTTTCTTCCTTGTCTTCATCCTTCAATATTTCTCTACTTCATACTCTTCCGTTCTTCACCCACTTTGTCTTTTTCCTCTTCTTAGACAAAAAAAAAAGCTTCACTCCAGGCTCCAGGGTGTGGTTTTCGCTTTGTCATATCTTATCATTTTTAATATGAGCCAACGTGTTGTCTTTTGTTTCATTTTCAGGTTTACTTTTCTTGGGTGTTTTATACCTTCATTCTCGGCTCTTCAATCTATTCTTCTTGAAATTTCTTCTTTTGAAGAGAAGAATTAAAAATTAAAATTGTCCTTTTCAAATAAAAGTTATGAAATGTTTTTTGATATCCTGTACTTCAAAAATAACTTTTGAAAAGTAATCAAAATAATTAACGCACCTATAAAAGAATAGTTTCATAGCCTATGCAGACATTTCGTCTAAACAATTTAGACAATTCGTCTAAATCCGCCCCCTTACCCTATCAGGTGACACATCTGTCCTTTTGGATTGCCAAATTTTGGGTGCTTATTTCCTATTGAAGTGCAAAACTTCGCGCTTATACTCCTCTTCTCTCATCTCCTACCATGTCTTATCTAATCCTATCCTATCATCCCTTCTACACTTCTTACAACCCTTTTATTACTTCCCTTCTCCACTATCCATCATCACCCTCCACAACCCTCGTTTCCTACTTCCCCTACCGGATCCTCAACCCCTCCCTTTTTTCACTTCCTATCCACAAATATCTTTTATAACAGAATAAAACTTTAATTTTCCTTAAACAATGTGCCTACTTATCAATTAAATTATTAGTCAAATTTATCGATGTACGTAAATTTTTCTTCATTGTGGAGGGGGGGGGATATAAGATTCAACAAATCTTTGGATCTTACATTATCATAAAAGAAACCTTTTTTTCTGTTCCTAAAATATTACCAAAAACGTTGACAAACATTGAAAAACTTGAAACTTAATTTCAAAACCTGGATTTTTAATTTTCTTAATTTTGGGTGACGGTCTGAATGTGCGTTATAAGTTCTGGAAGTCTCTTAGTGAGACAGCCAGTAAAAACTTATTTTAAAATTTTCATTTTGTAATTTCTAAGCTACACGAAAATTTAAAAAAAAATTTCTTACATATAGTAATCCAAAATTGTTCTTTTATTTTAGAAGTTTGTTGACTATAAGAAGAGTATGATATATCTTTTCAAAGACTTCCATTATTTTATGCAAGCTCGTTTTAATGAGAAAACCCATTTTTTCAGAACAGGAAAAGCTGTCCTGATTTGAAACTCAAATCGCAATTTAAAGTCAATATAAGAATTCTTGATTCTTTATTGAATCAGGAATGATGAATTGAATGAAGAATCCTGAAGAGAATCTCCCAAAGTCAGAGAACGTGACTCCTCTTCCCTTAATTTGAACTCATGACTATATGTCGCTTACGAAAATTCGGAACAAATTACAAATAGATATTATTTATTATATCTGATTCAATTACTCATTAAATTTTATAATTAAATTTTATAATTGAAACCGATACTTTATGGTTTTAGTGTGCAATCATTTAAAAGTCGGTTGTCACTTGATTTTCGTAATATCGTAAATATAAATTGAGAAATAATTCTAGAATCTATTGCCTAAACAAATTATAAATAAAGTGAATGCTCGCGTGTTCCTCGTGACTCTAAATCATTAGAATTACTCATCTTGTTACAATTTTATGGGTTTCATTATTCATAATAATCAAGCTCTCCCTCTCGTTCTCTCTTCATCTTCATAGTGGATCCTTCGCAGGCAAATTTCAGGCACTATGTGTGCAATATTCATGTTATGCAGTTTTGCCATAACCAGCTTCTATGTGTTGCATGTGAATGTGTATGGTAGCCCATAAAATACAGCAAGTAATAATCGTTCGAAGTCAGCGGTGCCGACCTACCAATAGCGAACACTTCCAACGAGCTCGCGTACATGTTCAAATGGGCTTCTGGGGTCTACGAGGTTACTCGCACGGCCTCCGACCCCGGCTCTGGAAGCACCGTGTCTAATTATTACGCGTAGTATTATTAATGTTAAATCATAGGGCTTGGCACGCGCGCTTAATTAAGGTACTCCAGCTGGAAGACTAAGTAGTCATCGTTTAACTACACGGTGAAACGAAAGTCTAAAAAGTCATTGGTGTTTCGCCGAAAACATATTAAAGTTACTACGGCCACAGCCCTTTCCAAACGAGTTTGAAATGTTAATTAGAAATTAAGAAAATTCCTCTTGGATTATCTTTGAGGCGTAACTTAGGTAAATCCCGCAAAAAATAAAGGCGAAATTCCTGAGTGGATCGACAGTGACCTAAAAACTGAACAATTCGCGATTCGGAGACATTTCTTTTTCACCTTATGAACACTAGAATAATAAAAGTTTACCATACTTAATACGGCTCACTTATAACATTTTTTTACATTTCTACTTTTCGCCCCCTCACCCCGTAAAAATGGTTTTAAAAAAATTTGTATTTTCAAGCCCATAAATGAGCATGGTGAGGCTGAATCAAGTTTAAATGAAAGATTCAAGTAAATGCCATTTTTTATTGTTTATGGTAATATGGCATCCCACAAAAATGTTGTGTAGAATACAAAAATAATCGGTCCAGCAATTTTTGAGAAATGACGATTTTTGTATTTAATTACTAGCAAATGAAGAAATTTTCATAGGATTATGTGGTTAATATTGGTCAACCTTTTTTCAAATATATTCTTTATTGAATTTGATTGTCTCTCACCTTGCGAATAATATGAGACGAAGATAAAAAGAATCGGAGGGTTTTTTTTTCAAATCAATTTTTATATTCAATTACTACGAAATGAAGAAATTTTCATAAGATTAAAGCGCCCGTCTGATTATTTTGGCTTAGCCCCACCGTGTGTGGAATTATGTCTGAAGTGACTTTAACTAAAAAGCCAAAGTTCTTCGATCGGGCTCTAACTTTGACAAACTGTAGTCTTACTGAACGGCAATTCAATGGCAAAAAATTTGGCCATTAAGGCCTTCAAGAATGAAGGTGGAAAATAATGTTCACTTTTTTCCAAATTCGACCGTTTTGGTTTGTTTCTTTACAGGCTGAAAATAAGGCTGAGCTTTTGTCCTTTAAGAAACTTAAGATTTGAAAAAATTGGGCGACATTGATTTATTAATGAAAATAAGCTTCAACTATAGTTTTTTAGGATATTATCCGTTTGAAAGATTCAAAAATCTGTTGATGTCAGTAAACAAAAATTTTGCCTTGAACAGTTTCAATGATATTTTTCATGTTCTTTTCACTAAACATAAGAATTTTCTGGAAAAAAATGCTTTACTCGAACTATGACTATTTTTTGGTATTATTTTAGACATAAAATGAAGCTGAGCTATTTCGGTAAAGAACCCTTAGATTAAAAAGTGGACTGACAATTATTTTTTCATGAAAATAAGTGTTAAGTGCTCTGGCGCGCCCGTGACGTCCTCATTCATCCATCAAAGGTCTCAAAGTTTACTTTTTGTCCGACTCCCTTGAAAACGCGTCATTGCATGGACGTGAAGCAGGCGTAATGTGGCCGCTTCCAGCCCAGTGACGCTCGCACATGCGCACTCCGCCGCCGGGCCAACATAATTCTTAGACACTTATCCATAAATATAATAAATAGCCATGAGGACATAACGCATCCTTGTTTAACGCCTTGCACAATTTCGAAACAGTCGCTCAGTTTCGCATACGATATTTTTTATAACAAATATATGATTTCAGACCATTTTTGTCACACAGACATGATTTTTGCTGATAAGGATGAATGTTGAAAGCTTTATTTCAATATAAACTTAGGAAATTTTTAATAATTGCGGAAATTTTTCAATGTTTTAAAATTTATGGTAAAGCATGCCGCACCAAATGTATAGAAAAGGGCTTTTTGTCAAAAAGTCAAATTATTTTTTTTTTGTAACTTTGAACGTGCAAATAAATAATTTTAAAGAAAATTGACAGTTTTTACACAAAAAATTGCAAACTTTCATATTTTACACGTATTTTTATAGAAAAATTCCTCTATTATTGAAATTTCTTTCTTTTAGATATAGCTCGATGCCTCAAAATTTTTAAATCAGACTCATTGAAATAACAATTTTGTACTCATAAACTAGACAGATTCACTATTCGCAGTAATAATTGTTGTTGAAAACCTGAATGACTTTTCATTACTTAAAGTTGTTTTAGGTCTTAAGTTTGAAATTTTTCAAATTAAATCAACCAGTAACCCCTTTTATTAGGAACAATCATAGAAAAACTTTTACGAATTTAGAAACATTTATTCTGTTTAGTACTGTTTTGCGGTTAAATAAAAAATTTCAAATTATGTAATAAATTATTGTAAATGTTTTTCATATTTTATGTTAGTTTTTCACTGGAAATTAGCATTTTCAAACAAAATCATCAAGATTCCCCATTTTCAACAATTTTAGGTTATGTTAATGTTCTACAGCGGAAATAGGTATTTTCAATTACGAGTTATTAGATTTAAAAGGCTAGAAACTCTATCAATAAATTACGTTTTTCGATTTTGTTAGAATGTTCAAACCATTTAGCGTTGGTTAAACAAAAAATGTATTATATTTTAAAACTTCGTAATTTGTGAACAATTTCAGGTTATATTAGCGTTTTACAACGTAAATTGATATTTTAAAACAAAAAGCAGTATAATTTGAACGAGACCTAGAACCTTTCAACAATTTTTGAGTATTTTAGTGTTTTTCGTTGGAAATTGGTATTTTTGATTTCAAAAATTATATTTCAAAGAAGATTCACAAATGTTGACCATTTCAGGTTATGTTCCTGTTTTACAAAGAAATTGGCTAGTGTTTTTAATCGGAAATAGATATTTTTAATTATTTAAAATATTTGTCAAAAGGTTTACATATTTCAACAATTTTAGGGTAACTGAGCGTTTCAATAAAAAAATTGATATTTTCAAATTAAAATCATTGTGGTTATATTGAACAAAAAATTTTTAAGTTCACACTTTTAAAAAAATTTTATTTTATGTCAGCGTTTTTTACACAAAAAATTGATATTTGAGAACAACAATAATTATAGTAATTTGACCAAGATTTAGAATCTTTGAAAAATGTTGGATTATATTAATGTTTTTCATCAGAAATTAGTATTTTTAATTTAAAAAAAAATAGATTTCAAATAAGATATACATTTTTTACCAATCGTAGGTTATGTCAGCGTTTTAAATAAAAAATTTATATTTTAAATAAAAATCATTATAATTTGAACAAGATTTAGATTCTTTAATAATTTTGAATTATGGTCGTGTTTTCCGTTGGAAATTGATATTTTTAAATTTATACAAATTTCCATTAAAACAATTTTAGGTTATGGTAGTGTTGTTAAAAAAATGGAAATTCTAAAACCAAAATCATTATAGATAAATTTGCAATTTTGGAACAGTTATTTAGGTTATATGAACGTTTTCTATAGGAAACCAATTATTTTAAACAAAAATAACTCGATTTTGAAGAAGATTAAGAACCTTCCAAGAATTTTTTGTTATGATAGTGTATTTTGTCAGGAATTATTCTTATTTTTAATAAGATATTATTAGACTTCAAAGAATATTTTTAACATTTTCAACAACTTTAGGTTATGTTGGTGTGTTTCACCAGAACTTGGTATTTTGAAACAAAAAGTCATTAGGTCATTAGATTTAAATCTAATGATTTTTGCCCAAAGAAATAAAATTTATAAGCTTGAACAATTTCTGACTGTGTTAGGGTTTTTCGTCGGAAAGTGAAATTTTTATTATTAATCTTTTAATAATTTTGGAATATGTTAACGTTCTTCATCAGAAATTTATATGTTTCATCACAAATGAGGCGGTTTGATTATCTTTGTTTGTATATTATTTTAGACAATAGATACTATGAAATACGATCTGTTGGTATGATTACTAATTATATATTTAAATAAAAAAATTTCGTAAAACAACAAATAAATAACGCGTGGGGCGCGCTTTCTTGTTTTCTAGTTATTATAAATTTTATATATCATAAATTAAATACGTTAAGAAGTTACAAATTGTTTAAATATTGACAGCTCTTGATAGATAAAAAGGTTTACGAAGTTTTTTAATTTGTTTTTCACTGAAGAAAAATTAAACAAAGCACGATTATATGAAAACGTGCAAGCCTACTGACAAGAAAAATAAAAATCCATATAGTGCAATACCTCAAGTTGAAGTAAACGAGAAAAATAGTAAAATATAGTCATCAGATGCACGTAAAAACATTTTATGACTGCCTAATGCGCAGGCGTTTTGTATAACGATGCGAGTCGTTCAGTTTCTGTTTTCTTCAGGTATCTTTATGACCTATCTTTAGTACTACTCCTAAGAGTGAAGTTGCTGAGATGACAATCGAAATAGGACACATTTGATTTCTTGCTTAAAAAAAAAAATATGTCTCTATTTATTTTAGACTTCATTTCCAATTTGGATATACCTAGTGTAACTCTTTGGAAAATGTAAAATATATTTTATGTGGTTCAATAAAACTGCTACTTATTTCGAAAGAGGATTCATCACAAATCACTATACAACTTGTCACCCTCAGTGTACCATGTTAAGAGGCTTATAGGCTCTTGATAAACATAGTGAGTGTCACATCTGCCACGATGATGACAAGAAAGGGTATGACTGATGGTAGAGCAAAAACGTTCAACAAGCAAAGCAGGAGATGAATTGAAGAGGATTTTCAAGCACCTATGTGCCATTAACCCTCAATCAAACTATTACCTTTCAAGTGCCTCCAAATCAAAGTATGGGCTTCAATTTTCTCATAATCACAACTTTTGCATTATGCAAGGGAACCAAATGTGAATCAGACTTTGGAAAGTGGGAGCTTAAAAATAGAGTTGAAGGGAGGCATTCCAAAAGGACGTATCCAATATTTTTTCAAAAACAGAATTATCGGCTCAAAAATTAGATAAGTTCTAATACATATTGTGATAAAATTCTTTTTTTATAAAGTCGTTTTTAAAATCTTGTTTTGTAGGAAGGCCTTGTATCAGCCTGTCTCTTACTTCGCCTAAAAAAGGAGCAGCTAAATCCACTACCCCGAGGTTTTGTATTCGCCCAAAAAGTGACCATTGGGGAGCGTTGAAAAATACTGTGAACCTTGGAAAAAAAATCGGCTTCCTATACAAATTCCAAACTTTGAGCAAACAATCATTTGGGCGAAACGGAAAGAGATAGGGAAATTGAGGGGTAAGGAAAACCCCTATGCTAGAACCTTCTTTTCAGTCCAATTTTCTTCATGGTTGCTGAAATTGAAGCTCTTGGTGTATAGAATTGGTATAAAAAAATAAAATTTGCTATGTTATGTTTTTATTTTTTTTTATAAGTTGAAAAAAAAAGAAATATTACAATTGTTTAATTTAAGCCTACCAACCCAACAGCTACAAACCTGTTTTGCTTCTGTTTTTTTTAAACTTTAAATAAGAATTAAAATTACTATCTAAAGTTGAGGAAACATGTGTACCTCAATTAAAAAGAAACTTTTCCTACATTTTCTCTGAACTGGATAACTTCTTTCAATTAAAGTTTTCATCCCCCCTTACAGTTCAGCACTTAGGTGTATCGGTAGCAACATCTTTTGTCTCTTTTGAAAATTTTTTGAAAATTTGGATATGTCCTTTTGGAATGCCACCCCTCAGTTATGAAAAAAGACTTTATTTAGAAAGTTTTTGGGTAGATTTAAAAATAGACATAAAAAACAGTAGCTCGGGTTTTCAACCTGAGTATACATATAACGGAAAGATACAGAAACGTTCATCAAAATCGAAAATAAAATTCATATCACGAGGAGTATATATATATATATATATATATATATAAGTAGACGATACTAAGCACCTAGAAACGTTTTAAAACGACAAGTGGAATCCTGTTTGTTATTCCAGGTGCATATCGCTTTTCTCGAGCAAAGATCAGGATAAACATGACAGTTCTCAATACAGGGAACCCAGCAGCTGTACTAACGCTTAAACGTAAATCATATTGTCGTTCAATAACGTTATACTAATCTTTACCACGAAGAATTATGAAAAATCTGAAAGAGATATGTAAAATACTTTTAAATTATTTTTAACTTTAGTTAACTTAAGTTCATTCGACAATATAAAGATACTTTTAAACTTGTTCGTTAATAAAAATCTACAAGATTTTACATTGGGTACTCAAAAATATCTTCCAAAATAAATAAGTGAAAAAATATATATATACTGGGGTGGTCCAAAAATGTTTTTTTTTTCTTTTCGAAAGAGACAACCCTGTAGTTCCTCTTGGTGTAGAAATGACTTCTGATTTTTGGCAGAATCAAAGAAAATTACTTAGGGGACACCAATCTCTCTGTTTGAATAAAGTGTTCATTTTAGTTAAACAGACGCTGTCAATTAAATAAAAACCGGCTAGTGGAGCCCCTAAAATTTATTTTAAATCGTTCCAAAAATCAAGCGTTATTTTGACGTCAAAAAGAATAATTTGCAGATGCGCTATTTTAGAGAAAAAACTGACTTTAAACTTCCCTAGTATATAATTCACCATTTTAGAAAATATTATTTTCGAAAACTTTTTCGTTTTAGAAAAAATCCACAATTCTCATTCAATGATAATTTGTAATAGCTTATTTTATACCCTATAATATAATTCACAATAATATTCGTTGCGCTTATATTGAAATTATGTTAGTTAGTGAATATGCACTTAAAGTTATCTAATTTGCGGATTGAAAAAGTTTATAAAAGAAACGTGACGAATTGCACTGTATAAAAAATTTTTTAAAGAAAAAGAGCCATCTTTAATGAAAGAGTTATTTAAATTTAGTGCATCCACTGCATCCTTTTTCGTTAAGATTATAAAAGGAGTTAAGTGTGGTGCCCGAAAAATTTACCTTTTCAAACAACGAGATTTTATAAAACAAAACAGTTCACAACTGCTTAAAATATATATTTTTTAAATCAAGAGTAACACAGAGAGAAAGAAAATGTAAAACTAAGAGTTCCAGGAATATTTGTGATGGATATGAATTTTACATGTTGCTGAATATCGCGTGACATGACATGCCACTATAATAAAAAAAAGTTCAAAAATAGATCCAGGACAGATAAAAATATGCCATAAAATATTTTTAATTCTGTGAATCACGAAAAAACAAAGGTTAGACAGATTTAATTGTAAATCCAAAATTTTACTAAGATTTGATCAACTGAGTGAACTAACATAGATATAAAATATAACTTCTGTTAGTTGAATAAACGTAAAACCTTAATTAAATTAGATTAAAATAACAAAATGTCTTGATAACACATTGGAAATTTAACTTTTACTTTCTGAGCAAGATTTCCAGTTTTCTAACCTGATATTTTAAAAGTATTAAAAATTGACTTCAATTTTTCTCAAACTATAATTATTTAGACTATAAATTACCAAACACCTATTTATTTATAGCAGACTTCACTGTCTTTCACCTTTGTCTTGTTTTTCCACATAAATGCGAACTAAATTAGTAGAACGAGTAGATAAAATAAGTAAAATCGATTCGTTTGGATAATTATTTTATTATTTTGTTAAAAAATTCCTTTTTTTTCATTCAAATCTTGAAGAAATTAATTTCTTGAAGTTAAAATTTAAATATTCCATGTTTGGTTGAAAATGTATCTACTTTAGTTTAAAATTCAACTATTTGGTTGTAAATGCATGTATTTGTTTGATAATTAATGTATTTTGTAAAAAAAAATATCTTTTGGTTGCAAGTTAATCTTCTTAATTAAAATTGAACTATTTGGTTAAAAATATATGTTTTTGGTTGAAATTTCGTTTTTTTGGTAGAAAATAATTTTTCTTTTGTAAAAATGCAACTGTATTGTTGTAAATTAATCTACTTTAGTTGAGGATTCAATTATTTTGTTGGAATTCGTCTTTTTTGGTTTAAATATCAACTATTACATTTAATGATGTTTTTTGGTTTTGGTCTTGCAATTTGGAAGGTTCTGAAATAAAGGAGTCCTTATATGTTTATGAAAGGTCGATGCATTTCGCTATGAAATCATAGCCTCTTCAAGACTAAAAAGTATGTGGAAGTAAATAACAATAAAACTGATGCTGTTATCCCTGGTCAAATTTTCTAAAAAAGGAAAATTTATCAGCAAAAGCTTACAGAAAATGACGTTTACAATACTGAAAAGCTGTTTTTGAACATTTAAGAGATGAAGATTATTTGTCGGAAGTCAGAATTCATCGAATCTGTGTGAACTTATATATAAGTATAAGTATGAAAACTGAATGTATAATTAGTTTTAGATCCAAATTAGTTGATATATAAATAAATATACTTACAATAAATTTATTTCAAACAATTTTTCTATTCTCCTTTCAAAAATAAAATTTTTCATTAAATTGAAAAATATGTGTGAGTTTATGTTAAAATTATAGGTTGAGAGATAGTGTTGATAAAAACTGTTGTTAACAAGAGTTCTTTGTATGTTTCAAATTTTTAAGTCACATTTTTGTTGATTTTGAAGTTAATCTATTAGTTTTTGTTATACTTTTACAAAATTTAGAAAAAATTGTAGCAGAGCCACATGATTACGGCCTGCTTAAAAATTTAGGTTAGGAACTGAAGAGATTGGTAAGTTTCATAGTTCACTCAAGTTTCTGGAAAGTTTCAATAATGTCATGGTATATTAATTATACTGTGGTTGTCAGTGTCGGATCTAAAATTAACAGTACCTTCAATTTTTACAATATATTGTATAAAAGTTTAAAAGACCCAGTTTGTATAATTTTATTTTTTTGAATTATAATTTCTTTGACAGTATCTGTAATATATTGGTTTATGTCTAAAATTTTCATTTGTAAAATTTTGTATCTAAAGTACGTTAAAGTATTTTGAAACTTATAAAATGGACTTTTTGAATAAAAAAGAATATTACTTTTTGTGGATTAAATCTATGTTCTTACTAGAAAAAATTAAAAGCCAATGCAGGTTTTTACAACATTGTAAGATTAGAAACCTGTTTCCGAACAAGATTAGTAATCAAACAAAAACTAATATTCTTTTTCATTCAAAAAGTCCATTTTATAAGTTTCAAAATACTATAACGTACTTTAGATACAAAATTTTATAACTTGAATTTTAGACATAAACCAATATATTAAAGATACTGTCGAAGAAAATAGAATTCTACAAACTAATATTATACAAACTTGGTCTTTTCAACTTTTAAACAATCTCTTGTGAAAAGTGAAGGTACTTAAATCTTAAATGTTTAAAAATGGCATTGCAGTATTGTAAATTTCATTTTCGGTAAGCTTTTACTGATAAATTCTCCTTTTCAGGAAACTTTTATCAGGGAAAACAGTACCAATTTTATTTTTATTTACTTTCGCATACTTGTCACAGTCCTGATGATGAGGCTATGATTTCATAGCGAAATGCATCGACGTTTCATACACAAATAAGGACTACTTTATTTCACAACCTTCTAAATTGTAAGACCAAAGGCCAAAACCAAAAAAAATCTTTATATTTTATGAGGTCTAAATTACAAATCAAAACATGTTAAATTTAATGTTGAAAATTTAACGGTTTTGTAGATAATTCACATTTTTAGCTTGAAAATTTAAAAATGTTGTAGAAAATTAATTTAATTCGTAGAAAATTGAACTTTTTTGTAGAATATTTGTTTCTTTTTATTGAAAATTATTTTTCTTTGAAATGAAAAATCTTAGTTAAAACTTCAAAAATTTGATTAAAAATGTAGGTATTTTGTTTCAAATTCCTCCTTTTGGCGGAAAACTAATCGTTAAGTGGAAAATTTAACTAATTGGTTAAAACTTCATGTGTTTTGTTAAAAATTGATCCTTTTTAGTTGAAAATTAATCATCTTGGTTGAAAATTCATTATTCGGATGTTTAAATTAATCTCTTCTGGTATAAATTCCATGTTGTTTAGTTAAAAATGCAACTGTCTGGTTAGAAATTTGTCTGTTTTGGTTGAGCATTCAACTTTGTTGAAAATTCTTGTTTTTTTTTATGGAATTCAACACTTTTTGATTTGAAATATAAATCTTTTCTTGGTTAGTATATCAAATTTTACATTTTTCATTGAGGATTTATCTTTTTTGGTTGAAAATTCACATACCTGGTTGAAGGTTGAACTATTTTTTTAATTAATAAAAGACAGTCAGATTTTATCAAACTACACCTCGCCCCAAATTGTCTTATATAATTTTTGGATGCCCTCTAAATAAATCCCAACAAAAGGGGGTACGTGGTTCGAAATTTCAGACAAAAACATTATCATGCATCTGCGCTAAATTTGAAAGTAAATCCACTGAAAAGTTGATGGAGCTGGAAAAGGGGATGGGCTAGTCGTCCCGAAATTTCAGGACAACTATCCAAACATTTGAAAAATATTTCACTATTGATCCCGAATTTCAGGACGATGAGACACTTCGTAAAAGTAAATTTAATTCAATTTTGACTTAAGTAGATCTACATAATGAAAATGTTAATGAGGCACCTTCCTTTTGTGAGATACATAGATCCTGGAACGTCTGTCAAGTTCCTTTGGTTTTGAAGTGCTCGTTTCATACACGTAATGCCGATATGAGCAATTTCAAAGTGTCAGTGAGAACCCAGAATGAAATTTGGGAAAAGGAGAGTGAGGGAAAGTGTATGTGCGTGAGTGGGGGGGGGGGGTGAAAGTAGAGAATGGTAGAGATAGAATCGTCTAATGTCTTGTGACTCGGTCTCATTGAAATGCGAACAAGCACAGGGTGAGTATCTACTCGGATTAGAATCCATATCCTATCCTTACGTGTCAACCCCTTCTCCACTTTCATTCCGATGCGATGGTTTTCGCAGGAAATAAATTAATTATACTCGAGCGAAATGTGCGTTGCCATGCAAAAAATTTCCTGCATAATTGAAAAAAATGAAAGACCTTGGATATTAATGGGTCCGAGTGGAGCTTCACATGGTGAATTTGTGAAGCTCTTCGCCTGGGGTGATTGCTAGAGGGATTGATCAGCAACCTGTGCCTTAAATTTCGAAATTTCAAAATTAAATCTCCAAGTTAAAATTGTTAGATATGTTTTATGTTAGTGCTTTCTGCTGCAAATTAATATTTATATAAAAAATAATTTTATTATAAAATCATAACGGTTCGAAGAAGACTAAGATTTCTAAAAATTTCAGGGTCGTGTTAATTTTTTTCATTCGAACTCAGCATTTTTACAAAGAAATCATCATCAAGATACCCCATCTTCAACAAGTTTAGGTAATGCTAGCGTTTTAGACCTAAAATGGGCATTTTTAATCTAAAAATTATTATATTTTAAGGATTAAAATTTTTTGAAGAATTACTATAGTTTTGGTAGCGCTTTTACGCTGGGATTTCACACAAAGAATTAGTATTTTAAAACCAAAATCATTATGGCTCGAACAAGAGTTTCCATTTTTCAATATTTACAAGTTATGTTCACGTTTTTCACAGGAAATCGGTTAATAACAACAACATGTTTTTATAAAAGTAAGATTTCAAAGAAGATTCACAACTTTTTAACAGTCATAGATTATATTGGCATTTTATACCGGAAATCGGTTATTTTAAACCAAAAACCGTTAGATTTAAAAGAAGGTTTACAATATCAAACAATTTTGTTGTTGTTATGTTAATGCTTCCCTTTGGAAATTGTTATTTTGGAAAAAATGGAAGGATATGATTGTCTACATATTATTCAAAAAAATCAAATATTAATTCTAAATTTAAGATATCAATTTATATCAATCAACGCAAATATTTTCCTTGCTTGTATTATTGTTTTGATTTTTTTTTGATTTAGCTGTTGTTGATATAGAATTAAAATCCTTTTTTTGGTGGAAATACCAACTTCGTTGACAATTCTTCTTTATTTATTGAAAATTAAACCACTTGGTAGAAAATTCATATATTCGGATCGGAAATAAATAGAAAATTCAATATTTTTGTTGAAAATTCATATTTTTTAATTGAAAATCATTCTATTTTGTAGAAAAGATGTTTTTTAGCTTGAAAATTCAAGAGTTTGGTTAACATCTTTTTCACAAATAACTGTAAACTTTTTCTTGGTTGAAAATTCCACTATTTTATTTAAAATTTGTATTCTTTGGTTGAATTTACCTGGTTTTTATTAAAAATATTTTTCTTCAAAATATCAACTATTGTAAGTATCGTTGAGAATTCAAGCAGTTGTTTGAAAGTGGAACTAATTCGTAGAAAATTAATTTTTTTCCTTGAAGATTCATTATTTTATTTAAGAATTGATCTTTTTGGTTGAAAATTCAACTATTTCATTGAAATATCGTTTTTATGGGTTGAAAATTTAACTTATTTGGTATAGAAAATTTAAATTTGCGGGTTGAAAAGGAATTGAAAATTTTGTTGAAAATTCAACTATTTTATTTAAGGTTCGTTGATTTTGTTGAAAATTAAGTTTTCAACTAAAAACGTAACTATTCTATTTTTGGTAAAAAATTTATCTTTTTTAGTTAAAATTTTATCTTCATTTTCAAAAATTTATTTATTTAATTGAAGATTCATAATTTTAATTGCTAACTCATCTCTTTGGTAGAACAAATATCCGGATTTTTCAGTAACATTAGCGAAAGCTGCAAAAGGGGCTATTTTTACCGAAACTTCGGTACGAATGGCCTATTTTTTCGGCACATATAGACACTCCCGAAAATTAATGGTCTTGGAAGGAAGTTAATATTTTTGGTTGAAAATTCAACTATTTGGTTAATAATTTATCTTTTTGATGAAAAATCAATTGCTTGGTAGAATGTTGAATTACTTTGTTCAAAACATTATTTTATTGAAGATTCATCATTTCAAATATAAATTTCCTTACCTTTTTAGTTTGTTAAATATTAGATATAATGAAATACAACAATTTTATGTTGTTAATAAATTTATATTTCAATTTAAAAATTGCTCAAGACCAAAAAATAATAGCTCGCGTAGCGCGCGTGTTTGATTTCCAGTATAACAAATCATTTGAGATAATAACTTCAAACATCTTTACGAACTAATTAGCCACCCTTCATTCCATTTTACGCAATAGAATATTTGATAACAACAAAACGGGAAAATAAATAAGGTCTATTGTTATGATTGTGTACTTCAGAAGCTAACTGAGACTCGATTTAATCAAGCACAATATGAACCTTGTTATAACGACGTAATTACAGTTTCAAAAGTACGTTGCTACTTTGAAGCCCTTTACGCAAAGACGCCGTTTTAATGAAGTTCTTAATTAATAGCGTAATTTCTCATTTAAAACAAAAATACATTGATTAAGGGAAGAGTATGTACAATTTGTTAACTTTCAGATATTGATAACATAAATTTCCCAACACGGTTGATCCTTTAACAGCTGAACTCATTTTAGGAAAGTTTATGTAACAAACGTGTTCGTAGTCATATTTTTAATATTTATTAATGTGATAATATAAATAACATAAATAATATAATAATAATAGATTATACCAACTTATATTTGTGAATTGATTTCATTACTTTTAATGGAACTAATAAAATAATTAATTACGAAAGGGATTAATTTAATGGTTTTCACGGAATTTTATAATAGAAATCGAATATTTTTCTACTTGATTTATGGTGATTTGAATTTGAAATTGTTATTCTCTTTGAATTGGAGCGAGTTCTCGATTGATTTTACTGGTTTGTTGTGATTTCGTCGTGTCCTGTGACCACCCATCTCACGGTTGTGAGACGTGGCCATGAGTGGGATTTACCGCGGTCCTACTGGGAGCCGACGTCATTTTTTAGATGGCAGTTGCTCCCAGTTGGACCCTGCGGTGGTTGTTAACCTTTTGTTTTCAATTATATATATGTATATATGTGTAAAATCAAGTGGCCTAAAACATACGATGCTTATGCAAATCCACAGCTGTTGACCAGACAAGTTGTAAGAGTGATTGGGGCGCTCATAGGGGGAGGGGGCACCTCCACATTTTTTACTAATCGACACCAAATATTGAATACATATTCTTTGGGCTCCCGGACAGGTCATAAGAGTGATGAGGGCAGATGGGGGGGGCGCTACCGTTTTTGACTAATCAGCACAAAATTTTGCATGCATATTCTTTCGGCTCCCAACAGGTCGGAAGAGTAATAAGGCAGATAGGGGAAGGAGGGCACCGCCACAGTTTTTGACTAAGGGGCACCAAATTTTGCATACATATTCTTTGCATATTCTTTGGGCTCCCGGACAGGTCGTAAGAGTAACAGGTGGCAGATAGGGAGAGTTGGAACCGCCACAGTTTTTGACTAATCGGAAGCAAGTTTTGCACACACATTCTTTGGGCTCCCGGATAGGTATATCTAATATATAAAATCAAGTGGCCTAAAACGTATGATGCTTATGCAAATCCATAATTGTTGACCAATCAGCCCCAAATTTTGCATAGATATTCTTTGGACTCCCGGACTGGTCGCAAGAGTAATGGTGGGCAGATAGGTAGGGTGGGGGCCACCACATTTTTAGATTAATCGGCACCAAATTTTGCACACACATTCTTTGGGCTCCCGGACAGGTATATCTAATATATAAAATCAAGTGGCCTAAAACGTTTAATGCTTATGCAAATCCACAGTTGTTGACCAATCAGCACCAGATTTTTCCTAAACATTCTTTGGTCTACCGGACAGTTCGTAATAGGAATGGTGGGGGCAGATAGGGAGGAGGGGAACACCACTGTTTTCAACTAATCGGCACCAAATTTTGCACACAGATTCTTTGAACTCCAGGACATATAGTAAATGTATCGGTAGGGGGGCTAGCTGTTAGTGCGAGTGAAGTCCGCGGGTGATAGCTAGTAATTTGTTATAATTTAAATGAGGCATCATTCTTAGATACAGAGACAAAAAAATGGGATGATGGTCTTATTCCGCTCTAATCTTTGCAATGTTTGTGCAGACAGTTAAATTCTGAATTACATTTTTATGATTTTTCACATTGATATTATAATAAGGTTTTAGTTTTATGTGAGAACTGACTATCATGGATTTTTTGAAATCTCGACGATTCGAAACTCCTTAAATCCAAAGAAAAAGGTTTTACGATGGTGTCTGTCTGTCGTTGTTTTTGTTATTGTCGTCGTCTGTATACCGGATAACTTTTGAAAGACTAAGCGGTTTAGGTTGCCCTTTGACACACGTTTTTAGGAACCAAAAAGAAAGATCGTGTTTCTTAAACAGAATTTTTTGACCAACGATTCTGATTTTATACCACACAACAAAACAATTATGAACGCGCCTAGGGCGCGCGACTGTTGATTCTCGCGCTTCGCGCTCAGTCTTTGTATTTCTCCCACCTTTGTGCGCAGGCCTTTTAAAATTAAAGGTCAAAGCATCCACAACTGTAATTTGGTGATTGTGAATTCTCTTTTATTAAAGCTCCTTCGGCTTTAACTAACACATTCTCATCACGTGTCTCGTGCTCCGCACTCGATATTATAGAAAATGCGAACTTTTCTACATTATTTTCAACTTTATTATATCAAATGTATATTATATTTATTTCTGTACCTCGGTTTGGGGCTACTTATTCAGGTATTGCAAAATAATGTACACATTTTATTCTCCATGATTACTTTAATATTTATTTCTTATTTTGCATTAAATTTTATTCTCAGCCACTCTGAGAAATGTATAATTTCAATAAATTTATCTTATTACCATTCATAACATGCTTTGGCATTGAAACATACGTATTTTCATTGACTTGTTCTCATCATTTGAAAAAAGCGTATGCAATTTAAAAAAAAAATGTTACTAAACATTGTATTGGAACTTGTGTCGTCTTTCCATAATTTTAATTTATTTTTGATTTGATTTTTCACGATATAAAATAAAAATACGCACCATAGCGTGAGGTGGTACTAAGCAAGTTTGTAGATATAATTTAGGCGAAAAATTTTGTTAAATAAAATGTTATTGTAGCTGTGTCCTTTTTTCCAACAAGTTAATTTTTTTATTTTTAATATATTTTTATAACAAGAGTTTATAACATATTTGCAGATATTTTTTGGTAGAACAACTTTGTTTGTCATTTTTTTCGTCTCTTGGTCGTTTTTCCAAAAATTTAATTTCTTAATTTTTGAACTTATTTTTTGCGACTAAAAGAAAGTCTACACGTCCTAACTAAAAATTACTGATAACAAATTTGTAGATCCTTTCTGGGTGAACAACTTTCGTTGATTAATCTTTTTTCGTACCTTGTGCCGCTTTTCAAAAAATTTAATTTTTTACTTTGAATGTTATCTCTTAACATTAAAACTGAAACCACGCGTCATATCAAAATATTATTAATGACCAAATTGGATGGGCTCTCAATCTTTTTCAAAAGAGCAACTTTTGTTTATTCACAATTTTCATAGCATGCCTCGTTTGTCCAAAAATTTAATTTTTTAATTTTTAATGTTTTTTTCACGAATAAAACAGAAACTACGCATCTTATCAAAAATGATTCATAAACAACGTGTAGCTCCTTTTTGCGGTAACAATTTTTGTCGATTCATTTTTTTCTGTACCTTGCATAGGTTGACCGCCAAATGAAATTTTTGATTGCTTATAATTTTTTGTGCGCACAAAATTTGAATTTTCAAGAAAATTGAAAAGGTTGTTTTGGTGGTCTTTCAAAAGTCATCCGGTATACAAATGATGACAACGACGACAACGTCAACGACGACAGACAGACTGACACCGACATAAAAACTACTTTTTCTGGCTCAGGGTGCCACACAAATGTCGACATTTGATGGAATCCACGAAATTCATTTTTCACATAGAAACAATACCTTCTCATTATGATGAGAGTGTAACAATTAATTATTTTTTGTGCGAAGAAAATTTGAATTTTTGATTTTTTAAGAAAACTCAAAAAGTCGTCATGATAATCTTGTAGAGCTATCAAAAAGTAACGTTTTTCTTCTATTTACTTTTTTCATATTGTGCTTTATTTGGCTTAAAATGTTAAATTTCGCTCTTTTCGGGCGATTTTGAAACTGCTATAACTCTGACAATCTTGCTTTTATCGAAAAAAGTCATGAGGATAACTTGTTTTATTTTTTAAATAATACGGAGAACCGTCCATGGAATTTCTGAATTATAAAAAAAATGGTCTAAAAAATATTTAAATGCTCTAACTTTTTGATTTTTTATCCAAAATAGCTGGTTAACGAACTCAATCTTTTTTCTTGGTCCCTGAAACTGTATGCTGAAGCAAAATCCCATCCGATTAGTCTTTCAAAAGTTATTCGATATACAGACGATGACGACAACGACGACAACGGCAGGCGGACAGCCACCGACGTAAAATTATTTTTTCTGCCTCAGGGGGCCTCAAAACGTCGACATTTGATGAAATCCACGAAATTCATTTTTCACACGAAATCAATACATTCTCGTTATGATCAGAATGTAACAATTAATTATTTTTTGTGCGAAAAAAATCTGAATTTTCGATTTTTCAAGAAAACTACAAAATTTTGCGTTTATAAAATACTGTCATTGGTATAACTTGTTTTATTTTTTGGGTACTACGGATAGCCCTCCATGGAATTTCTGAATTAAAAAAAAAAATTGTCTGAAAAATTTCGAAAATTCTGTAACTTTTTGAATTTCTATCTAAAATAGCTGGTTAACAAAGAAGATCTTTCTTTTTAGTCCCCGCAACTGGGCGCCAAAGAACAATCCAATCCGACTAGTTTTACAAAAGTTATCCGGTATACAGACGACGACGACGACGACAGACGGATAAACAAAGACGTAAAAACTATTTTTTCTGACTCAGGGGGCCCCAAAACGTTGACAATTGATGGAATCCACGAAAGTCATTTTTCACATAAAATCAATACCTCCTCATTATGATGAGAATGTAATAATTCATTATTTTTTGTGCGAAAAAAATGTGAATTTTCGATTTTCAAGAAAACTGAAGAAGCCGTCATGATAATCTTGTAGGGCCATCAAAAATTAACGTTTTTCTTTTTTTTCTTTTTTTTATATCGTGCTTTATTTGGCTCAAAATGTTAAATTTCGCATTTTTTGGTCAGATTTTTAAAAGGCTATTACTCTGAAAATTGTGCTTTTATCGAAAAAAGTCATAAGGATAACTTGTTTTATTTTTTCAATGCTACGGACAACCGTCAATGGAATTTCTGAACTTGACACCGTCGTAAAAACTATTTTTTCTGACTCAGGGGACCTCAAAACGTCGAAATTTGACGGAATCCAGGAAAGCCATTTTTCTTATAAAATCAATAACTTCTCATTATGATGAGAATGTAATAATTCATTTTTTTTTGCGAACAAAATTAGAATTTTTGTTTTTTGAATGAAAGTCGTTCGGATAATCTTGTAGGGCTATCTAAAAGTAACACTTCCCTTATTTCGACTTTTTTTCATATCGTGCTTCATTTGGCTTAAAATGTTAATTTTCGCTTATTTCTAGGGTTTTTGAAAATGCTATAACTCTGGCAATTGTCCTTGTATCGAGAAAAGTCGTGATAATGGATTGTTTTCATCTTGGAGTGCTATGGGCGGCCGTCCATGGAATTTATAAATTTTGAAAAAAATCGTCAGAAAATTTTTGAAAATGCTCTAAGTTTTTGAATTTCTATCCAAAATAGCTGGTTAATAAACTCGATATTTCTTTTTGATCCCTCAAACTGTGTGCCAAAGCACAATCCAATCCGCTTAGTTTTTCAAAATTTATCGCGCATACAGACGACGACGACAACGACAGACGGACAGACACCGCCGTAAAAACTATTTTTTCTGACTCAGGGGGCCTCAAAACGTCGAAATTCGATGGAATCCACGAAAGTCATTTTTCGCATAAAATCAGTACCTTTTAATTATGATGAGAATGTAATAATTCATTATTTATTGTGCGAACAAAATTTGAATTTTCGGTATTTCAAGAAATGCCGTTTCGATAATCTTGTAGGGCTATCAAAAAGTAACACTTCCCTTATTTAGACTTTTTTTCATATCGTGCTTCATTTGGCTTAAAATGTTAATTTTCGCTTATTTTTAGGGATTTGGAAAATGCCATAACACTGCCAATTGTCCTTGTATCGAAAAAAGTCGTGACAATAAATTGTTTTGATTTTGAAGTGCTAAGGATGGCAATCCATACAATTTCTGAATTTTGAAAAAAATGGTGTGAACAATTTTGAAAATGCCCTAACTTTTTGAATTTCTATCCAAAATAGCTGGTTAACGAAGTCGATCTTTCTTTTTGGTCCCTGTAACTGTGTGCCAAAGCACAATCCAATCCGATTAGTTTTTCAGAAGTTATCCAGTATACAGACGACGACGACGGCAGACGAACAAACACCGACGTAAAAACTATTTTTTCTAACTCAGGGGGCCAAAATCGTCGACATTTGATGGAAGCCACTAAACTCAGTTTTCACATAAAATCAATACCGCCTCATTATGATGAGAATGTAATAATTCATTATTTTTTGTGCGAAAAAAAAGTGAATTTTCGATTTAAAAAAAAAATCAAAAAGTCGTCATGATAGTCTTGTAGGGCTATCAAAAAGTAACGTTTTTCTTCTATTGTATTTTTCTTATATCGTGCTTTATTTGGCTTTAAATGTTAAATTTCGCATTTTTGGGCCGATATTTAGAATGCTATTACTCTGGCAATTTTGCTTCTATCGAAAAAATGTCATAAAGATAACTTGCTTTATTTTTTGTATGCGACGGATAGCCGTCCATGGAGTTTCTGAATTTTGAAAAAAATAGTCTAAAAATTTTGAAAATGCTCTAACTTTAAGAATTTCCATCCAAAATAGCTGGTTAACGAACTAGATCTTTCATTTTGGTCCCTGAAACTGTGTGCCAAAGCACAATCCAATCCGATTAGTTATTCAAACGTTATCCGGTATACAGACGACGACAACGACGACGACAATGACAGACGGACAGACACCGACGTAAAAACTATTTTTTCTGACTCAGGGGGCCTCAGAACGTAGACATTTGATGGAATCCACAAAATTCATTGTTCACATAAAATCAATACCTCCTCATTAGGATGAGAATGTAGGGCTATCAAAATGTAACGTTCTTATTCTCTTGCCTTTTTTTTCATATCGTGCTTTAGTTGGCTTAAAATGTTAAATTTCGCTTCTTCGGGTCGATTTTGAAGATGCTATTACTCTGAAAATTTTGCTTTCATCGAAAAAAGACAAGATATCTTGTCTTTTTTTAGTAATAGGGATAGCAGTCCATAGAATTTATGAATTTTGAAAAAAATATTCTAAAGAATTTTGAAAATGCTCTGACTTTTGGAATTTCTATTCAAAATAGCTGCTTAACGAACTCGTTTTTTTTCTGGCCTCTGAAACTGTGTGCAAAAGCACAATCCCATTTGATTAGGCTTTCAAAAGTTATCCGATATACAGACGACGACGACAACGACGACGACAGACGGACAGACACCGACGTAAAAACTATTTTTTCTGGCTCAGGGGGCCTCAGAACGTCGACATTCGATGGAATCCACGAAAGTCATTTTTCGCATAAAATCAGTACCTTTTAATTATGATGAGAATGTAATAATTCATTATTCTTGGTGCGAAAAAAATTTGAATGTTCAATTATGTAAGAAAACTGAAAAATTCGTTGTGATAATCTTGTAGGGCGATCAAAAAGTAACACTTTTCTTATTTTGACTTTTTTTCACATCATCCTTTATTTGGCTTAAAATGTTAATTATCGCTTATACTTGGGGATCTTGAAAATGTCATAACTTTGTAAATTTTCTTTGTATCGAAAAAAGTCGTGAGAATAAATTGTTTTAATGTTCTCGTTCTGCGGGTGGCCGTCCATAGCATTTATGAATTTTGAAACAAATTGTCTAACAAATTTTGGAAATGCCCCAACTTTATGAATTTCTATCCAAAATAGCTGGTTAACAAACATGATCTTTTTGTTTAGTCCTTGATGCTGTGCGCCAAAGCACAATCCTATCCGATTAGGTGTTCAAAAGTTATCCGATATATAGACGACGGGGACAACGACGACGACGACAATGACGACGACGACGTCGATTACGACAGACGGACAGACACCGACGTAAAAACTATTTTTTCTGCCTCAGGGGGCCTCAAAGCGTCGACATTTGATGGATTTCACGAAGTTCATTTTTCACATAAAATCAATACCTTTTAATGATGATGAGTGTGTAATAATTCATTATTTTTTGTGAGAACAAAATTTGAATTTTCGATTTTTTAAGAAAACTCAAAAAGTCGTTGTGATAATCTTGTAGGGCTATCTAAAAGTAACACTTTTCTTATGTTGAATTTTTTTCGTATCTTGCTTTACTTGGCTCAAAATGTTAATTTTCACTTGTTTTTGGGGATTTTGAACATGCTAACTCTGTTAATTTTCTTTGCATCGGAGAAAGTCGTGACAATAAATTGTTTTACTTTTCAGGTACTACGGGCGGCTGTCCATGGAACTTCTGGATTAGCAAAAAAATATTCTAAAAAATTTTGAAAATGCTCTAACTTTTGGAATTTCTATCCAAAATAGCTGCTTAACGAACTCGACCTTTTTCTTCTGGTCCCTGAAACTGTGTGCCAAAGCACAATTCCATCCGATTGGGCTTTCAAAAGTTATCCAAAATACAGACGACGACGACAACGACGACGACGACGACAACGACAGACGGACAGATACCGACGTAAAAACTATTTTTTCTGACTCAGGGGGCCTCAGAACGTCGACATTTGATGGAATCCACGAAAGTCATTTTTCGCATAAAATCAGTAACTTTTAATTATGATGAGAAAGTAATAATTCATTATTTTTTGTGCGAACAAAATTTGAATTTTTCGATTTTGTAAGAAAACTCCAAAAGTCGCTGTGATAATCTTGTAGGGCTATCAAAATGTAACGTTTTTATTCCATTGACTTTTTTTCATATCGTGCTTTATTTGGCTTGAAATGTTAATCCGATTAGTCTTTCGAAAGTTATCCGATGTACAGGCGACGACGACAACGACAGACGGACAGACACCGACGTAAAAACTATTTTTTCTGATTCAGGGGGCCTCAAAACGTCGACATTTGATGGAATTCATGAAAATCATTTTTCACATGAAATCAATACCTTCTCATTATGATGAGAATGTAAAAATGGCTGATCCAATATGGAGGAATGAAAGTGGAAAAACATAATAAAAAAACATAATTGTTTCAAACATAATCCTGTTACCGCGAACATAATCCTTGGCGACAAAATCAACGAAATAATGTAACAAATGGTGAAATTCTGACGTCAGGTTTGGATTCAGAGCCCTCGATAATGTAAATATGGACAATTTTGTCAATTATTCTAATTTTTTTGAAACTTTGGTTCGGCCATATTGGATCTGCCATTCTTTATTTTTTAATTCTGACGTCATGCTTGGATTCAGCGACCCTGAAAATCTGAAGAAAATAATCTTCGTTAAGTTACCATCATGTTTCTGACTTTTTCCGGATTTTTCATATTTATCCGCATTTTTATCGACAAGGAAATACGCTACGCTATATTGCCTCGCAGATTTGAATTTAGCATTAAAAAATCTATGAAATGTGATGTCTTGTACTACACAAAACTTTTTTCTTTGTAGTTCTAGTGCAATTTTGTAATTTCTGTCAAAAAATGACGGGATTTTCCCGCATTTTCCATGTTGAGAAATTTGGGAAAATTTTTCTCTATAATTGTCCCATATTATGCTTTTATTAAGTTTTAATTTTGATCAAAGAGCATCCATTTTGATCAATTCGTTCGAGAGATATTATGTTTTGAAAGCAAATTTTGCTAAATAGCCCACTGTGCACCATCGCCAAAACTTGATTTTCGGCTTTAAGGGATTTCAAAACATGGTGATCCGTTAGAAAAATGTGATGTCAAATTTCCGAAAATTCTAACACTTTCTCAATCATAAATGATGAGAATGTAAAAATCGGCTATAATCATCTCTTAATTATTTTATACTTTTAACAATTATCATCTAAAATTTGAGCTTAAATGTACTGTTTAATAAAGTTCCTGTTAATATGATTCGTTGATTTGTTGATTTGTGTTGATAATTAAATTTTCAGGATTGAACATTTAGTCAAATGGTTAGTATTGCAACAAAATGAAACTGGAGTCAATTGAATCAAAGTATATTGCAAAACAAAATCATAGGGATAAGTGTATTTTACATTTCGTTCTCTTCCGGTGATTTTTAACTTTCCTGGTAGCGGTACAAAATTTTTTTTTCAGTACAGTTTGATTAGGGGTTTTCACGCCTCTTCCATTGATAATAAGTATTTATTAAAAATATAAATAGCAAACCTTCAAAAATTAGGATCAAAAACAAATTTTTTTTTTTAGAAATGCAGCATTCTTCCTTTTTTTATCTCAAGAAAAACGTAGGTTTTTTCCTTCAAGAGCTTGCAAATTAAAAAGTTGAATATTTTTTTTTTTATTTATGAAAATGGCCTTCAATTTCTTTTAGAGAATGTATCATCAACTTTGGCGATTTAGAACACTTTTATCATGAGTAACCAAAATATCTTCCTCTTTTTAGTTTCCAGAGGTCCTTTCTCGCACTTTTCTTCGGTCGTAACAATTTTTTGAACAAATAAATAATTGACCTTCAAAATTGTACTTCAAACATAAATTCGACTTTTCTCTATAGAAGAACCCTTTTTCTTTGACTATGAAGAAAACCACTCATTTTCAGAAAGGAACGATAAAAATGCCTCTTTTAATCCTCAAAACTTTTATATGGACAAGCTTAAGTTTTCTTGTGAAGTAAAAAAAAAAATGAAAAATGTGATTTTCTTCTGAAAAAGTCAAATTCATTCTTGACTTTCACTTGTTGAAGGTCAAATAATAATTTTTTCGAATACTGCTCATGATCGATGAAAAGTATGTAAAAAATCTATCGAAACTGCACTATAGAAAAAGTTTTTGATCGTCGTTAGATATCCAAATGACAAAATTTTTTTCGATAAACTACTATCCGAAGGCATAACACTTTATCTAAGCTTAACTTAGATTGGACAAATTATATTTTTTGAGTCGATACATTTGATAAATAATGCCGTCAGAAATCATCTCTCTACTGTGAAATAACAAATTACAAGAAAAAATAATGATACGAATAATAATACGAAAATGAAAATTTAATCATTGACAAATTTTCAATTTCTCTAATATTTCGATTAAATTCTTTGCAGATGTATGAGGTCATACTTCTCCTTGGAATATGCTTATCATTCGCTTCAGCAAAGCATCCAGCGAAGCTGCCAGTACCTGATAATCAATTTCAGAGTAAGTGATATAGGGTAAGGAGGGGCAGCGCCGACCGGTGAGGCAAAGGTGATTTTGCCTATAAAATCGCTATTATTTAACAATTTTAATCCTACTTTGCATTAAATAAGAATGGAAGATTCGCTGGCAGAAATATAAAGTTTTCAACATTAATGGCAACACTTATAGTATAAAAATTTGTTATTTTGACAGATAAAACAATATCACATTATGTCATCATAATATCTGAACCTAATTCAAGTTCAAAGTATACTAATTATGGTAAATAATTGAGGCCTCACCAGGGGGGCAAGGCCGACGAAGATAATAGTTCAAAAGTGCTTAGGTTGTGATAAGTGATCGGTAATGTAGAACAGCCACTTATCTTCTGGGTTGCATACAAGAAACTATTGATTATTATTATCATCAATCCAGTTGGTACGGTAGAAGCCTTTGCCCGTAGTCCCTCTTTACTGGAATGTCAACGAATAAGAGGTTATATCACAGCTATCACTATTTTTACTAAAAATAACTAATTTTTCTTGCTGGATATGTTTAAAAGTAATTTTCCTAGTACATAAAATACCACAGACGCGAACCGTCATGTTTTCCCATCTTCAAATGTTTTGATTTTTATAAAAAGCTGCGGTCGGCTTTGCCCTCCGGCGTGAGGCAAAGTCGACGAAATACAGCTTGTTATAAATAATTAAATTATTAAATCGTCGTTTTATTCATGTCACTAATAGTTATTATAGAAATATGATATACAATAATGTAGGACTGGAAATGAAAAAAAAAAATGGATCAATTCTACATCTTATTAACTTTAAAAAAATCGTTGACTGTTAAATGGTCGGCGCTGCCCCTCCTTACCCTAAGTACTCTAAAATACAACCCCTGAAAAACGCCATATTCTTAGAAGAGACATTCATTTCGAATTTAATATCTGTAAAAGAGTCTCTCATGAACTTTACGGAAGGTCACCATTTTCTAAATATATTAAGTTGGTTAGATCGAAATATGTAAACTAAGAATTCAGTTACTTCTTGATTTAATCTTTATATATAAATGTTACTACAATGATTGGGAATGTTGAGGGGTTTTTTCAAAGCTCTATTTCTCGAGGACTTGGCTCGAAAAACGGTGCCTTTGATTTTTTCATTCATGAACCAATTGTTGATTATGAATTGCGAGAGCACGTTTTAGGTTACATCAAAATTAAACTTCATGATTACAACTAACGATTATTATATTTAAAATACAGTGAACCCCGGAGATATGATTCCCGGAGTTATGAATTACGAGAATTGACGCCCCGCCGCGGGTAGAGTTGAGTGGAGCTGCGCGGGGCGTGGAGTGTTCACTGAGGCATGAAAAAACAAAGTCTTGCAGTAAGGCGCTGTGCCCTAACGGTCTACCTGTCTAACTGCGTCATGACGCATAGTGGGATGAAATAAAAAAACGAGGTTCAAAATAACTTGTAGCTGGCAATTTTTAACCAATTTTGGATTTTTTTTTATCTTGCACTCGCGAAAATCAGAAACTCGCAAAAACTCACACCGAACAAGAGAAACACGACCGCTCACGCTGAGCCCTCAAACTCGAATGAGGAGAATTCAAAAATTAGCAACAAAATCTCACTCTGCATTCCCACTCCAGTCAACCGCGTATGTTTACAAAACCCAAATTTTTTAAACATACCTGCTCGAACAATTTAGTTTAAAATCATCGAAATATCTCTCTTAAGATCTGAGTATCTCTTCAAATTACGTGAACTTTTTCTACAATTATTGAGTGTTCAATTTTTATTTACAAATCAAAATTCAACAACTTCACTCACAAATTAAACGTTTTTAAATGAAACAATGAAAGCTGTAAGCTCAAATAAATTATTTTCTATTATTACAGATTGCACTCCTTTGCATTTCAAACTTTTTAAATTGAAGCTTAAAAATGTTTAATTTTAAACTTTCACGAAGTGAACAATTGAAAGATTTCTAGTTAAAAAAATATAAAACCACGCTATCATTTTCAAAACATAAATGAAAGAATGAATCATTGAATTGAAAAAATTAAATTATTTTAGGCAATTTTAAGCTAGAAACAATAAAAAATGAAAATCACGAGAATGATTTAATGACATTCAATCAGGGTGGCCGCTGTAGCGGAAATTTTACAAATGTTTCGAAGAAAAATCAGTTCAAGTTCGATCAAAACAAATTTAAAAACAATTAGTTGAATTGTTATATTTTGCATTTATGACATCATTCAGCTTATAATGTGTAATTCGAAAATATTTTACTTCAAAAATTTTCCGTTTCAGATTTTTATTTTTAAGTGTACATTTTTATTTCAAGAATTTTAAAATGCAATCTCGAAGCCTTGAACAATTCAAAATTGAAAGCGTTTGAAATTGGAAAGCTTTATAAAAAACATTTTATTTGATCAAGCGTAAACACAAATACTTCGATTCCTTCTTTAATCAAATTGTACTCCAAGTATAAAAAACTTTTCAAGAGTTTCAAACCAAATTTGGAAGCTTTTCGAGGATTTTTGAACTTTTGAAATTAAAAAAAATTTAACTTCTAATTTAAGAAGTGTTCAGTTGAAAAGAAAATTGATTGTTCAATTTTCAATGTTTCTAGCTTTAAATTGCTTGAAATAATATAATTTGAAAGTTTTTATTACATTAATTGATTCTTCAATTTATGTTCTAAAAATGATAGCGTGGTTCTGTATTTTTTAACCAGAAATCTTTCAATTGTTTAATTCATGAAAGTTCAAAATTAAATACATTTCAAGCCCTAATTTAAAAAGATTAAAATGCAAAAGAGGTCAATTTGGAATGACAGAAAATAATGTGTGTGAGCAGGGACAAAACTAAGAAATCCCAAGAATAATTCTTATCTGAAAATGGATAAAACCCCTGTAAACAATTAAAACCTACAAAATCATTTGCAGCTTCCACGTATAGTTTTTCACTGTTCTGTAGCGTTTTGATCTGATATCAGATCAAAATTATCCTCCAGGTTTATTGTGCATTATAATTCAATTTCAACATTATCTATTGATTGTGAATAATATAAATATATTTTATTATCTACATATAACAGAATTGGAAAATTTATGTCTATATATGTAGTTTAATTTTATCTTCAGCAATTGATCGAAAACGTTTGATACGTATTGTACTTACATTAAATATAATTGTAATAGAATTCAATGGATATACTCTGTGAATATTAAAGACATATTTTATTATTTGTACATAACATCGATGAACAATAGAATATCATTGAATCATTGTCGTGATTATCGAATATTGAAGTAATAATTATAACAATATTTGTCAAGAAACTCAAGGTACTCTCTGAATGTAAATTGGTAGAAATTAAACCGCTAAATTACTTTAGAAAATTTGTTCTCAAATTTATTCTACGAAAGATTAATAAAAAATATTACCAAGGAAAATTGCAATATGAGGCTCACTTTTGACTAATTTAGATTCGGAAAGAATTCTTCAGGATGAGGACGTTCCATTTGCTTATTCCTCAATTATTGGACTGGGTAGAAAATTTTTATCGTCTTCATAGTTCATAGAAAACGATCAAGACTTTCTGGCCCAACCAATAGGAGCAAATTTTAAATATTTTTCATGAACTTGGTTAAATCCATTTCAATTCTTGCAGGCTGGCAGGTGATACAAAGTAAAGTTACTCCAATTTTTTGAAGGAAAGAAATCGTTTCAAGAACCCCACCTTGTTTTTCCCTGAATCTTTTAGGAATAATAGGTACTATAATATAGTCCATTCAGCATACATTTCCATGTAGAATTTGTTTGTTTTTCAGAAGAAAAAACATTTTTCAGATTTTTTTTTCACTTCAGATTATCAATTTTTTCCAGTTCTTCCAAAACTAATAAGAGAAACGATTCAAGGCAGACTGACTATTTGTTTTTTTGCAGAAAGCCAAAGAAAACGTCACCAGATTTGCAATTTTTGACATGTTTAATCGTTGTGAGACAGTTTTTATGTTCTTTTTATTCAAAAAACGGTTGGAACCCTATTTGACTGTGTGCTCACGATATCGATTCAAACCTGGTTGATGGTCCGTCAACATAAACTGTAACCACACTTAAGATCTTCATAAGCTACTGAAGGTAGTCAACGCTAAATTGGTTTCAGGTAAACTTCCCGGTAATGCTTGGATCTTCAGCAAAGCAGTGTGTATTTGACGTGCATCGAATTCTTAGTCTAAGCCAATACGTGTCCCTGATTTGACTGACATATTCGATCTTGGTGCCTTCTTTTCCAGTAAGCTAAACGAGGTAGCCATTTCTAGTCAATCTTGACTCAATTCCTTCTTCATCTCTGATAGAGCTTTGCAAGTGGCGACACCAGTTACTTCACCTTTCTACTTCCTTTGGACTCTTCCGTAATGCATTCCTTGGATTGTGGCTCAAGCTCGGCTTGTGCCTCTATTAGTAATGGCGCTTCTTCGGATATTCATCTATATTTTTCCTCCGGTGATCCCAGTGGTTCTACTTGCAGCAGTGAGCGACGCAATCCTTTGTACTTGGCACACTCACTTTCAGATTTGACAGTGACCACACTATCAGGATTTGCGCATGACATAATGAGGCAAGTCGGGCGGATTGAGCAAGTATATTAAACCTGTTCTTTTTGGATGAGAAAGTGGATAGATTCTCTCGAATAAATTTAAACCTTATCATTCAGTTTCATTTTCTACGTCACTTCAGAATAGCTAGGCCTAGGCGTGCAAATTGCCTACATATTGGCTCTCCTTAATACCTTAGCTCGCTATACTCATGGATCTTGGTTGTATAGGTTACCTGCAAAGTTAGGATAAGTGGACAAGCAATGTCGATGATGTAGACTCTTTCATCTGGATAGTATCATCCCAATATGAGATGTAATCTTCGTTTCCTGAAACGGGTCTTAGAATGTATCTATGAAAAGGAATCCCTTTTGTTAAGAGTCCTAGGTTTAGAGCGAATTGTTGATGTATAATGCCCGCCACATCATTATGCCTGTGCGTATATTCTCCTTGAGGCATTACGCGATATCCATCAATAATGTGCTTGATGGATTCGTGGTTATCTCCACATATTCGGCACCTGTCAACCACATCTTGATGCAACACGTGTTTGCGATCATTTCTGGTGCTGACATCCCTGTCCTGCATCGCAATGAGGAATCCTACTGTTTATGGGAACAGCAAACACTTTTTCAGCCAAATATTATATGCATCACTATCCACCTAATATTGGTCTAACGTTTTGGGGTGCTCGATGTGAATGGCTTTTTGTCTTTACTGCGTTTCTAATTCCTCTACGGTTTCTGCCCCAATATTCAAGGCCTCCACTAAGGACAAATTTAAGTGCGTGTAATCAAGATGTGCTTTTTTACAGATGGTGTAGTGAAGCGCAACATCTCCTATGCTGTTGAAATAGTCTCGCAACTGTATAACTTGTGACTCACACAGTTTTCTGACATCTACAAGGCCCCCACCCCCTCTATGTCGTAATGGAACTACCCTTTCAGTCGTCGAATTACTATGGTGTATTCGGTTCTTTGTTATTTTTACGCGGATTGTTCTGTTTATTTGTTCAAAGTTGGTGATTGACCATTTGATGAGCCCAAGGTTGTACGTGAGGACAGGAATGGCTTAGGTGTTGATTGCCCTGCTCTTGTTCGCCGAGTTAAGAGAACTCTTCAGAATCAATCTGAGTCTTTTAGTGAAGGCAGTCGTTAGGCTTTTCTTAACTAACGTACGCTGCATACCTTTAGATTCGAGAATACTCAGGTAATTATATCACCCGCTCTCAGTCATTGCCTCGATGTCATTCTCGAAATCGTTCTCCAGCTCTGCGGTCTCCAATTCTCCTATGGTTAAATGCACTCTCTTGCATTCAGCTAATCCGAACTCCATGTTGATATCATTGGAAAAATGCTTCGTGACATAGATCACTTGCTTCAGTTTCTGATCCAAACTAGCCTCTAGCTTCAGGTCATCCATATATAGAAAGAAACCGAATAATGAAGGCTAGAAAATTTTATTATTTTTTGTACAGCTACATCCCAACAGTTTTAATTTGAGATATCCCTAAAGAAAATCTTACTAATCGAAAAGCTTCCAGCATAGTGGTCTCATCTACTATCTACTTCCTCAATCCCTTCCTTCTTCCCACAATCGATAGTTTCGATGAAATTATGAATTTCCATAGCAAGAAATTCTTTATTTGGTAATGGTTTACTTCGATGACTTTTCCGAATTTATGTGTAAATAGAAACCTTTTGGAAAACCCTTTTAGTTCAAGAGTAAAATACCATTTGGAGGAGACTCCAAATGTTTCGTAAATCCCTTCTCCCCCCCCCCCTCCACAGAAAAAAACATGGTAATGCCATATATACTAACGTATTTTGAGGTCGAAAATTCTTTCTCTTGCGAGGAGGTGGGAATACATTGACGCACTGGGAGTGCGACTTGACCTAAAAAACGGCAATAAAAACTAAAAGCACCTCCTTTTTCTGCCAATCCATGTCCTCGGAATTCGCTTTCGCATTACCTCAAGAACATGTAGAATAAGGCCATTGCGTCCCAACCATGATGTATGCATCGTCCTCAGCTGCGCGACGGGGTTGTGTATCGGGCTTGTCGGCCTTCGACATCATGGTTGGGCCTTGCTGGTGACCGCTGTCTGTTCGGAGGCTTCCTCAACAGGGCTGCTCACTCAAACGATGAGCATCGTATGGTCTTTGGTAGATGGTCGGTCGGTTCGAGGCTCTCTCTCTTTTGCGGCGCAGAATTATCACTGTGGCATGTTATCGCATTCTACAGCCTTGAGGCCCTCTTCGCCGCACTTTCAGCAGGATATGGTCCGGTCAGAACTCACGAACTCTGCTCCGAAGTGGCCGGTGCCTTGGCTGTGGTAACAAATTGTCAGTTGTCCTATACGGAGCAGTTTAACCGCCAGCTTCTCCTTTTTCTCTACTTGGGCCTTCAGACTCATTCCGGAAGCTCTTCTTCGTGATATGAACTTCAAGCTGGCCTGTCACTGAGTCGCCAAAGTGCTGCCCAATGTCGTTCCCAACCTCCTCTGTGTTCGTGATTGACGTCGACTGTCTCATTGACGGCTGAGGAAAATTTAGACCTTCCCTCAGGTGCGTTTTGAACTTCGATAAGCACCTTCAATTTCTGGTCTCTATTGCACTCCTAATTTTAACATCTAAAGTGTTCGGCTTGACCTAGCTTTTGAAATCCCTCGGGACCTCAGCGCAGCTCAAACCCTCTGCCGGTTTGGTTAAAATCGCTCCGGGTTGCGCGCGCGCCTCTTCGACTCCTCTCTTTTTGGTGAGCTTGGTTGCCGATCGGACACCTACAAACTCCTTTTTGGTGGTTAAGGTCACCCTATGCCAGTGCGGATCCTCAGCTCATTTGGTTTAGGTCGTGTCCATCTTCTCCGCCACTTTGATCACTTCTCAAAGTCCACGCCTGATTCCCATGTACATATTCTTATTTGAATTGCATAAGTCTTCCATATTTTTCAGAATGCTCTTTAGCTTTTTGTTGAGCTCAGCGCTGTCATTTATATGCCGCTCCACAGTTGTCACGTCCCTTCTCACCGGCATCTCATGACTCATGTCCAATTCCTAGGACACAATCAATTCACATCCAAACTGCACACACATACTTTAGTTTTTATTTTATTTTAGCTCCATCTTGATCCCACGAGTAGCTTGGCAAATATACAGTTCGCCGCCACAGTACCCTGCATGCGAAGACAAGGTCTGAGTACTATAGGAGGCGACCTGGTATCCTAGATACCCCGTATGTAACATCACTCCCTGATGTCATGCAGCCTTCGGCATGGTTTTTCACGCCCTGGTTTGGGGGGTTTTCCTTCGCAACCATCCCTCTAGCATTGTCCGCGAATGCTGTTTTAGTTGTATATTCGTATCTGTAACTCAAAAACGGCATTGGTAGCCTGGCCAAAGGCGCCGGGTGAGGCCGAGTACTACTACAGTTGTCTGTGGTGGAAGAGAAGTGATACTTATACTCGGTATGTCCCAGGATGACAAGTAAGGGATTGCTGGCTAAGAGCAGAGGGCAGGACAGAAATAAAATACATCCTGCACACCAAACGCACGATCGATAATGGTTGTGGTCCACTGAGAGTGCTTAAATCCTTGTTCGATATCACAAATGATTTGGGGCTGGGGCTGCTGTGAACTTGCAATTCCGAGGTGTGAGGTGCAACCAAGAACCAGAAGTCCAGCCCCTTCAGGCCTTAATCAGGGAGTGCGTGTTAGCGGCAGAGTTCAGAATCTGCAGTGATTTAGGAGAGTCCAGCCTGTTTAACCGCTCCCAGCTTTTCGACTCGCCGAGCCACGCTCGATGCGCTTGATCAAACTTCCGGAACAGTGGACGTTGTACTGCTAGAAAATAGGTCAAAATAAGATTCGTCGTCTTCAAAGGAAGTTTGAAGTTATTCAAGGTGTATTCAAGAAATTAAAAGTCCTGGAGGAAGGATCTCTGGAAGAGCTCAGAAACGACCTAGAGAAGTTCAAAGCTATCGCTGTGTTAAGGAGAAACCTGGAGAAGAGTGTACAGGATAGAATTATTACTACAAAAGTGCTGAGAGCACAAGTAATATTAAGAAACGTAAGAGAGCCCCACCCGAAGCAGTCATATTGAAACCGGCTGCTAGGAAAAACGATGCGGATGGAGTAAAAAGTATGGCTGTTGTCATCAAGTCAATCAAGAAAACCAATTAAGGATGTGTCTTGCTTAAACTCAGCGCAACGACGGAGAACAAGGGTAACTTTGCAGAGATAATAAAAAAACCACTGAGCACATAGTACAAGTCCGACAAATAGCTCCGTGGACCTGAATCCATATCCGTGAGATAAACGTAGCCGTGAAAGATGACGAGGACAAAAGAATACTCCGAAGCGTTTGAGGAAAAGAATTAGCAGCAAGATTAAAAGTCAGCATGACAAAAACCGACCACCGTGGGAGCTTGATGGCCTTCGTCGAAATGCTATAAAGCTGGACTGTGTAGATCATACGAAAATAGAGTGGATTAACAGCAGAAATTGCATAAAACCAAGCGTAAAAAACTGCTGCCGTTGCTTTGACTTTGGATACATCGCGGTGGATTGCGAAGCCAATGACATGTCCAAGAAGTGTTGGAAATACGAAAGTGAAGTTCATAAGTCGGCAATGTGTACTAAAGAAGCAAAATGCTACCTCTGTACCTCAATTAAGGATGGCATCTGTGAAGATCGCACCCCTGGCTCAACCAGCTGTATGGGCTACAAAGAAGCAGGACGTGCGAGAAATAAAATAGCATACTGGAGTTTGTATCAAATGGCAACCTACGCTGCTGTAAAATCACCAAAGACTTGTTTTGCCAGATAGCGAGAGAGACAGATGTGGACATTCTCATAATTAGCGAGTAGTACCGGGACCTGATGGGAGCTGACTGATTCCCGACTTGACTGGCACAGCCGCTATATAGGCGAGGAACCCCACTGAATTTTTGGTTAACAGGCACGGCAAGGACAATGTATATGTATGTGTGCTTCACAAGCAGGAAACTAGCCTTGTCAATTTCAACCCTCCCCAAGCGAAGGAATAATGACTTTTCAAAGCAAGATTAAAGAGATAAACGAATCTTGTTACATCTTCGATGGCGAAATCATAATAGCACGTAATTTCAATCCCAAATGGTGCAAGTGGGATGTATCAGGATTTGACAAAAGAGGCTGAGAGGTTGCGAATATGATTGCAAAGCTGTATTTGAACATTTTGAATACAAGAACTGCATGAATATAGGAACTACAACTACTTTCAGAAGATGTGGCCTTCGTGATTCGATAATGGATATCATCCTGGCCACTTTGGGAGTTACGGCAGCGATATCCGAATGACAGGTTCTAAAAAAATACGCGGCTAATCACCACCAGCCCAAAAGTTTCCGAGCAGGATGAAAGTCCCAAAAATCCAGTTCTATATAGGCTCAGAAAAACAATTAGAGCTGGAATGTACTGAAACTTACCGAGAACAATCTTCTCGGAGTAATATTGGAGAAAGGGGACAGGATTCTTGAGAAGCAACCTCACTCGGAATCACAAAAAGTGCTGCTGAAAGTCTTATTGAGAGTACTATGTAGCTGATTATCCAAAGATGCAATGCAAGGAAGAGAATATATGAAGCTTATCTTCACCGTAGAGGAAGAAAGAAGAGTGATAACTGTGACTGCTGTCCAAAACAGAGCCACCCCGCAGAGAACACATTCTTCCAATGCGATAGCTTGAATGACAGGAGGAGAATTTCGGAGACAGAACTAGGATAAATGCTGACCTTAGACAACATTGTAGCGTGGATGCTGTGGATTTAGAGCAACTGGAAACCCGTAAAGCGATATGGGGAGGGAGTCCTCAGGGAGAAGAAACAAGGCGCGTAGTAGAGGGTCAGTGCAGAACTGAACTCGTGAGCCCGCATGCAGGAAAGGAGGATTAGGCTAGTCCTAATAAGAGTCAAGCAGGCACACAGGTGGAAGGCAAAGCGTGACAAACACGCGTATAAACTACGTATTTGCAGTAATGCAAAATTCCATACCCAACTTTCCCCTATAACCATTTTAATTTATTTTACACTATTCTAATATTTCAAATTGATTGAATGTTAAATGTTGAAATCAATTATTAATTGAAGCGTCCTCTACAACAGTTGATTATATGCTACAGGTCATAAGAATTACTTTGTACCTATATTCACATATTAAATTACCCTTATGATAATAAGCGCCTAATGCAATATTGTAGAGCACGCTCCAATTAGTGAAATTTATCAAAATAATCATGAATGATAATTATAAATAATATAGTAATTATGAAACAAAATTTCTATACAAAATTTAAAAAAATGGTCTTTGTGTTTTTCAGAAAAATACGGATGCTTTTGTAAAAAGTTTTAAAAAGTCAGTGGAACGTGAATATAGTTATGTAGGAAAACCAAAACGTTGAAAAAAGGTTTTGTGGAAGGTTTTGAACCATTTTCCTTAAAATTCGAAACTGTCAACAAAGTAAACAATAATTACTCTTTATTTTCTCGACTGGGATTTATACAAGAATTTAACATTTATTTCTGAGGACTCGGTTCAAAGTCTTCAGAATTGGGTACTTTTCTCCACAATCCCCCAAAGAAAAGTTGTATCGGCCATGTAGTACAGTCATTTCAGCTGAAAAAAACAACATATTTACTTGAAAAATGGAGACACGGATATATTTATCTTGAAATGTTTGGATGGATTTCCTTTTGAAGCCCTAAAAAGTTCGACTCTTGAATTATTACTTTCGATTCGGAGATATGTGAAAAGTATATAGGATCTTGTTTACAAAGTATAAAATAAGCTTTGATATAAACTCTCAACAAATATCATCGGACAAATAGTTTACGAGTTGTGAATTTGTTAATTAACATTGTGCATTTTTCAGTGAAGACAATGCGATGATGAATTTCCATTGTTGCAAAAAAAAATCGCGATCGGGTTTTTCGTATCAGATTCTCAAATTGGATGGTATAAAGTACGCAAAAACATTTTTTTTTAATTTTATTATGCAAAAATGATAGAGGGTGGAGAGCACTATGTTTTAAACATTTACGTTTTGTAAAAAAATTCGTTTGAGTTCAATTTCGCTCTGTTATCTAAAAGATTGCGCATCTTCAAAAACAATATGTTTGAGATGTCAACAAAATTTTTCACATTATTTATAGCAAATCGACCTAACCAAACATTTTTTATCATACTCACAGCTGCCAGCTAAGTTCTGTGAAATTGTTTATAAAATTTGTTTGAATAATATTTTTTGCGACGAATATATTGTTCGCGGGATTTTAGAAAAAAAGTAAATAATATCCACATTCCTGAAAATACACAATTGTTCAGATTATTCTGGTAGCTATAAGCTTGGAACGAAAATTATTATTTATACCGATTTGTTATAAAGAAAGTGAAAAATTTTGTTGACGTCATAAACATACTTTTTCCTAATGATGCACAATATGTTAGACATTTCAGCGGCAATTAACTCAACATATTTTTTTTGACAAGATATGCATGTTTAAAGAAAAACTGGTGGCGATTTTTTTTGCAACAATGAAAATTTATCATCGCTTTGTCTTCCCTAAACAGCGCGCAGTGCAAATAAACAAATTCATATATCGTAAAATATTTGTCGTAGGGTATTTGCGAAGGACTTTTTTCGAGCTTTTTGTTAATAACAAGCAATTGATTAGAAAATCAGCCTTGAACATTTTAGGGCATTAAAAGGGCGTCAATCAAAATATTTGATTGGAAATAAATTCTAATTTGACTGTACTAATACCTTTTCCAATATATCCTTGATTTAATTCTAATTACTTTTCCGCGGGCTATTTTTTACGTATAATTTTTTTTTTGTATAATAAAACTATGGATCAGAGAAACTTATACTTTGAATAATATTTTATTGCATAAATTCTCAATTGGAACTCTGAAATTACAACTCAGGGTAGCAAAATATATTCTTTAAAATGTGAATATTTAATAAATTCAATCAGAATCAGAATATTATTTTCCATCAGAAAAGATTTTGTATCTAATAATCTTGTGAAGTCCGGAAGTTAAAAATTAATTGTAACTCATAATCAGTAATTACGTATTGAGTCAATATTCGTGATTCGTAAATATGATTAAAATCTGAGTTTCATATCATAGTTACTGAACATGACCCATTTAAAATTTTTTAATTATTTCAATTGCTGTCACAGTTTAAAAGACGTTACGTTCAATTTACATAAAAAAATTATTCTATGATTTTGAGAAAAGTATATTCAAGAATCACTACAAAATTTCAATGCGTGTTTTGTTTCTTATGGAAGGAATTGATAATTTCTATAATTCAAGTCTAACATCACGTATATCCATAAGTTGGTTTTTAAAGAATAAGAAAAATATAAATTCAGCTTTGTCGAGAACTAAATAGCAATCATTTACATGATTACAAGGGATTTTTTTAATTTTGGAACAACCAAACATTTTTGCAAGATTATGATATTCGGGTGACAAATTTTTAATGCTGATCTCAAATGGATTTTTGCGTGGGAATTGAATCTGAATCTTTTGGTTGCCGCCAATAGATTTTAAAACGTTCTTTTTTTAAAACAAAATTCAAACATTGAAAAAAATTGAAACAAACTGTTAGTTTAGATATTCTTTAGTAATTGGAAATGACGTGGGTATAAAAAAGTGATCACCAGTTCGTATACAAAAACGAATATATGAAAATCTGATCGAGATATCGATATAAAGGTTTCAAATTTCAGACAAGGCTTGTTATTTCAAACCTCGTAAAGTCTTCAAAGATAAAAGTCCAGTTCATGAGTAATTTATTCATGTAATTATTAAACTCATTAGCATGTTTCGTACGTTTTCAAATTATACGTATATTATACGGCTGTGTTTTTTGTCAGATGATAACAATTATTACACGATGATTTTCTTATCTTAACTTGACACTAACTACTACTATCTTCTTTGCATATAAATTTTAAGATGATAGAAATACAAGATTTTAGGTATATATTTAATATACAAATATATATATATATATATATATATATATCAAAGTGAATATAGCATTGTGTGAATTAACTTTATTCTAACCCTCTGCGTTATTCCTTACCGGCCCACTCTGCTGGATTGGCAACGGGATTTTGGAAGACATATATATATATATTATTCTGAATTTGAAAAGGACATTTTCTTAAAGAGTTATTATAGTTCTGACTTTAAACAGGGAATTTTTGTGAAATAAAATAATGTTGAGTTTTTTTACAAAGTTTTTCACAATTTACAAAACAATTATGTATTCTGAATTGACTCAGACAATTCTAAAAATATAATTGAGACTTGAAACAGTGAATTTTCCAAAAGAATTACAATTTTGACTGGGGGAATTTTCGAAAAGAACTTTAGTTTCGACATGGAGCAGAGCATTTTCCAAAAGAAACAAAATTTTGAGTTAGGACATGAAAATCCTAAAAAGAAGTATTATTGCCAGACAGAGAAAATGAAAGATTCATAAAAAAAACGGGAAAATACCAAGAATTTCGAATCATCCGTCTGGTAGACACTATGGAAATGATATTTGAAAATTAAGTATAAAAATTTTGTTCATTATAATTATCTCTTTTAAATTAGTACAAGTGATTTCGATAAGCATCAAATCAGTATAGAATGAAAAGAATATTATGTATGCTAGGGTAGGCCAAAACTAGTAAAAATGTTTTTTTAAATCTTTTTTTAAAAAAAGGGTTTTCTTCAATTTTTAAATGTTTTTTCAAATAAACTGAAGAAATATGAAAATATTTTCAAGTTTCAAATAAAAAATTTGTTTGGTAAATTTGATAATAGTGAATATCCTTAGATGGAAGCAAGTAAAAGAAAATGTTCGCTGCAATATAATATTACAAAGAATAAAAAAATATACTCTTTTGTTAATTTGTACCTAAAGTTGCCGAAAAATTTATTTAATTTTTTTAATAGACTAAAGAAATACGTACATTTTTTTAGGTCTCGAACAAAAATGTTTTGCCATTTCCTACGGATTATGTACGTATAAACAGATTTTTACGGATCTTGTGTAAAAATGACTCACGTTTCAGGATCCTTCAGAACATGAACACATTTTTTGTTTCAAACTTGACAAAATTATATATTTCTGTAGCTTATTGAAAAGAGCGTCAAAGAATAAAAAAAACGAAAAACATATATTTTACCAACCTTAGGTATAAACGAATAAAATTACATTTTTCGTCATTTTTTGAAACATTATATTATCAGGAAACAATTTTTTTCTTACTTTTTTCATCTAAGGTTATTCACTTTCATAAACTTTAGCCAGTACAAAACTAAAAATAATATTTTCCCATGCACAACAGATTTAGAATTGTGAAATTTACAATCGAGTTGCTGAATCGTGGGATATTTAAAAAAAATTTTTTGTAATTTGTAATGCCGAAAAGAAACTTTTCAGTGCTATTACCAATTAATCGAATGAGACTGATTAAATTTCGTTAAATTGATTGAAGTGATCAACGTGCAGGAAACCGTTTCAAAGAAAATTTGATATTATCCTGAGGGTGTGGATAGATCATATGAAAGAGGGAAAATTAAAGTCGAGTTTTTGGGTGAACCTTACACGGATAAGGATAGACAACTAATACGTAATGTGGCAAAAAACTTAGCACCAGCTCCAACAGACTGGCCTTGGTTTACTGTTATATCAAGAGGACATGCAAGTGCTTACTTATTTAATAATTTTGAATTTTATGACTGCATGTAAATATTTACATATATATTCAACAAAAGTTTACAGGTAAAATTTATTCGCCTGAAATTTTGTTTAAAACAGGGAAAATATACGTAGCTAGAAAACCGAAGTCTACCAATAGGACGACTATCTACTTCCTAGTTGTATATGTATTATATATTTATTCTATTGGGCATGACCCTGGGCATGTTCCGGGTCGGCCTCCTAGCGATGTCGACTGGGATCTTCACTCCTGTCGAGATCCTTATGTCATTTACCAAATTTAGTCTCCAGGCCGCCTTGGCAGTCTCGGCCTTGATGGTGAGATGGAGGGGCCCCAACCCCGTTAGTGGCCCCAGTGCCATCGTGGGTGTCGACTTCGAGGCACCAGTGATGCCTCTCAAAATCAGTGCCCGGATCCTTTCCAGTCGAGACTTTACAGTGGACACCTTGACCCTGCTCCACCAGACCACCGCCGCATAGGTTAGCCTGGGTCGCAATATCGCTGTAAATCCACATAAGTGTATCAGGCTTTAAGCCCCAGCTTTTGGCTATGGCTCTCCTACAGAGCTATAGAGTCGCTACTAGCTTCTTGCACTTGTTTCCAGGTGCTCATTTCATAACAGCTTCTTATCCAGAAGTACTCCTAGATATTCAACTCGTTCTTTGATTTCCAGTTGTTGTCCTCAAAGTTTCAATGTACTCGTGGTTCCCCACTTATACCTTCTGGTGAAAATGACCGCGTCTGTCCTACTCGGATTGACCGATAGCCCAGTTTTCTCACACCATGAATCCACTATCATCAATGTTTGATGCATTACTCAGAAGAGCGCATCCAGATGCTGGCCGCACGCGATAACCAGTATGTCGTCCGCATAGCCTATGACGTGCTCAACGGTTCCGCATAAAGTGGTATCACCCTTAGTCGTAGTTAGATTCCTGTTGGCCAACATGTGGCACGTCCATTCCGCGACTATAGTAGGCACACCACGTGTGATCATGGCCGCCCTGATCACCTCTCCAGAGGTGTTGTTAAAGGCTCCTTCGATGTCCATAAAGGTTTCAATCGTGAGGCCCTTCTTCTGCAGTTGTCCTTCAATTAGGTTTACTGCTCCGCTTAGGGCTGTCTCCGTCGAGTGACCAGCCCTATAGGCTCGTTGTTCTTTGTGGAGTGGCCTCCTTGACAAGACCTTATCGCGGATATATCTATTCACAAGTATTTCCATTGTTTTCAGTAGAAAAGATGCCATCTGAGCCAGGAGACTTGCAAGGGCTGAAGGACTTAAGGGCACACCTGATTCTGGCAGGGGTGACAATTTCGTTGGCAAGCCGCTGTTTGGGGCCTAGTTGGGCCGCAGACGACTTTGGTTGCCTCTGAGGTGCCGTCCCTACTTATCCAAACCTTGAAATGCACGGGAAATGTGCCTTGATCAGGTTTGACAAGGTATCCCCGTCCGAATCTGAGTAACCCCTGCCGGGCAATTTCAGCGTGCCGAGAATAGCGTCCGGATTTCAAGAAAGGAGCTTATCCAGTCTAGCCGCCTCAGCTCCCTTCTCGATGTCTGCAAAAGTTTGTCCATCTCTCTTGCTTCGCTTTACGTATTGCTGTATTGTTTTGCCAGTACTGGCACGTCTGAACTTCTCTCTGGTTTCCCTGCGAAGCTCTTCGAGTTTCTCATTCCACCAGTATGTCTTCCCAGCCTTTCGGTCTCTTGTAGGTCGACAATTACTTTCATGAGTAGCTTTGATGGCTTCCGTGAAAGTGTTGGCTGCCATCTCCAGGGTATCCACGTCTCGAGTCGAAATGGGAACCCCTGAAAGTGCACATTTTAGCTCCGTGGAAAACTGATACCAGTCCGCTCTTCTTTGATTTCTGACCCATTTGGGGACAGCCGGTACAATGGAATTCAGCACGAACTCTGTCTGTGAGTGATCTGAGAAAGTGGGTGCATCTGAAACTCTCCACCTCTTGATGTTATCTCTAAAACTACTGCTACAGAGGGTGATGACTTCCTCCCTGACTGAGTTATGGAACGTCGGTGTGTTGCCCGTGTTAAGAATATCTAAATCAGTGGTGATTAGGTATACCATTAGGTTATTGCCTCTTGAGTTGATGTCCGTGCTGCCCCACAAAGTATGGTGCAAATTAGTATCGCACTCCAGCAGTAGAGGAATACCCCTTACCTTGCAATATTCCACCAGTGTATATACCTCCACTGGTAAGTTGGTATCGCTGTCATAAGGAAAATAAGCCGATCCCAGAACTAGCCTTCCTATTCCTTTGAGATCCGTGGCTATCACCATCAGGTCTCTCGAACATAGCTTAAGCAGAGGGACAGCGTTAGCTCCCTTCGCCAGTATCCAGGCCCTCGGTTTAGCCGCTTTGGGGTCCCTGTAACAAAAAATACCAGCCCCCCCTAATCCCCTTATTGTATCTCGCACTAACCAAGGTAGTGAGGTATTAGCGTCTAGCTCCCGACGACTCTCTGTTCGTCGACTGCTGGGCCGCCTTTTGCCTCTTCAGAGTCTTAGTCACCCCCGGTCGAGTGTCCTCTGAGCCCCTACCTCTCTTCTGAGCCGCAGTGCTGGATATCGGCCCTGTAGCTGCCGACATTCAAGCTCCCGCAGCTGCTCTGCTAGCCTGCTGCGCTTGCCTCTTCAGTTTCCTTTTCAGGGAACCGCTGAGCCGTTTCTTTTTGTTGGGGAACTGACTGGCCTCTCCCGTGACCATAGCCGCGTTCAGATGGACCGTCGATCCCTCAGCTCCCGAGGATTCTAGGAGCACAGCCGCTACCTGAGTTTGGCTTGCCGGAGAGACAGATGGGGAGGAAAGGGTTTTGTTAGACCCTTCAAGGCCCAATCCCTCTCTCCCCTCCGCCAACTCCCTTCTTTCTTCCTTAGATTTTTGGTTTGGTTTTGCGTGATTCATGTTGATCCCACGAGAAGCTAGGGAAATGAATGGTCCGCCCCTGCAGAGCCCCGCATGCAGGGGTAATACTGAATACTCGGGGAGGTTGCAGACCACCATAAGAAACGGAGGGCATTTCTTGGTCGCTATGTGGGAGGGGCCTCGACCCAGGGATCCAGAAGGCCCGTGTTGGCTAGGATCTTTCACTCTTCTATCATACCGTTCTCACGCATACCAGGAGAGCCCGTTTATAGGGATTCTTTTCCTCTCACCCTGGAGAGCCCATTTATAGGGATCCTTTCATTCATATCCATACGCATGCAGGCCGAGATCCTTTTGACCCCCATGTACCACACGCTGAAGCCTCCTCACTAACTACAAGGTGTTACAGCCCCTAGGTATATTTTTCCGATGACTTTTTTATGATGCTTTGCAAATTTACAAGAATTATTCATTATTTCAACAAATTAAGAGTTTGGCTATTTTTCAAGAAATAGGCACAATTTGTTTACGGAGTCGATAAAGAATGTCTGTTCCATGTCTATTTTCTATGTTGCTTTGTAAGTTCACAATAATCATTAGTTATTTGAACAATTTCCTTAAACAAATTCAAAGCTTGGCTATTTGTCTAGGAATAGGATACGTTTTTTTTACAGAATTAACTAAGATTATCTTTCCGACTACGTTTTTCGGAGATACTTTGTCAATTCCCAAGTATTATTAATTATTTTAACCATTTTTATGAACAAATTAAGAGTTTAGATATTTTCAGACGAATGAGCTCAATTTTTTATCAGAGTCAACTGAGAATGTCTTTCCGATTGCACTTTTCTATGATGCCTAACCGATTCAGATTTGGCTATTTTCAACGAATGGGCTAAATATTTTTATAGAATTGACCAATAACATCTTTCCGATTAAATTTTTCTATGATACTAAGAAGCTTCTGACTGATGATTCTTTTCTAAGTTTATTTTGTAAATTTACAAAAATAAATCATTATTTAAACAGTTTCCATGAACAAATTCATAGTTTGGCTATTTTTCAACAAATAGGCTCAATTTGTTTTGGGAAATGAACAAAGAATTTATTTCCAATAACAATTTGCTACGTTACTTTGTAAATTTGCAATAACTACTAATTATTTAAAAAATTTTCATCAACATATTCAGAATTCGGCAATTTGAAAAAAAATAGGAAAATTTTGTTCACGGAGTCAGAGTTTTTCTATTTTATAAAACGTGAGAGAAATAGAAGTTTTATTGCTGTTACTTGAAAGAAGATGCTATTTAGCAATTCTTAAACAAATTTCACAGTCTGGCTATTTGTCAACGAAGGCTCAATTTTTTTTAATGATGAATTAAGAATTCTTTTCGGTGACTGTTTAATATGATACTCACCAAATTTTAAAGCATTATTAATTATTTGAAAAATTTTTATAATCAAATTCAGAGTTTGTCTATTTTTTACCGAATGGGCTCAGTTTGTTAAAAAAATAACTAAGAATATCTCTGCGATGACTTTTTTCTATGGCGCTTAGCAAATTCCCAGGAATTATGATTAATTTTAATAATCTTTGTAAGGAAATTCAGAGACCCCCGAGATCATGTTTGGAGAGGATTACACCCATGTCAAGATTCCGTTGAAACTCATCCTGGGGAAGACGAACCAACCTGTCGCGACACTGAAACCCATACGATGGACGATGCACGGATTCTTCATGACGGCAGGGGTGAATAAGGCCTGTATCTTGTTCGTCCACCACACCGAAGATGAGGGCCACGGGCAACAAATAAGAGAATTTTGGAACGTAGGGAGCTTCGGTGTTAATATCCGAGTCAAAGATCTGCGTTCCAAGGAGGATCAACGAGCCGAAGAGATCCTAAACCCAACTATTCGCCGGCAGGTCGACCACTAGGAGACTCGACTACTCTAGAGGAGTGACAATGAAATGCTACCAGACAGCAAGAAGATGGCCAAGCAACGGTTCCGTACGTTGGAGAAAACAATCGCGAAAGATCCCGTTTTCAAAACTCTGCACGAGCAACAAATCGTGGAATACTGTTCAAAGTGGTATGCGCGAATACAGACCGCAGAAGAGAAGAAGAAGGTCAACCCGATAATCTGGTATCTACCTCATTTTGCAGTCACTAACCCTAACTAGCCGGGAAAAATTCGCCTAGTCTGGGATGCAGCAGCCAAGGCACAAGGAGTTTGTCTTCATCACGGACTTTGAAAGGGAACTAATCTCTATAACTCACTGACGGGAATCCTCTCAATATTTCGCGAAAGGGGGATCGCAAGAGGCAAAGATTTTTATGTCGGAATAAACATACGGGAGAGCTGATAACACTGTAGATGGAAGTGATGATCTTCGGGGCAGTTTTATCACCGTATGTTGCGCAGGAGATGAAAAATCGCAATGCCGAAGAATATAAGGAACTGTATCCAATGAAAAGTCAAGCAATAATTGAACATCACGATATGGATGATTATCTTGGCAGTACAGACAATATCGAGGTTGCTGTCTGCAACCGACGAAACTAGAAGCCATAAAACTGATTATGTCTGTATTTAACCCAGTGGGACTCTTATCAGTCATAACTATCCCCGGGAAAATCCTCATGCAAGACATCTGTCGAACCGGACTCGACTGGAAAACCTCACTTTCGGAAGATTTACGGCTGAAATGCATAACGATTCTCGAAGATCTGAGAGAAGCCAGCAAACTGAGAATTCCACACTGCTATGCCTTCGGAATTGGTGAGTTACGTAAGGTTCAGCTTCACATTTTCTGCAACGCGAGCACACAGGCATTTTCAGCAATCGGATACTTCCGACTGCAGGGGGAGGTAGGCTCACATACGACCTTAGTCATGTCTAAGAGTAGAGTCGCGCCGCTAAAACCGCTCACCGTTCCGTGATTGCAACTTCAGGCAGCAGTGTTGGGCAGTAGGCTGGCGTAAACAATAATCACACAGCACACTCTGTAGATAGGAAAAAGATTCTTTTGGACCGACAGTAACAACCCTTCGTAGCGCATCGACTAGCTGAGATCCTGGACTTGACTTCGGTAAATGAGTGGAGGTGGGTACCGACAAAGATTAATGTAGCCGAGGATGCTACTCGGGATACGAAACATATTTAAATGAATTCTTCTTGCCAGTGGTTCGCGGGCCCGGAATATTTTTCGAAGAAAAAAGACGAGTGGCCGAAAGACAATACGAAATAAAAAGTTTCGAAGGAAGCACATCAGGAACAAAAATAAGAGTACATACTTTGGCTTGATGATCAGCAACCACCTCTTAAAAATTTCTCCAGATTCACCTCATGTACCAGACTGATCTGCACGATGGAGAGAGTTTTTCGCTTCATACAGAAAAGCCGTGGTGAAGGAGTAGGAGGCATGGAACTGACAGCACCAGAAATTAAAAAAGGCGAAAAGGAAGTGCTAAAACTGGCACAAGAACAGGATTTCGCGAAAGAGCGAAAACGACTGCAGGAAAGTAAAGAGCTGTTATCTACCTCGAAGATCCTGGAACTTTCAGCAAAGCTAGATGAGGACGGACTACTGTGAATGAATGGCATGATCAGGAACAGCACGTACAGTTAATCCGTACGGGAGCCTATTCTTCTGAATGTCGGAAATCAAATTGTGTGACTCCTGATCGGATTCTATTACGAAAAATCAGGATACATTGGTTGAGAACGAGTAATAAATTATCTTAGTTCCAAGTATTGGATCACGAAGATCCGAAGGTCAGTAAGAACTCAGGGGTACAATTTCCTGACCATGATCATGGTCCTGAGACGTATGATCATTCGCCGAGGAAAACCGATTAGACTGTTTTCAGACAACGGCACCAACTTCGTAGGCGCAAATACAGAACTGCGAAGAACGCTAGAGGAATTCGACCAGGACGAGATACTGCGACAAACTGCCATCAACGGAGTAGAATGGCACTTCATTCCACCAGGAAGTCCGCACATGGGAGAATGCTGGGAACGACTCGTGGGGTCCGTGAAACGAACACTACAGGCGACGTTGAAGGAGCGAAGGACCGAAGGATAAAATATTATTTTATCCTGGGCTAATTATTCTTAAAGAAAAAACTACAATATTAATTAATTTTTGGCTCATTTCTCAATGTTTCTTTTTAAAATTATATAGCCTCACTTTTTTTCTAACATTATTATTTTGATGAGAATAATAAATAATACTATTCCTGAAAATTTCAAAATTTATTTTATTTTACTTTTGTTTGCATTTTCAAAGACCATTACATCCTTTTAATTTCAACTAAAAATAAAAAATTATGAACGTTTAGAAGTTTAATTAATTTAACTTTCAGTTACATTTTCAAAGAATATGACGTCAATATAATTATCAATATTATTGCGATCTTAAATAATTGAAAATATGAATTCATTCTGTGATATTTTTATTAGAAAGCGTTAAAACTTGAATTATTTTTGGAATTTAAAGATGTTTAGAAAATTAAAAAGATGTGTTTATCCTTGGCTCATTTATCTTTAAAGAAGGCGGAGTAAATCATAATATCCTTTTGATGACTTTTCTCTATTTTGAGTAAATTTCCAAGAATCATTAATAATTCGAACAATTTTCATAAACAAATTCAGAGCTTGGCCATTTATCCCAGAAGGCTTTTGGCTATTTTTCAACAAATAGGCTAAAGTTTTTTACAGAATTAAATAAAAATATATTTTCGATGACTTTTTTGTGTGATGCTTTGCAAATTTCCTATGATTATTAATTATTTAAACAATTTTCCTAACAAAATTAAGAGCTTGAACTTTTTTCAACAAATAGGATCAACTAGTTTAGGGCATCAAGAAAGAATATATTTGCAATAACTATTTTCTACTATACGTTGTAAGTATACAATAATCATTAATTATTTATACAATTTCTATCAAAATAATTCTACGACAGGTTGTAAATATACAATAATTATTAATTATTTGAACAATTTTCATAAACATATTCGGAATTCAGCTACTTTTCACGGAATAGGCACAACTTGTTTGCGGAGTCAACTAAGAATATCTTTTTGATGACTCTTTTCTATGAAGCAAAACAAGAATTATTTATTATTTCAACAAATTAAGTGTTTTGCCATTTCTCAACGAATAGGCTCAATTTTTTTACGGAATCACCGAGTGTGTATTTCCAATAACTCTTTTCTACGATATTTCGTAAATCTACAATAATTATTAATTATTTAAACAGTTTTTATACACTTATTCAGAGTTTGGCTATTTTTAAAGGAATAGGCAGAATTTATTTACGGATTTAACTAAGAATGTATTTTCGATGACTCTTTTCTATGTTGCATTGTAAATTCACAAGAGTTATTAATTATTCAAACAATTTTGATTAAAGAATCAAGAGTTTGGCTATTTGTCATCGAATAGGCTCAATTTTTTTACAGAATTAAGTAAGAATATCTTTCAGATTACTTTGTTCTATGATGCTGAGAAAAGTCTTTCTGGTGACTCTTTTCTCTGTTACTTATGTAAATTTACAAGAATTATTAATTATTAAAACAATTTTTAGAAATAAATTCAGAGTTTTGCTATTTTTTACATGAAATAAAAACATACATGCAGCTCTAACCTTTTCAAGAATAAGTACAGCAAATTCATTTTTGTAAATAGTATATGCACTATATATTTAATAAGAATTAAAAAAGCATACAAATTTTATAATGGTAACAACTTTCCTTTTCATTAATTTCAGTCTTTTTTCTCTTTTTCAATTTCATCAAGTAATTTAATAATCACTTCAGTTGAATGATATTTTGCTTTATCAAGATTTTCTGAAACATATTTTATCTTGCAATATATTTTTCCGTATATTTCACTGTGATTTAGCACTCAAAGGAACATATAACTGGTATTATTATTGGTGAAACATAGGTATATACACGGGTCATCCTCGTTGCTGAAGCATCATTTAAGTCCTTAGCATGAGTACCTATACCGCCAGGCGACTCCACTTCACTGGGTATGGTGTCTGTGAACATTTTTCTCTTATTAATGTAGCCTTAGAATCACTGTATGAATTTAATCACAAACAGTGATAGCCCGCGGCTGCATTTAACTTTATTAGAAATACTCGCATTTGCTTAGACATTTGGCTAGAGGAGAGGAAAATTGCAGAAAACCATCTCCCGAGTCCATCCGGCTCTTCGACAGTCAAGCTTGAAAGCAGACATTTGACCCTACTCTTCGAATGCGTCTAAACCTCCCGCCCGACCTTACATAGTTAAAACGTAGCCAATACACAAACCCGGTCGTACGTCTAGATGGTCACTCATCCGAATTTAATTATTCCATGTTTGGAAAATCAAACTTTTTTTGTATAAAATGAATACTGTTGGTTGAAAATTCATTTCTTTGGTTGAAAATTTAACTACTAGGTTGAAAATTCCTTCAAAATTTTCAAATATTTGATAATTTTGAAAATTTAATTGGAAATCATTATTTTTGATAAAAAATTAACCATCTTCGTTGGAAATTTCGTCTTCTGGTTAAAACTTTATCTCCATGATTAAAAATTATAAAATTAAAAACAACATTAAAATAACAAAATTTAATTTTTGGACAAACGACACAAAATATGAAAAAAATGAAGTGACAAAAGTTGCTCATCTGAAAAAGAGCTACAAAGTCAGTAGTAATTTTTATAGAACGCGTAGTTTTTCTTTCAATTGTGAAAAATAACATGTAAAAAAAAAATTAATGTTTTGGGAAACGGCACGAGGTACGAAAAAAAATTAATAAACAAAAGTTGTTCACCCAAAAGGGATCAAAAAATTTGTTAATGATCATTTTTAGATAGAAAAAGTGGATTATCTTTCAATCGTAAAAAACAAGAATAAAAATTGAAAAATTAAACTTTTGGAAAAAATACATAGGAGAAGAAGAAAAAAATGAAAAAACAAAAGTCAATAAACCAGAAAAGATCTGCAAATTTGTTATAAACTTTTTTTATAAAAATATATTAAAAACAAAAAAATTAACTTTTTGGGAAAAGAACACAAGCTACAATAACATCTTATTTAAACAACATTTTTTGCCTAAATTATAGTTACAAATTTTATCAAACCCATTTTACGCTAGGATGCGTATTTTTAGTTCAAATTGTTAAAAATAACATTAAAAATGAATTAATTAAATTTATGTAAAAACGACACAAGCTGCAAAAATATGTCTAATAATAAAATTGTTCTTTTTATAGGATGTGCACTTTCTACATTCTCGTCCTACAAAAAAAAGGTATTAGATTTGTGTAAAAGTTGACCCTCTCCCCCCCTTTGTCAAATGTCCACGTTTCATGACCCCCTGAACCCAAAAAATAGGTTTTTACCAAATGCATGTCTGTTAGTCTGTAGATTTTTAGTTGGTTAGCACGATAAATTTCAAACGAATTAACGTACTGGATTACAATGCACGATATGAAATATAGTCAAAAAAATGTAAGGAATTTAGATTTCTAAGTTATGCGACACTAGCGCCGTAAGGCCCTAAGGCCCGACGAGCAGTCAGTCTTTGAAAAATATTGTAATTTTGGTTGACAACAAATTTTTTCTTATCTGAAAATACTTTAAATTATTGTGAGAGTGATCGTCGGTAACAATTTCTATAAAACATTAACAATTATAATATTTATAAACCATTTTTGTGGAAATGTCGAAGTTCACGGATACAAGAAATCTTTTCTAAATACATGAAAATTTTATAAAAATAGTGACTGCAAATCTGTCTCACGAAAACTCAAAGCAGTTTCAGTGAAAAAAATTCTTTTCCAGGCCAAAGTGCCAAAGCTTTGAACTTATTTAATTTGTTTACAACATTAACTTTTGTTCTATTTTAACAAATATAATTGAACCAATGTTATTTTCAAGAATAACTGAATCAATTCAGATGATGAAGTAAAATCCGAAATTGCAAAAAAAAAATGGAAATTATAGAAATTGTTACTGACGATCACTCGCGCAATAATTTAAAGTACTTGCAGAAAATAATTTTTTTCAACAAAAATTACAATATTTTTCAAATATATGAAAATTTTGTGATATTTAAAGTTGAATGACAACTAAAAATAATAACAATTACTTATAGTTAATTTTACATAGAAATAGTGACTGCAAATCTCTGACACAAAAATGTAAAGCAGTTTTTGTGCAAAAAATTATTTTCCAGGCCAAAGTGCCAAAGCTTCATATTTATACATTTCCTTTGCTTAAAAGACTAACAATCGTTGTATTCTTACGAATATAATTGAACATATATTATTTTTAAGAATATATGCATCAATTCAGATGATACAAGGAAAACCGCAATTGAAAAAACCACAAATTCCAAATTTTTGCAACGAATTGCTTATAACAATTCTAATTGTTAGTAATTTATAGATATCCTGACCAACAATCACTCTCACAATAATTTAAACCATTTTTAGCTAAGAACAAATGCTTTTCAACAAAAATTACAATATTTGGCTATTTGTTAATTTAATTTGTTTATGATAATGAAAACATACAATTATCAAATTATTTGTATTCTGGGAGTACTCTTGCGTTGATTCAAGATGATTTTCATTGTATGCAAACCGTTGTTGAAGAGTAAATAATAATGCTGTGCAAAATCTCGATTTTCTCGTACTTTGAGTAAACGTATAATAAGTAAAAAAATTAAAAATTCAAAAATCCATTACGAAGGTGCTCTTTGAAATTTAGTGGACTTTAATTTAAAGAAAAAAATCGCAAATCGGGGCAAAATTGAAGGCTGTAGACTTTTTTGAAAGAAAAATATGCGTTTGGTCCCACTGTGTATGTCGCTTCCGGCTTCACCAGAGAGTATTAAAGAAAGTGGAAGGCGCCATAAGAGCCGAGATAAGAGCCCAATGTATTTTTCCGTACACGATTTTCATTGCTTCTACAGTCTCAGGGACGAACTAAACCTGAATAATAATAATAATAATAACCCAGGAATGCTCGAGATATCACCAAAGAAACACAAAGCAGCCGTCAGGATCTCTTTTGACACCAACGATCAGACGCCACTACCCATGGATCATGCCATTGCCGTTTCGTTCATTGTAGAAAGTAAACTTCCCGTTGAAAGACCCGAGCTTCTTCCCCGAAGCGACAGAGTGCGCTAGAGTCCAGTGTACGATCACCTTCCACTCTCTTTAATACTCTCTGGGCGTCACTAACCGAACTAAGTCTGATCATGGGTTCAGCATGTACCAGGGCTTCTAAACACCCCCCCCCCCTTCCCAGGTCGTGACATGCTCTCCTTGCCACCATCAACTGAATAAAACCGCGCTATTCTAGACTGAATTACTTCCGGCGATCCGCCCAACCAATCAGATTTTCTCGCAAAAATTCAAAAACTATACTCTTTAAACCTCAAAATAAAATATTCAAACCAATTTGAAAAAGCGTTTCTTTCAAAATTACATTCATTTTTTAGTGTTCTTTTAATTTAACTGTGAAAAAAATATTTGAAAATATGCAACAATACGGAGTGATCTGAACATTTTCTAAATTTATTATTTTAATGCTCACAAAGTTTTCCATATTTTAAATGTACCTAAATGAGTGCTGTTTATAATTTATTCTATAAGAGCCAACATTATGTAATTACTGCATTTTTTAGGTGAATAAATGTTCAAGATGTTATAGTTAATTTTCGATCATTTGGTATATCTTTTATAATAAAAAATATTTAAAAATATACCAAATTACCGAAAATTAACTATAACATCGTGAACATTATCTAATTACTTTTAAAAATAACAAAAAAGCATTAAAATTGAATATTCTCATAAAATCTCGATAAATTCTCGAAGCTTCGGTCACCTGACCGGACAAGTGTAAAAAGTGGAAATCATGTTACTATGCTAAAAATTAAGGTAATATCATAGATATGAAGTACAGAAAACCTTTTTATTACTGGAGCGAAATTTGTTTTATAAAAAAATCCTAATACCTAGAGTATTAGGTATTTTCACTTCAACCACCAGCTATCTTCATTTCGTAAATTTCTGAGGGGAAAACAATGCACAAAATGCATGAGACAAAATATTTTTGTAATATCTTCGTAATGAATAATAATAATGATCATTTTATTATATCATTAAATAATTATTAAAAAATAAAAACTATTTTTTAAATACACTTATATAGAAAAAATTAGGTTTCACGAAGATATTAGCAAAATAGGGAAAAAATGGACCGAATCCCATGCATTTGGTCCATTGTTTTCCCCCTCAGTATTCAATAAAGTGAAGTTAGCTGTTGGTTGAAGTGAAAATATTTAATATCTAGTTCCCAGCTCTGGCATTTGACAAACCATCTGGTTACAGGATACCTCGGATCCTATACTGTCCTTGCCATTAATTAACCCCTCTCTCGTGTGAAGTTAATGAGCGTTTCGCGTTTTTTCAGTTTGTTGGCCTTTGGTACAGTTTGGTGAAGCGACGCGTCCGCTATAGTTAAGTCGTACTTCCAAGTAGTTGTTTGCATTCTGTTGCCCGGCTTGCTTCTTGACTACGAAGTGCTACGAAGACAAACGAGCCGTGTTGTGTGTGGTGGATCCGGTGTATCCAATTTTCACGCTGGTTCCGCCAGAAAGGTCGCCGAATTCATCGCGAGCAGTCGCGAGTGACGTACCTTACATACAAAATACGAAATTCATCTGAAAAAACTGCTACATATCCACCATGAGTGCTGAAGAAGAGGTTCTGCGAATCCAGAAAAAACTGACTAAAATGTCCAACGGCGACGGATCGGTAAGTGAATAAAAATATTGTACTTTCTTTAATAGGGACGCGCGAACCGAAACGCCCTCGTGTTTTTGATGCGGCAATTTAAACCATGTTAAGTAAAATTGATTTTGTGTATGTAAACAAATATACGTGTTTACCTCAGCAATTTTCGAGATTTCATTACACTTCCACTGAGGCAAGTAGTATTAAAGTGTTTTTTCAAACCTTTTGATAATATAACCTAACTCAAATATTAAAAGTCTTTGCAGGATTGTATGTTTGGTAGAAAATCGATAATTTTCAGAGACACGAACTCTGTATAACAAAATTTAGGCAATGGAAATAATTTTAAGTAGGTCATTTTAAAATGTAAAATTGCAATTGGCTATTTTGGAATTTCATCTTTAAAATATCGACTGAACTTTGGCTGTTTGTAAAATACTGTGGCTAAATTAAAGACGAATTTTTAGTTTATTTACACGGAACGAATGTTTAGTTATGAATTCCGAAACCTATTTTTTTTTGAGGTTATGGAACTTCAAAGTTTACAATCTGAATCGCATTCAATCGATTTAAATGGAATTGTTTTTTACAGGGAATAATACACTTTTAGTATATTCAAAATGTAATTTTTACTTCACGACAAGGGTTTTTTTTCGTAGTAGAACTGGAAATTTTATTCTTTGTTGTTCACTGCGAAAGTATTTTACGGCATTGTAATTTATTTACTAATTTACATCAGAAGTAAAATCGCATTTTTAAATATTATTATTATTATAAGAATTTAAATAATTATTTTAATATATTCACCCCTAGTTGCGAAATTTCAGGGCCAAGAACAAGCATTGGACCTGCTCAAAACTTTACAAAAGTTGCCGGTAAATTTGGATCTTTTGACGAAAACTAGAATCGGAATGACAGTCAACACTTTCCGAAAATCGAGTCAGGACGAGGAAGTAATTTCCTTATCAAAGGTCCTCATCAAGAACTGGAAAAAGTTCTTGTCCACAGGTAATAAATAAATTTAGCGAAAAAGAAAATGCCTTTAAAAAAAAGAATTTATCTTTTTCCCCTTGTTTTCGAGGAAATTCCCATTTTTCTAATTTTTTCGCTTGAATGCGATTTGGATTAATAAAATCCTTTAAGAAAATCCAACTGTTTTTCGTTGAAAATTAATTATTTTTAATTTAAAAGTCTACTAATATATTTTTTGTTCAGAATTAATCTCTTTTGGTTGAAAATTTAATCATTTTCTTGAAAATTCAACTATTTTGGTAAAAGTAATATTTTTTTGTCGTAAAATTAACTGTTTCGTTAATCCTTCCTCTTTTTAAATAGAAAATTCGTCCTTTTTGATTGGAAATTCATATTTTGGTTGAAAGCTGATTCTTTTTAATTGAAAAGTTCTATTTTTGGTTCACAATTTATTTAACTTAAGTTTAATACATTTTTTCGCTGAAGTATCAACTATTACATTTTTCGATGAGAATTAATCTTTTTTGATTGAAAATGCAATTACTTGGTTTAACTACTTGGTTAAAACTTTATTTCAAAGCTAATTCTTTTCGATTGAAAAGTTCTATGTTTGGTTCACAATTTAATTATTTTAAATTAAATATATTTTTTGCTGAAATATCAAGTATTATATTTTTCGTTGGTAATTAATCTTTTTTTGGTTGAAAATGCAACTACTTGGTTGAACTGCTTTACTTAAAAATTAATTTTCTTTGTTGAAGATTCATCTTCTTGGTTGAAAATTTAATTATTTTACAGAAAATGGAACCATTCCATTTTCGTTGTTTTTTTGTTGTTGTTGAAAATTAATTTTTTTAAATGGAAAATTCAACTACTTTAATGTTTGAATTTTTGAAAATTCGTCTTTTTTGTTTGAATTTAACTGTTTTTTATTTAAAATTAAAATCTTTTTTGGATGAAATATCAGTTTTTTCGTTAAAAATTCATCTTTTTTGGTTGAATTTTGAATTATTTTGTTAAAAATTCATTTTTGTTGTTAAAGATTCTTCTCTTTCTTTCATAAGCTAATTATTTTGTCAAGAATTCAACTATTTTGTCAAAAGTCATCTTTTTTTGTCAAAAATTGGACTTTCTTTTTTAAACTTTCGTAGTTTTGGATAGAAAATTCGTCCTTTTGGATTGGAAATTCAACTTTTGCTTGAAAAGTCTACTGCTCTATTTTTGGTTCACAATTTAATTAATTTAAAATTAATATATATTTTCGCTGAAATATCAACTATTACATTTTCCGTTGGAAATTAATCTTTTCTGTTTGAAAATGCAACTAATTGGTTAAACTACTTGATTAAAAATTCATTTTTTTTTCTTCTGGTTGAAGATTGATCTCTTCAGTTGAAAATGTATCTTTTTTGTTGAAAATTCATATTTTCGCATTGAAAATCTTACTTTTTTGTATAAAGTTCACCTTTTTGACTTTCCACAATTTGGTTAAAAATCTGTTCTCTTTTTTTTTTTTTTTTTTTTTTTTGAAAATCTTTCTTTGTTGCACATTTGTCTTTTTGTTTTTAAAATTAATCTGTTTTGGTTAAGAATTCAACTATTTCGTAGAAAATTCGTCACATTTGGTTTAATTCAACTGTTTTTTATTTAAAATTAAAATCTTTTTTTGGTTGAAATAACAATTATTACATTTTTCGTAAAGAATTCATCTTTATTGGTTGAAAATTAAACTACCTCTTTAAAAGTTAAACTATCTTCTTAAAGATTTAAGTATTTTTTGGAAAATTCGTTTTTTGTTGTTGTTGAAAATTGATCTTTCTTTAGTTAAAAATTCAGCTACTTTGTTGAAGATTCGTCTTTTTTGGTTAAAAATTCAACTACTTGGTTGAAAGTTGAACTGCTTAAAATGTTTTTGTTTTAAGATTCATCTCTTTGTATGGAAAACTGCTCTATTTTGTTGAAAATTATCAGGTTCAAAATTTAACTGGTTTACCGAAAATTTACCTTTTTAGCTTAAAAATTCCAAAATTTCGTTGAAATTTTTTTTCTTTTTTGACTGAAAAATGTTTCATGGTTGAAAAATTCTCTTTTTGGTTTGAAAATTTAACTGTTTTTTTAAACATTCATTTTTCTGGATAGAAGATTCGTTCTTTTGGATTGAAAATTCGTCTCTTTTGGTTAAAAATGTAACTATTTTGTTAAAAAGTCATTTTTTTTGAGATTGAAAATTAATCTGTTTTTGGTTGAGGATTAAACTATTTTATTGAAAATTCGTCTTCTTGGCTGAATTCATCTATTTTTTATTAAAAATTGGAATGTTTTTTGGTTGATAATTAAACTATTTCGATCATAATTCTTTTTTTAACTGAAAATTGTACCATTCCATTTTTGGTTAAAAATTGATATTTTTTAGTTGAAAATTAGTTTTATTTGCTTGAAACTTCAACAATTTGGTCGAAAGTTAACTTTATTGTTGAAGATTCATATTTTCGGGTTAAATGTTCAATTGTTCGGTAGATATTATTTTGTTCAAAATCTAACTTTTGAAAATTCAACATGTGCATTTTTTAGAAAATTCGCCTCCTTGGTTTGAACATTCAATTTCGTTAAGAATTATAATATTTTTTTGAATAGTCAATTTTTTTCTAAAATATTGAAGTTTTTAGCTTTAAAACTCAACTTTTTTGTGGAAAATTCCTCTTTTTGGGTTGAAAATTCATTTCTTTTGATAGAAATTTCATCTTTTTTTAGAAAATAATGCAACTGTTTGGTTGAAAATTAATCTGTTTTTAGTTGAGGATTCAACTATTATGTTGAAAACTCGTCTTTTTTTTGGCAGAAAATTAATGTTTTAAGTGGCAATTTTATCTTTTTGGGTTGAAAATTCAAATATTTAGGTAAAAAGTGCAATTATTTGGTGAAAATTTCAAACTTGGTTGAAAATTAACTCTACTAATGAAAATTCAACTGTTTTGTAGAAAATTTGTCGTAAGATATTTTTTCTAAAAAATTGGACTTTTTAGCTTGAAAACTTATTTTTTTTGTGAGAAATTCATATTTTTTGTGTAAATTTAATCTTTTTTGGATAAAAGTGCAACTGTTAGGCTGGAAATTAATCTGTTTTTGGTCGAGGATTCAACAATTTTATTGAAAATTCGTCTTTTTGATTTAATTCAACTATTTTTCATTAAAAATCAGAATCTTTTTTGTTTGCAAATGGAACTATTTTTATGAGAATTAAAAAAAAAACATTTATTCAAGTGAAAATATTACTATTCCATTTTTTTGTTAAAAATGGATATTTTTTAGTTGAAAATTTATCTTTTTTTTGTAGAAAATTAGTATTTTTAGTTGAAAATTCATCTTTTTGGGTTGAAAATTAGACTGTTTTGGTAGAAAGTTCAATTATTTGGTGAAAATGCAAATTTTTTGTTGAAGATGAACTTTTTTGATAAAAATTCAACTGTTCTGTATAAAATTTGTCCTTTTGTCTTGAAGATTCGTCTTTGTGGGTTGAAAATACAACTATTTGGTTAAAAATTCAACTTTTTTTGTTAAAACCTCCTCTCTTGATTGGAATTTCAATTTATTGCTTGTAAATACAATTGCCTGGTTAAAACTTCATCTTTTCAGGTTGAAAGTCCAATTTTTTTCTAAAACATTGGACTTTTTAGCTTTAAAACTCAATTTTTTGGTAGAAAATTCATCTTTTTGGATTGAAATTTCATCTCTTTTGGTAGAAAATTCAAGTATTTTGTTAATTTCACTAATTTCAAAATGACTTAAATATTTCAGATAAAGGCAAAGACTCGAGTTCCTCGAGTAGTTCCAAAAAGAAGGAGGAGAAATCCGAGAAAAATTCAGACGACAGCGATTCAAAAAGGGAGAAAGACGTTCCAGATGGCGATGTGAAGATAAAGGAAGAGAAATCCAGTAAAGATGACAAGAAAAAACAAACTTCATTCCCACCTCCATCCACAACTGACGCTGTGAGACTGAAGTGTAGGGAACTGCTATCAAACGCTTTACGCGTCGATGGGCAAACTTTTGAAGGTTGTGCGACGCCTGAAGAATTGGCGGAGGAATTGGAAGATGCAATTTTCCAGGAATTCAGAAACACGGATAACAAGTACAAAAACAGGGTAGGTTTTTTTAATATAAATATACGCGATATCAAGAGAAGGCAGTATTAAATTATTTATTTCAAATTTGAATACTTTTACTATTTTTCTCTATGAATTCAGGAATTTTATTTAAAAAAAAATTAAAACTTAATTTAGACTTGATGTTGAATGTAATCTTGAAAAATTGTTAATTGCATCGCTGGAAATTCTAAGGTTTGTTCCTAATTTAAATTAAGTTCTTGAAAATCGTAGAATTAAAATGTTGAAATGTTTTAAATACAAATTTGAATGCAACCTAATTTGAATTTCGACTCGGAAATATTGTTTATGATACTGAAGCGAAATTGAAATGTAAAACATTTCATGTAAAAATATTGCATTTTCAACAAAATAGATGAATTTTCTACTATGAATATTAATTTTCTACCAAAAAAGACGAATTTTCAGCCAATAAATTTAATTTTAGAGTAAAAAGATATCAATATTTAATAAAAAATAGAATATTTAAATTTTTAGTTAAAAAAATTAATTGTCAAACAATAAAAGGTCCTAACTAATAAAAAATGCATTTTCAACCAAACATGTAATAGTTGATATTTCAAACAAAAAGTATTTTGATTTTAAATAAAAAAACATGCATTTATATTTCTAGCAAAAAAGATGAGATTACAAAGCAAATGGACGTTTTTTCAACAAGAGAGTTGAATTTTCAACCAAAGAAATGAATTTGTAACTAAAATGATGAATCTTCAAAGTGAAAAATTAATTTTTCACATAGTAGTTAAACTTTTAACCAAAAAAGATTAATTTTCAATGAAAAATGTAATAGTTGATATTTTAAACAAAAAAAGATTGGGATTTTAAATCAACATGGATTGAAATGAACTAAAAAAAAAGTAAATCTTCAAACAAAAATGGAATAGTTAAATTTTTAGTGAAGAAAAAATTAAATTTTAACTAAACAAGACGAATTCTCAATAAATAGTTGAATCCTTAACTAAAACAGATTAATCTTCAATCAAACAGTTGCATTTTAAACCAAAAGAAATGAATTTTTAAACCAAGTAGACGAATTTTGGAAGAAAAGAGTTGAATTTTCAACACAAAAAGATGAATTTTTAAGAAAAGAGTTCATTTCCAACAAGATATTTGAATTTCTTGCTCAAATAGTTGAATTTTCAACACGAAAAGATGAATTTTCAACCAAGAGGATTAATTTTCTACCTAAAACACGAAATTTCAATAAAATACATGAGCTTCTAACCAAACAGTTAAATTTTAAACTCAAACAAACACAAAAATTACAAGGACAAAATTTTAAATAGAAAAATACGATTTTTGAACTAAAGAGTTAAATTTTCAACTAAAATGATGAATCTTTAATAATAATAAAAAAATGAATGTTTAACCAAAAACATTTTTTGACAAAATAGTTAATTTTTCAACGAAAGAGATGAATTTTCAAACAAAATGATGAATCTTCAACACAACAACATTTTTTGAAGAAATAATTTAATTTTTCAACTAAAAATGACGAATGCTGAATGAAAAAGGTAATAGTAGAAATTTCTACCAAAAAAAAATTTCATTTTGAATCGGGTACAGTTTAACTCAACCAAAAAAGACGAATTTGCAACAAAATAGGTATATTTGAAACCAAAGAGATGAATTTTCAACCAAGAAGACAATTTTTTACCAAAAAAGACGAACTTTTAACAAAATACATGAATTTTTTTTCAATTGAAAAAATAATTTTGAACGAAAAAAGATAACTTCTTAGAAAAAAATGTAATAGTTGATATTTCAACCAAAAAATGTAATAGTTGATATTTCAACCAAAAAATATATATTTTTTTAAATCAAAAACAGTTACATGCAACCAAAAAACAATTTTTCAACAAAATAGTTGAATTTGCAGTCAAGGCAGAAAAATATCAACCAGATTGTTAAAGTTTCAAGACAAAAAGCCGAATTTTTAACAAAAAAGTTAATTTTCAACCAAATAATAAAATTTTTATCCAAAAAGTTGGATTCTCAATTAAAAATGTAATAGACGAAATTTCTACCAAAAAAGACGAATTTTCAACAAGATTGTTTAATTTTAAACCAAAGTTACGAATTTTTAATAGAATACATCAATTTTCAGGTACAAAAGATCAATTTTCAACAAAATAGTGCAATTTAAAACCAAAGAGATGAATTTTCTACCAAGAAGATTAATTTTTTACCAAAAAAAGATGAATTTTACACAAAATATGTGAATTTTCAACTAAAAAAGATCAATTTTCAACAAAAAATGTCATAGTTAAATTTTCAATTGAAAAAATTAATTTTCAACGAAAAAAGATGAATCCTAAACTAAAAGCGTAATAGTTCATATATTTTAACTGCAACAAAATTTAATTTGAAATAAAAAACAGTTTAATTCAACCAAAAAACTAATTCTCAACCGAATGAAATGATTTTCTTTCAAAATCGTTCAATTTCGAACAAAATAATTAAATTTTCAACCCAATAATAAAATTGTTAACCAAAAAAGATAAATTTTCAATTAAAATAATAAGTAAAATAACTGGAATAGTAAATTTCCGCTTTAAAAAATTCATTACCAACCAAAGGGAAATGAATATTTAACTCTGAAATTATTTTTTCATTTCTTTCGAAGTGTTTTTATAAATTTTAGAAAATTTTGAATCCAGGGTGGGGAAAAAATGTCAATTTTTCTATATCAGGCTATAAATTTCTATGACTATCTGCCACCACAATTTGAGTAAAAATGATTTTTTTTTAGAGAAATCACATTTTTTAGTAAAAAAAATCTATCCAGTCTTTTTGAATGTCACTTGATACTACACTATATATGATACTTATTAATAATATATTTATCGTCTTCGAAGTTTCTATAATTTCAATTTAAAATTATAATTTTGAATTATATAAATTAATTTTTAGATTGATTTTTGTAAATTTGGAATTTTAAATTTCACAATATTTTACATTCGAAGTCAAATATTCAAAATGTCAGGACAATTCGCAATTAAATGTTTTCAAAATTTCATATTAAAAGACTTGATAGTTTTGAATTTAATAATTTTAAATGTAAATATAAAGCAAGATCGAATTAAAAGTTTAAAATTGTACGATTTCAAAAATTGGAATCACATTACAGCAATCTTGTTATGTATTTTTTTTTACTCTTAATGTAATATTTCAAAATTGTCAAATTTTTAGTTAAAGATTTAAACAAATAAATTATTTCAAATTGAAAAATATTTTATTAGAAATTTTCAAGAATGCATAATAATTCTAAAGGAAGATTTGAAATTAATAAATTAAAAATTGTGTTTGATATCAAACAAGATACAAATTAAACTTTCTGAAATTAAATAATTTCGGTAATTTTAAATTATTAAAATTTTAGAGTTCTGAATTTTCATGTTGAACGCTATTTTATTTTTCCCTTTCATAGGTTTTAATTTTGCAATTTAAATTTAATTGGTTGAATTTTGTAAAATACAATTAGAAATTTAAAAGTTATTTTTTTTAACGATTTAAATTTACTTAAAGTAATTGAAATTTTAAAGGGTTGTTTGAGTATAAAAAAGTGTAAATATCACAATTTTTGGTAATTGAAATTTTTTTCAGAGTAGAAATTTTTTCATTTTTAGTGTTTCCCATCTAAAATTAATATTTATTTTGAACTTTTTTTTTTGAAATTATTCAATTTATTTTTTGATTTTAGAAAAATTTGTCTTATCAGCTTTGATGTTAAATTCCAATTTTGTTATGTAATAACAATTTAAAATTCTAGAATTTCAGAAGCTTTGACTTTGAAAGATTCAATTTAGTTTTAAAAATTATATAATTATTCAACAAAAAGTAGCATAGGATACCAATTTGAGAAAAAACTGGACATCTCTGGGTCAATTTTGAGAAATGTTGAGAATAAACAATGAGTAATTGTTTAAATAATTACATCATGTTTTTTGAAAAATTTGCTTCTCCAAAGAATGACAAAATATTGCATTTCAATCAGAAAATACGATTATTTCTTACATTTTTTGGGAATAAATGATTGTTTAGATAAGTTACATTTGCTTAAGCAATCATGGGAAATATTTAAATTGTCCATTAGTAATTATTTGCATGAAACAGACGACGGAAATTGCTAAAAAGTAACAATAATATGTAAAAATGTAGTTTTTTTTATTTTTGGGTCATATTTGGGGCGCTGTTGGAGGTAAGGGTGGGTTAAAAATGAAAGTTATTAGTATGGTTTTCTTTCATAGGTACACCTCTTCAATCTCTAAAAAACTTGGCACGTTTCGATCAAACCCTGAAGTATGAGTTCAATTTTCCGAAAATTCAAAATTTCCCCATCTTAATTAAATGGGAATTTAAAGTGCCCGGTGGCACGTACAAATATTCGAATTTCGAAAAAAAAAACATTACGGATTTTCTTTCTCCGGAAATGGAAACTTTGAGGGGGGGGGGCTCGCCCCCTAGGGTGAAAAGCGTTTTTTGTACCACCCTGACGCATACATACATGGTTATGTAAAATAGCGGCTTCAAATATTTGAACAGTTTACTTATTTCTGAGCGTTAAGCAATTAATTGATAACTTATTTGTGAATTTAAAATTAAACTTGAATGTTCGTACATGAACGAAAAACAGATAAAGGGTATGAAATGTCGATCAGACGATACATTCAGTCAAGTTGAGGTTATGTTTCAAATTTGTAATTCAAAATAAAAATGGGGTAAGTAAGCTGAGAACGAATGATCTGTAATCTGTATTTAAAATCTATCTATTTGAAATTACTTAAACTAATATTTTATTATAAATTTACAAACATTTTGTTAAATGGTCTAATGTGTTCGAGTCAATATAACCTCAAACTTAAGAACATTGTTCCGTCGTGTAGAGTGTAGACAGCAAAAGTCTTTATCCAATTTTAATTAAGGATAGCTAATTTTGATTCTTTGAAAATGTTCCAAAAATGTAATATTCCATAATTGTAATCTCGAAAATATATAGCCGTCAAATATAGTCGTAAAATTCCAATGCGCGATGCGCATGCGCTCGGCCGATTTTAACATCTGAATGTGTTTCAGTTTAGCATAAAAATATTACGCCTAACATCTCAAAAAGATAGTAAATATTTGGCATGAATATCTGCATGTTAGGCGGTACAATCTTACCCTTTGAACATCTGCATTTAAACATCCATTTCTCTCCGTGTACTGGCTAACTCGTCATACCAAAAAATGTTTCAAGTGTCTCATCCCAATATTTTTTGTACATTTCCAAAAAGAAGCAGGGCTTTTAAAAGTATCCAAAATGGAAAGAGAACACTAAAAAAATGAATTTTTTCCTCATAATTTAGTCAGTTCTTTCGGGCCCTAATATCGGATGCTGGCTAGCCTATCAGGACCAAAAATTTGTCTAGCTTTTGAATCAAAAATTTTTTTTTGCACATTTCCAAAAATATTCAGGGTGTTTAAAAGTATGAAAGCATGTAAATTAAAAACAAAGAATTTTTTTCTTACTATCTAGACAGTCTTTGAAATAATTTTCAACGTCAACCTTCCAAAATATATTTTGACAAGACAGACTGACTAGAACTAGATTATCTCGTCCAGACTAGCGCTAGATTAGCTTTCGAATTTTCAACTTGAGAAGATGAATGTTAAACTAAACAAGGAGTAGTTACATTTTCAGTTAAAAATAAGTTAGAAAAAAAATAATTTGCAAAAAAAAAACATTTAATTGTTAACCAAAGAAATGCATTTTTAACTATCATGATGAATCTTCAATGAAAAAATTAATAACTTTTGAATCAAAAATGGTATAGTTATATTTTCAGTTTAAGAAAATTAATTACAGCAAAAAAGAATTTTCAACAAAATAATTGAAAATCCTCGATCTAAAATGAATAGTTTTCAATCAAGCAGTTACACTTTTAGCCAATGAAGATGATATTTCTACAACAGATGTATTTTCAAAACAAAAAGACGAATTTGCAGCTAAGAAAGATTGTTCAGTCAATAAAGAAAAAACACATATTATTAAAAATGTGAAATTTTTATGCGAAAAGACGAATTTTCAACAAAAAAGTTAATATTTGAACAAATAGTTGAATTGTCAAGCAAAAAAATTGATTTCACAACATTTTTGAATTTTGAATCTTAACTTCCCAAGTTTATGAATTATACAAATAACTTTTTCGAGGTCAACATTTTTATTTAAATAATTGAGTACAATCCGTAAAATATGTTGAGTATTTTATATATTTTTCAGAACTTCCAATTTTTCAAGGCAATTCGTTGTTTTCCTTTCTTTTTAGATATTAGTAAAATACCACACGTGTCAAGTTTTTCAAATTGAATTGAACAATGACAATGCGACTACGCCCTCAGAAATTGTGAACAAAATTTAGGTCTATGCAATAAAAATAGCGAATTTTCGTTTTCGAGCATGAAAAATTAGACCATAATACAAAAATATCAGAAAATCAGGACAGCCATAAAAAATTAGGACATCTGGTCACCCTATGGTAAATTATGCAAAATGATCTATATGATATTATAAATAAAATACAATAAATATCCTAAGAATCGTATTATTAACAAGGGATAATATTTTTTCTAATTTGTGACTCTGCTCTTCAGCGAATGGAATGCCAAATGATATGGCTTCAGGTTCATGCACTAGTCAGTAGTCATAATTAACGTTTTCAGTGCACGGAAGCCATGCTAGAGTAAAGCAGAGTTATTCAACAGTCTCGCCCTATTGTCTGCTATGCAATATTTTAATCGCAACTTACCAAAATGTTGAAACTTGAATTAAAATATAGTATCTTAACATTAATTACTAAATAAAATTACAACAAAACGATTTCAGGGCGGCCGTTTTAATCGAGAAAACAAATTCCCGGTCATTTACTAGTTACTTCGCGGTTAGCAAAAATTTTGCACGGTCATTGAAATTTAAAAATTCGAACTCTTAAAAATGAATTTTTTTCATTGTAGGTAATGAAACATGAACTGCAAATTAAAGCAGTCGGAGTGGAAATCTTTTAAATTTTGAACTTTTAAAATTGAAGCTTCACAATTTTTTTATTCAGTAATTTTTTATTCAAACGCTCAATAATTTACACATATAAAATGGAAGCTTTTAACACTTTCCAATTGAACAGTTTTTAATTAAATGACATTAAACTGAAATTTTTTAATTCTTTACTTTTATAAATTGAACAGTTCAAAGATTTCTGGTTAAGAATATAAATCCACGCTATCGATTTCAATGCTATAAATAAATAAAAAATCCTTCTTTCAACTGAAATTAATAAAACTGTTAATAATAAAACATGTCTGTCTTCCAATCCAGTACAAAATTAAAAAAAAAGTTGCCCCTTTCATTGTAATGTTAAACACGAGGTTAAAACTAAAAAATTGTCCTCCTTTCGATGTCATAAAAATGTTCAAAACAATAGTGGCTCTTCCAGTTTAGAAAATCTTGAAAACCAAAATTTCCTCCCGTCCAACTCGATAAAAATCTTGAAAATAAAAAAAAGGTTCGTCTTCCAATTCAGAAGAAAATAAAACCAAAATTCCCTCATTTTCAACTCGATAAAAATCTTTAAAACAAAAAAGGTCCCTTTTCCATTTCAGAAAAAATTGCGAGTGGAAGTTTCCTCCCTTCCAAGTCCATGAAAAAATTGAAAATGAAAATTTCCCCCTTCAACTCAATAAAAAAGTTAAAACACAAAAATGGCTTTTCCAATTCAGAAAAAAAAATAACCAAAATTTTGTCGTTTCCAACTCTATAAAAATCTTAAAAATTACCTTCTTCCAATTCAGAAAAAATTAGAAACCAAAGTTTCCTCCCTTCCAACTCAATAAAAGTGTTGAAAATAAAAAATTCCTCTCTTCCAATTCAGAAAAAAAATTGAAAATAAAAAATTACTTCTTTCGATTCAGAAATTAAAAATAAATATCCAAAATTTAATTCCTTAGAACTCAATAAAAACAAAAAAGGGCCTCTTTCAATTCAGAAAAAATTACAACCAAAATCTCTTCCTTCAAACTCAATAAAAAGCTTTTTACAAAAATTAGCCTTCCTCCAATTCATAAAATATTGAAAATCAAAATTACCTCTTTTCCAACACGATAAAAATTTAAAAAATATAAAAAGTCTCTCTGCCAATGCAACAAAAATTAAAAACTGAAATTTCCCGGTTTCATTTCAATAAAAATGTTCAAAACACAAAATTTATCAGCCACCAATTCAGTAAAAATGTAAAAAACAAAAAATTCTTCTTCCAATTCAAGTAAAAATGAAATACAAACATTTTTTCCCTTTCCTTTTAAATTAGAATTTATTTATATTTACAGTTGATTAACTTGAAACGTTTTTTGTCAAAATTTGGTTATTTTAAACGCTTTTAATTTTCAACTGTTTAAGTCTTTAAGTCTGTAAAATAGCAGTTTAAAATTATTTTTATTGAAAATGTAAGATAAATTCAGGGGTGAAAACGAAGGTACAATTGCTAGAATAAAATTTAAAGTAATGTTCACACAAATTGTAATTCATTTGATTAAAAGCTAAATAAACCTTTGACACTTAACTGCCGTAAACAGAGTGATTTTTCACGAAAACAGAATGAATTCTTTTACATAAAATGAATGTAGGTACCATAGTTGAATTCATTATGAAACGAAACACTGAGTTCCTAACCTTTTAAGCAAAAATATTGCAATTCCAACAAAATATATGAATTTTTTTTACCAAAAAAGATGAATTCTCAACTAAGTTTCTACTAAAAAAACACGGCTTTTCGGAAAAATACATGAAATCTCAACCAAATAGTTGCATAGTTTACTAATTTTTATCCATACTGTTGAATTTTTCTACAAAATAGTTGAATGTTCAACCAAAGATTTGAATCTTAAAAAAAGTATATTTAACAAAGTAGTTCAACTATCAACCAAGAAGTTGAAATTTCAACAAAAAAAAAAGATGAATTTTTAACCAAATAGTTAAATTGACAACAAAGTTTCTACAAAAAAAACACGAATTTTCGAAAAAATACATGAATGCTTAACCAAATAGTTGCATACTCTACTAAAAAAGATACATTTTCAACAACAAAATTATTTTCGACCATGAGAACTAAATTTGCAACTAAAGAGTTGAAATTTAACCAAAAAAGATTACTTTTCTACCAAAAAGGTAATTTTCAACCAAGAAAGCTAAATTTTCAACCAAATAGATGAATTTCCAACGAAAAAAAAATAATATTCAACCAAACAGTTGCATTTAAAACCGAATATTTGCACTTTCAAGCAACAGGAACGAATTTCATAAAAAAGTTGAATTTTCAACCAAATAGTTGAATTTTCAATGAAATGGTCAAAATTTCTAAGAAAAAAGAAATAACTGCAACAAAAAACAGTTGAAATTTCAAGCCAAAAAGCCGAATTTTTTAGAAATTAGTTGAATTTTTAACAAAAAAGTTGATTTTCAAACCAACACTGTTTTTGAAGAACACCGTTAACTCAAAAATGAGTAAAACTGAGATAATCGACGAAAACGTTTTGAAACTTCTTTCGTTTAGAACGCTTATTTAAAGAAATTTGAAAAAATCACTTTTAATGACTAATTTCACCACAATCTTTTCAATGACAAACAAATGTGTTAAAATGTTAATTAGTGGTCGAAAATTAAGTTAACGGTACGAATCTGGAATCAATAATTCGGAAGAACGGCGTCAACTTGAGTTAACGGTATTCCCTGTGTAAACGGTCTGGATAATTCTAAAGAATACCGTCAACTCAAATAAAAAATATTTCTTATTAATTATTATCGTAATTTAATTTATATTACGTTATTCCCTCAGAAATTATTTCAATATTATTTAATATACTGTTCAATAAGTAATGTTGATTAATGTTTCATTATTTTGAAATAAATATAAATATTTATAACACAATTATTACTAATTGTTTTTATTGATTTATTAATTATTATACAAATAATACTATTAATAGTATTCAAATTGGAAACGTTTCCAGTTTGTATTTAAATAATGACATTTTAATTATTATTTGTTTTGAATAATGAAATTTTCTATTAATTACTTTGCTTTGTGGCTAAAAACAACAACTATCGTATACAATTATCTGGAAAATCTTGGTAATTCATTAAATATTTCGAAACAAATATAATTGAGGAAGTTGAATAATTATTGTTATTTATTGTAATCTATTTCAGTTTAAGAGAAGAAATATAAATATTAAAAAGCATGTTTCAAGGTATTAAGAAATATACATAAAATCTAACCGAGTGCTTGCATTTGAAATAAATTTATTTTCAAAATATATTTGCTGAAACCAGAATTACTTAATTCAGTAGCCTTTTAATCTGAACAAGTTTACAACTAAATAAATCTAATATAGATTAATTCAGTTACTTTATTTAGTTAACTGAATCCTTATTCGATAGATGTTCAAGATTAGCTACATCATTATATTAAACTATATTCTTATAAACAAAAGATGTCACATAATATTCTGCAAAATAAAACTGAGTTTGATTAATTATTTAATATTAATACTTCTCGACAATATTTGAGTTAGCGGTATTTCGCAATAATTATGCAATAATTATTTTTTATAATATTAACAATTTTTAAAACTGGTGATTTGATTGATAGAAAAAAACTGATTTCTCGATTTCTTTGAGTTGACGGTGTTCTTCCAAAAACAGGGCAGAAACAAAAAAATTACTTTTCTACCAAAAAAGATGAATTTTCTATCAAAAAAGATTGATTTTCAATAAAACAATTGTATTCTTCACCAAAAATATGACTTTTTAACCAAATAGTTGAAGTTTCAATAAAACAATTAAATTTTCAACTAAATTAATTAATTCTGAACCAAAAATATAATAGCACACTTTTCAACCAAAAATAATTAACTTTCAACCAAAAATGGTTGGATTTCCTTATTGGATTCTATTAATTCAGTTCACATTTAAGATAAAAAAAAAAACAAGAAAAAGGGGAAGTTTTTTGAAAAATGGAGGAGTTGAATAATAACTTTATAAGTTTGAAAATCACTTTCATATTTCATATTTCAGACTCTTTCCCCCTGTTTTCAAGTAACTTCTCCTTTTTCTCGTTTTTCGCTTAAATGCAAACTGAATAAATAAAACCTATAATGAGACAATTTTTGTTGAAATTTTTGTTTTAAAAGTCTATTATATGTTTGGTTCGGAATTCATCACGTTTGGTTAAAAATGGTACTATTTGGTTAAAAATTTATTATTTTATTGAAAATGTAACTATTTTGTTAAAGTCCTCTTTTTTATCAAAAATGTAACTACTTGGATGAAAGTTGAAGTACTTTGTTAAAATTCTGATTTTTTGTTTTTGGAGATTTATCGTTTTAGTTGAAAATTCAATTATATGATTAAAAATTTAACTATTTTTATCAAATTTTTTTTTGTTTGAGAAATAATTTTGTAAATATTTAACTTTTGTTTCAAAGTTGATCCTTTTAAATGAAAATTGATCTTTTCTAGTTCAAAATTCAACTATTTGGCTGAAAATCCATCCTACTTGGTTAAAAATGCAACTGTTTCATTGAAAATTAATCTGTTTTGGTTAAGGTTCAACTATTTTTTTGAAAATTTGTCTGTTTTTGTTTAAAAAATCAACTACGTTGTTTAAACTTACACTACTTTTAAAAAATTCATTTTTTTGGTTGAAGATGCATCATTTGAGTTGGAAATTAATATTTTCGGGTAGAAAATTGAACTGTTTTGTAAAAAAATTCGTCTTTTTGAATTGAAAATTCAATAATTTGACATAAAATTGAACTATTTGGTTGAAAATTAACTTTTTGTATTGAAATTTCATATTTTTGATTGAAAATTTAACAACTTGGTTAAAATATGAACTATTTTTATGAAAATTTAAGTATTTAGTAGAAAATTAACTTTTTTGTTGAAATTTATGTTTTCGGGTTAAAAATTCACCTGCTTTATAGATAAATTGTCTTTTTGGATTAAAATTCAACAATTTTCTTGAAAATTGATGTTTTTTGTTGAAAGTCGCCTTTTTGTTAAAAACTTAACTATTTGGTTAAAAATATATTTTTTTGGTTAAAAGTTCAATTATTTGTTTGAAAGTTGAAATACTTGGTTAAAAATGAATTATTTTAAATTTTGGTTGAAAATTGAACTTTTTTCTTGAAAATTAATATTTTTGGGTTCAAATTCAACTGTTTCGTAAAAAAATAATTTTGTTGTTGTTGAAAATTCGTTGCTGTAGGTTGAAAATGCATCTCTTTTGGTAGAAAATCTGTTTTGGTTGAAAATGCAATTCATTTGTTGAAAACGAAATATATTTCGATTTAAAATCTGAGGAATTAAAAAAGTTACATATTGAATTTAATATGGTTCTTTGGGCTACGTTAGTTTTTGTGGTCCAAAATTGGTAACGTAGTATATAGACGGTCCCTTGCTATAGATTTAATACATAGATTAATTACACTTTCTTTTTTTTTTTTAATATCAAATCTGAAGTGAGATGGATTAAAGTGACTAAAGAGGTTTTTTTCCTTTCAAAAAAATGACTTTTCGTTTAAAAGTAACTAAAAGGTTATTTGAAAAAAAGTGACTAAAAAAAACTTAAGTGACTATGTGTCAAGCCCTGGTTATTCCTCTATAATTATATTTAATTTTTATCTTGACTCGCTTTTAATTAAAGATGTTTCAGCACCTGAAAAGAGTTTTGCAACTTTTTCTGCTACTCTTACTTTCCTTGAAGACCCAGTTTTGAGAATCAACATACCTACTATAGATAGCCATTACAATGGAAAGATCTGTCGTAAAAAATGGGCATTTTGCGAAATTAGTATGACGTGTTCTTCTATTATTTAGCTTTTGCGTAAAGAGGTCATGTCATGAGTTTGCTTTTGGCGATGTCGGGGAAAAATTGTGGGACAAGGTCACACCATAATCATGCAGGTAATGCTGCAAAAGCAACAATCTCACCTTGTATCCGCAAAACTATCAACAGAATTTCCGCGGGAAGTTAGTATGTAATCTTAATGAATAGTGGAAAATCTCATTGCAAAATAATGTTAACACTTTCTCAAGAAAAGATGAAGGAAATTAAATGGAAAAAAAAGATGATAACTTTTATTAAATTAAAAATAATTATGCTATTTATAGACTAATTAAATTGTAATGAGGACATATCGTAGACGTAGACCATACAAATAAAAATGACTCATTACTGCAATTAAAAGAGTTCTCATTGATGTAACTCTTGTTACATCGATTCAAAGGATTGAGATCTGCACAGTCAGCAGAATTCTGTTACGGATAATTACAATTAAGTCGCAATAAATCACTCGATGCCGTAAGTAGGTTTGAATAATAATTGTGACGTGAAAATGTACAAAACCAGTGCACTGCAAGGACGAACCTTTATTTTTTATTAATTAATAAATAACTTTTTTAATTGACCTTTTTGAAAATTAAGGGTCTTTCCTCCGATTTTTTATTCTTAAATATACTACAAATGTGCCTTTTTAAAAATTTAAAACAAACCCTATTTTAAAAATACAAGAAAAAATCCTATAGGAATAAGAAAAATGAGAAATTAAAAACTACAAGTAACGAAAATTAAAGCCAATAATAATTACTGAAAAAGTATACTTTAGTTACATTAACAGGATGGCCGACAAGGTTCATTTTAAAAATGTCCTAACTTTTCCTTAACTAATTTTTCATTTTCCCTGACCATTAATATTCAATGATCAGAGTTTTAATCTTGTAACATTGTTAACATAGACTCTTTTACAAACCGAATAAAACAATTTCAGATTAAAATGAAAAAATTACGAATTTATTTATTTCCACACAACAAAAATTTCTACCATAAAAGATGAATTTTCAATCTAAAATTACGAATTTTCAACAAATCAGTTGAATTTTCGACCAAAAATGATTAAAATTCTACCAAAAACAGTCGCATTTTCAAGCCAAGAAGACAAATTTTATAGAAGACAGATGAACTTTCAACCCGAAAAGTTTATTTTAAAACAAAAAATTAGTTCTAAACGAAAAATATAATAAATGATATTTCAAAAAAAAAAAAGTAATAGTTGTTATTTCAACCAAAATAGATGAAATTTAAAACCAAAAAGACAAATTTTCAACAAAATACATTAACCTTTAAACAGATAGTTGAATTTTCAACCCCAAAAAGGCAATTGACAAAAAAAGAGGAAATTTTAAAACAAGATTATTTACAAAAAGAATTTTCAGTGAAATAGTTAAACGACCAATCTAAGAAATGAATCTTCAACAACAAAAATAAATTATTGACAAAGTAGTTAAATTTTTACCCAAGTAGTTGAATTTCAAATAAAAAAATCAATTTTCTACAAAATAATTCAACTTTAAACCAAAGAGATGAATTTTCAACTAAAAAATGAATCATTAACTGGAATTGTTGAATTTTCAGTTAAAAAATTAATTTTGAATCAATAAAAACGAATTTTCAACTAAAAGATGAATTTTTAACAACAAGTTTCGACGAATAATGTTATAGCAAATATGTCAACCAAAAGAGATTTTAATTTTAAATAAAAAACAGTTGAATTCAATCAAAACAGACGAATTATCAACAAAATAGTAGAATCCTCAAGAAAAAAAAATTAAATTTTAATTAAACAGTTGCAATTAATACAAAAAAGATTCTACTAAAACAGATGAAATTTTGAAAATAAAAATACGAATTTAAAAAAAAAAGTTGAATTTTCAAGCAATAAAGAATTCAGTTTTATTCTCAATATCAAAATACGAATTGTCAAAAACCTATAATTTTTTACAAAAACTGTTAAATTTTCAAGCAAAAAAGACGAATTTTCCAAAAAATTGGAATTTTCAACCAAAAAGTATGACTTTTTAACCAAATTGTTGATTCATCAACCAAATAATAAACAATACTTTTTTGACTTTCGGACTAACAATTGGCATGAGGAAGCAACTGCAAAAAATAAGTATAAATAGATACAAGTAAATAAATTACTAACAAGAATTTTTATCAGGGTCGCCGCAAAACTGCATTTTCAGAATTCCTTCATTTTTCCCTGACCGTTAATATGCGAAGGCCAGAATCTTAAACGTGTAACACTTTTAATATAGAATCTTTCATAATCGGAAGAAAATAATTTAAAAATTTCTATCATCATCCATTAAGTCAAATCCCTTTCGAAATAAGCGTGACTTACTCGGTTCTAGCTGGGGTTCAGGGAGTTCATATGAGAATAATGAGAAAGGGAAGTGTACGAGGCGAAATAAGGGAGGGGGGAGGAGCAGATTTTTAGATTAATCTAGAATTTTCGTGTTGTTTAGCTAAATAACACGTTCGTACCGCAACACTGCTCCGACCCAGGTCGCTGATCAATCCCTCTAGCAAGCACTCCAGGTGAAGAGCCTCTCAAAGCCATTATGTAAAGCTCTCCACTCGGGCTCATTGATTTCCAAGGTCTTTCATTTCAGGCGTCTCTCAATTCACTAACACTCTTCATTATGCATTTCTTATTAAGTATTTGTCTTTTATAGCCTCTTATAGAAATTACCTGACTTTCCTGGGCCAATAAAATGTTCTGACTTTTCCCTGATTTCCAGTTTTTCCCTGACCTACGGTCACCCTACATTAAGGCGTTGGAATCAGGACCTAACCTCAAAATTTAATTTCCTCATTTTACTCCATAAATACTAGTATTAAATTTTTTCAGATAATTACGGCCTACATTCCTATTTTGAATCACGTCTGTATTCTGAGTTAAAAATTGGATAATTTCAATAGTTTTTGCGCAAAACTTTTTTTGATTCTAGCCCGAGCATTCGAAAAAATAAAAACGTTTTACATATTATTATTATATCATTAAGCCGTTTCCCTTTCGGGGTAGGCGTGAATTGCTCGGTTGGAAAGTAGTGATGTGTATATATATATATATATATCAAAATATATATAATATATAACTATATAATATATAGTCCAGAAAATTAAAACACTCTTTTCGTAAAATTGAAGACTTTTTTTATATATAGTTTTTTGTTGACTAGCTTAGTGTAATTGTGTTTTTTGGTGGAATGACGGTTTTTTATATACATAGTCTAAACCAGAATGGTTTTAATTTTTAGCTGTGAAAAAAATTCCTCTCCAGCTCTGCTAGGATTCGAACCCAGTTCGATGCACACTACACTATGCTATAGTCAACAAAAACGTAACATCAAAATTAAAATACTCAATAAGATTCGAAATATAAATTCTTACAAGGCTAGGTACGAGAGACCGGCAATCTGTGAGACTTGGGTTCGAGTCCCAGCAGAGGAATAGCGGAATTTTTTTCACAGCTGAAAATTAAAACCATTCTGGTTTCGACTATGTAGGTAAAAAACCGTCATTTTATCTACGAAAAACAGTTAATCTCAAATGAATTTAATTTCATTTAGTCGGTGAAATAGAGGTCATTACGAGGAAAAGAAAAATGTACTGCAGTTCCAATTCCAAACAGAGCAGGAAAATTTCAATTTTCTACAACATTCCAGAGTGAAGCGCTTGAAACTTGAATGTGTACCGTACTCAGTTTTATCGAATATGCAAAAATATGCAGTAGAAACGCAATGAAAAGATCGAAATGGTTGCATTTGCCGAGCGAAATATCAAATTAACTGTGCATCAAAAAGGTATCGCGGGCAATGGTTCGTGAGTGATTTTTTAATATGAAAGCAAAGTCAGTCAATACACATTGCCAGTACGTATACTACCACTCGATGAAAAGCAAATTCCGCGTTTAATGAAATTCCTCCGACTTTCTGTCACGCTGAATCTTTTTGTTTGAAAAATTTCAAAAAAGGTCGCGAAGGTTTTGTAGCACGTGAAACTTCTCTAATTAAACAACATCATCTAATTCCATGTCGATACATTGAGACTAATATTTTTTTTAAAAGACAGTTTCATTTCCAACGAAAAAGTTCATTTTCAGCCAACAGATATGAATTTTCTGCCAAAAAAGATGGCTGCAAGAAAATGTTTGAATTTTTAACAAAATAATCAAACTTTTGAAAAAATAGTTGAATTTTTTTCACCAAATAGCTTATTTTTTAACCTGCAAGGATGGATTTTTAACCAAGAAGATTACTTTTTTATCAAAAGAGGAATTTTCAACGAGACACATGAATTTTTAACCAAATAGTGTAATTTTCAACAAGAAGAGATACAAATTTTTACCAAAAAATAGAATAGTTAAATTTTCACTTTGAAAAATCACTTTTCACAACAAAAATAATTAGCAACTAGGTAGATGAACTTCTAACATAATAGTTAAGTTTTGAAATGAAAAAGACGTAAATTTTAGAAACAAGTCGACTTTTAAAACGGAAAAGAAGAATTTTAAACAATAAAATTAATTTTTCACCCAAAAGAATGACATTTTAACAAAATACAGTAATTTTAAAGCAGTGAAGATCAAATTTCAATTTAAAATTTCAATTTTCAACCAACAAGATTCATTTTCTACCAAAAAAGACGATTTTTCAAAAAAGTACATGAATTTTCAACTAGAAAAGATCAATTCTCAATCAAAAATGGTATGGTTAAATCTTCAATCAAGAAAATTAATTCTCAATGAAAGAGCCAATTTTTGGCAAAATAGTTCAATTTTCAACCAGGGATGAATTTTTAACTAAAATGATGAAACCTTAATAAACAAAAGATTTTTAAAGAAAAGATCTCAACATTCACCCAATACTTGATTTTTTTCAACCAAGAAAATTAATTTTTTAGCAAAAAGATAAAATATAATTAAAATAAATAAATTTTCAACCAACTATTTGAATTTTCAACAATGAAGTATGAATTTTCTACCAAATAGTTGAATTTTTAACTAAAAAAGATCAATTTTGAACCAGAGATAAAATAGTTATAATTTACGTGAAAAAGCTTGATTTTAAACCAAAAATTAAACAAATTTTAAACAAAATAGTTGCATTTTCAACAATGTAATTAAATTTTTCTTATTCAATTTATCTTGAGTTCTTCTAAACTCTTCTAAATTCTCTTAAATTCTTTTAATCTACCTTTAATTTTTGTAATTTACTGGAACTCTGTTGAATTCATTCAATTGTCCTCAATTTTTTTATTACAAAATTTTTGATAAATAATGTTCTTTTAAATTCTTATGAATTTCATCAAAGTCTTCAGAATTCTTTTGAATTAGCTTCAATTTCACTGAGATCAGTAGAATATTTTGGATTTTCTTAACCGTTTTTTAACTCAAATTGATTTGGGATTCAACATAATTATTAATAATTATTATTAAAAATAATGATTCATTTAACCTGAATTCTTTTGAATTTTCTTGTTTTTCAACTCTTTCTGAATTCTGTTGAATTTAAATTCGTTCAATTCTATTCAATTAAATTAATTTAAAAAAAATCTTTCTAGTTTTTTTGATTCACCCTCTAAGTCTTTTAAACTTATCTTTAATTCTTTCATATTTTATGAAATTCTTTTAAATTTTCTTAAATTCTTATAAATTCACTCTAATTTCACTTAAATCAGTGGAATATTTTGAATTTGAATTTGTTTTCCATTCACTTCAATTTTTTAAAAATTTACCTTAAATTTTAACGAGTTTAATCCAATTCTCCTCATTTCTCTTAAATTCCTCTAAATTCATTCAAATTTTATATAATTCATTATTTTTTTATCTTCTGATTTTTTTTCAATGTTATTAAATTATGTTAAATTCTCCCTGAATTTTGTTCACGCCCAGTTTACCAAATTACATTTTTTTCATTTCTATTTTTCTCACTCTAGAATGATATCTAAATAAAAAGCCATTATGAAACTTTGACCTAGACTTTTCTTGAAATTTTGCTTGATTTGAAATTAAATTAATCTTGTTTATATTTGACAGTAATAATTTTTCAACAGCTTTGTCGTTCAATTTACCTTTTCTCGAGTTCAATATGACTCCTGCCGTACTCAAGATTCTTTCGAAAACTAGCCAAAACAACTTGAATAGTGGAAATGAAAAATAGTTTGAAAAGCAATGCAATTCATTGACTGTCATAAAAAGAAACTTTTAAACTATATTTCGGAAGTAACTAAAAGAGTGACGATTTTTATAGTTACTGTTACCAAGCAAAATGTAACTAGTTACCAATTCGTTACGTATTCACAAAAGTAACTTCTTCACCACTATCATTACTAAAAAATTAACTTTAGTTGCAGCAACTAGTTGAAAGAAACTATTTACTTCCGATCACTGAAATTTTGAAACGAACTGAAATTATTTAAAATTTTGTTTTTGTATCAATAAATGAGTTCTAAGGTGGGGCAAAGACATTTTAAGCTCGATTTTTGGATCATTGCAGTAAACGATTAGAAAATAAATAAGAAACGTTTTCTATTTTATGAGGATTCAATAAAACTCTTAAACAAGAAAATTGCGGCAGAACAAGAGTTTGTTTGGAGTACGTTTACGAGTTGAAGGTTCGTCCAGTGTATGTACATAACTCGAGTTTCTCGCATCAACGTAAATCCCTCTGAAGTTATCCCGTAAAAGCAAATAACACGAAGTCCACGCCCGGCTTTAAGGGTCGTGAAAAGGACAGGAAGGATCTCTCGTCGAAAGCCCGGACGGGCTTAAAAACATTCGAAAAAGAGTGGCAAAAAATTGCAAAGACGAGAAGATCCAGTGAAAAGGAGATATACGAACCTCCTACATCTCTGAGAGGTCTTTTTTATATTTAAATCAATACTTTCCCCTAAGGAGTCCACTTTTTCCCCTCGTCGATCGGAATTTACCGAGGTCACTTACACCATAGCTTTTCCTATGACCTTATCACCCTCAGCCATGTTTTATCAATGCCGCAACTAGCTTACTCGAAACCCCAGAATTTTAGGGGAGATTTATACATCTTGTGTGGAAAAAATATGTGGCGGTTTAATAGTTTAGACTGTGATAAATAGGTGATGATTATAGGAAGTAGATGGTTTTTTGTTTATCAATTATTTTCCAATCCAAGATGAAAAGATACATATAAGTGATTTTGCGGTTAAGGAACATCCTCTTATACCTCTTATACCTACTAAAAAAATGTTTTGTAAATTGTGAAGAAAGTCGATTTTTTGATATAATGAATGCAAAAGCAAAAATGATATCTAGGAAAACATTAGTTTTCTTTCAAATTGAATTTTTTAGCCATATGAGGGTTTATCTCAGTGAATTAATATTCCAGAAAATCATAAAAAGTCAATTTGTAGAATGTTTCAAAATTCAAAGAAAATTTAAAAATTTCAGAATATTCCAGAATTGCAGAATAGTGTAGAACGTTAAGAAACAGGTTTTTGTTTTAAATCAATATCAATTGAAAAATGTATGCTTACAAGACATTGTTTATTTTATATGTAAATTCAACATGTAATTGATTATTTTTTCAGATCTATCGCAAATTTTGCAGGCAGAAAGCTTAAGATATCTATCAAGCTTTTTTTGAAAAACATTGGTATAAAAAAACCTTGAAAGTAAAGATGAAGATCTTTGATTACTTGTGGAACATTCTAAAAATATCAGAATATTCTATACAAGAATAAACTAGAACATTGTTAATGTTTATTTTTGTTACTTTGCTTTGTTAAAAGTTGTCGTTGGCTGCTATAGTTGTTATTAAACAATGCTATAAGTTTTTACTTCCAAAGAAAAGTTTTTTTCACTCTTACTAGCCTTGTAATTGACTATTGTATTCGTTTGCAAGCAAAACTTTTAACATATCTATTGAGCTATTTTTGAAGAAAATTGATTTCATATAGAAAATAAACGTTATAAATGAAGATGAAGATTTTTACATCAATTCTCGGAAATTTGAAAAAATCCCAGAATATTTTAATAGAGAATACACTAGAACATTCATAAGGTTTGTTTTCGTTCCTTTCTGTTGATAAAGGTTGTTATTGGATGCTTCGATACTTATTATTAAGCATTACCAGAAGCTTTCATTTCCGCTTTTAAAAGTTGTTTTTAACTATTCCTAAATTTGTGATTGGCTCCTTTTGAAGAATAATGGATTATATATAAAAAAAAATAAAGGTCATAAATGAACATAAAGATTTTTACATTAATTGTGAAACATTCTAAAAAAATCCCAGAATATTCTATTGAAGAATATACTAGAAAATTGGTTAGGTTTGTTTTTGTAACTTTCTATTAGACGTTATTATTAGCTGCTGCGACAGTTGTTATTAAACATTGTGAGAAGTTTTTATTTCCGTTGAGAGAAGTTATTTTTGAATATAGTTAAGGGCATGGTTGATGTAAAATGTAAATTTCACTTGTTATTGAATATTTTCTCAGACCTCTCGCAAATTTTGCAAGCAAAAAGTTTGAAATATCTATTGAGTTCTTTTTGAAAAATAATAGATGAAGATCATTAAGTCAATTTTGGAACATGCAGAATAGTTCGAAAACATTGCAAAATAATCAAGAAAAGTCCAGAACATTCTAGAAAATTCCAGAATATTCTAAAATTAGAGAATAAACTCGAATATTGGTAAGGATTGTTTATGTTATTTTCTTTTGTTATTGGTTACTACTACAGCTGTTGTGACACATTGCTAGATGTTTTTATTATTGGCAATTTTCAGGAATTATTTCCGTTTCTGGACGGTTTCTTAACTGTTGCTAGGGGTTAATGTTTTCCGTTGTTAGGGGTTATTATTGGCAATTGTTATTTAATATTTCTAGAGTCTATTATTTCCCTTGTTGATTTATATCATTGTTGACGGTTTCAGGGAGTTGTTTCTACCAGTTTTTAGGGGGTTTTATTAACTGTTTTGTTAAAATTGTTAATAAGCATTAGTAGAAGTTGATATTTATATTGCTAGAAGTTGTTGTTGACTCCAGCCAAAGATCTTATTTATTAATAAGCATTAATTATTGTTAATTGGTATTATTGAATATTTTTGGGGGTGTTATTTCTATTTATGGAGGTGGTTATTGACCATTTTTAGGGGGTTTTATTAAACTTTGGAAAGGTATAATAATAACCATTGGTAGGGGTTATTGTTTGGCTCTAGCTAAATTTGTTATTACTAGTTATTCAGGGTTGCTACTAATCATTGCAAGGGTTACCTGATTTTAGTTGCTAGGATTTGTTATTGTCCACTTCCAAGGGTGGTGATTGGCCGTTCTTAAGCATTGCTACAAAACATTTTAGAGTATTTTCTGTTACTAGGGTTATTATTGACTGATTTCAACAGATTATATCAATCATTGTTAGAGGTTGTTATTTCAATTGACAGGGATTGTGATTTCCGTTTATAGGGGTTGCCATTCTCCAATGTTGGGTTTGTTATTGAACTTTGGAAAGGTTCAATTCTAACCATTGCTATGAGTTGTTGTTTCACTCTAGTTAAATTTGTTATTACCCGTTATTAAGGGTTGCTACTGACCATTGCTAAGTGTAGCTGTTTTATGTTTCTAGTGTTTGTTATTGGCTGTTTTCAAGAGAGTATAAAAACCATCGTTACAGATTTTTTATTTCTGTTGTTAGGGAGTGTTATCAGACTTTGAATATATTTAATACTAACCACTGCTAGGGGTTGTAGTTCACTATACCTAAATTTGTTATTACCAATTATTAAGCGTTGCTACTAACTATTGCTAGAGGTAGCTAGTTTTTGTTACTATGGTTTGTTGTTATTCACTGCTAAGTGCGGTTATTGGCTCTTTTCGAGGATTGCTACTAACCATTTTAGAATTTGTTTATTTTCCGTTACTAGGGTTTTTATTGAATGTTTCCAAGAAATGATATTAACCATTGATAGGGATTGTTTCTTCCGTTGATAGGGGTTTTTATTTTCACTTATAGAAGTTGTTATTAAACTTCAAAAAGGTTTACTATTAACTATCAACAGGGGTTGTTATTTCACTCTGTATGATTTTTTTTTCTTGTTATTAAGGGCTAATACTAAATATTGCTAGGGGTAGCTGTTTTTTTGTTGCTAGGTATTGTTGTTATTGCTCATTATTCAGGGTGGTCTTCTTAATAACCATTTTTACTGATTTTTGTTAACTATTTTAGAGTTTCTTTTTTATTGCTAGGGTTATTACCTGTTTTCAAGAAATGATAGCAACCATTTTTAAGGGTTTATTTTACGCTGTTACGTATTGTTTTGAAACTTTTGAAAGTTTCAATATTAACCATTGTTAGGTGTTCTTGTTCTCTCCACCGCACTCAAGACCATGTTTTATCATGTCGTCTATTTTAACGACTTCTCACGTAAACTGTCAACTTGAGATTTTATGATGATTTCACACCAAGCTTCTTGTTCTTTCTTTTATTCTTTGTTATTTTGAAGGTATTGTATTCGACTACTCCTTATTATTTCTTTATATATTCTATTTGACACATATTTTTTGTTTATACAACATAGTTTATAATATCTTATATTTTATCAATAGCCCATCTGATCAAGGAATCAGTCTTATTCCGAAACGTCTTACAAATCTTTAATAAATTGGTCTTGATGAAGTTAATAAGGGTTGCTGCTAAATAATTCTAGGGTTATCGTTTGTTACTAGGAATGTTATTGACTGTTTTCAAGAGATGGTGTCAACCGTTCTTATGGGTTGCTATTTCCATTGTTAGCTGTTGTTATTAACTGCTGCTACTTTTTATTGATCGTTACTAGAAGCTGTTATGACCCCTGATTGGGGTCTTCACCATTATTTTAATTTGTGATTGAGCATACTCTTGATTGTTACTAAACATTTGGAGATCCTAGAACCACAGGGTTGTAAAATTGGGTAGTTTGTGCATGTAGACATTTACGGATAATAATAATTAGAACACTGATACAAGATTTCACTTTATGATTGCTGAAACTTCAGAGTAATATATTTTTTCAATTGAGATAGAACTTTGTGGCTTAAAAATATGAAAAATTGCATGCAGATAGCACATTGAAGGTCTATAAGATCAGTATAAAGTTGGTTTATTCTTCAATAGTCTTGTTAGAAAAATAAATTTAAATGTTTACAATTTTGCTACACGTTAATCTTACATCATTTTAATTTTACAAGCCATCTTGAATTTTGTACTGATTGTCATCTTTTTCTATTTACATCATTGTAATCTGGCAATGTAGCACTTACAGATAGGACCTTGTAGTTTTACCAATTTTTCTTGTACATTTACCTATTTAGAAAATACATGTATAAGATTTAAATAACGCGTAGGGATTGCGATAAACTACCTTTTGTTGTCATTAACTCATTTTGGCCAAAAAAGTGAGATAGCACCCTATGGTTTCAGGGTCACGATTTTTGGCACCGTCATAATTTTGTCTGCGCGATGAATTTTCTTTATGAAAGAAAAGGACTTTTTAGCGTTAATGACGAGCAAGTGTAGAATCCAACGACCAACGTGTGCTATTTGGTGCCTCGCGTGGAATAATAATCATGAATTTGCACACATGGTCGGCTTCACGTACAACTTGTGTAATCGCGTTTTGAAATATATGTATTTTCCGGGGCACACTCTTTTGCAAGCCGACGCCAGATAGCCAGCTAGCTTGTGAACAGTGTTCGGGGACGTAATTTTGGTTCGTGACGGGTACCAATTAAAGTAATGAACTGGCGAATTGTGCCGCCGAATGTCAGGCATAACGATTCCACGTTGTACCGTGCGACCATATCGCGCGACACGGAGTATTTATTAAAGCTAAACTGAATGTTGTACAATTTCAAAAACCAACTTCATTGGAGCGTCCAGTGCATCCGCGAAGCAGCAAATAATTACCGGAAAATCGTACCACCTAATTGCTGTTTTATCACTGGTGAACAAAATTTCAGCGCAGCTGTAGGGCTTTTTTAATACTCAATTCTAGTGATGCATATCGAGCGATCGATCCGAGAATCCAACGAGTAGGAGAAGTGTGATCGTCTTTTCAAAACGTCATATCGGTTCGAATCATCTCGCATAAATATGTGATATATAAATTATTTGAAACCTTTTTGAATTTTAAATTAAATTAACTCATTTAACAAACCAAAAGATTTCAGAGAAGATTTTCATGAAAGTCAATATTAAAAGTTTTTGTATTGCTGAATATTAATTTAGGGTGAAAATTAAAAAAATCAAAATAGCGGATTGAATATGCCACACAATTTTTTTTAACTTCAATAATATTGCAGATGTTTAAAAGTCGATACTCGGGGTTTTTCTTTTGGTCGATGAATAAGAATTTACAAACAATATAGACATTTGTAACCTAATAGTTCGAGTTTTGAGGCTTGTTCATAGTTCAATATATGGCTTTTTCATTATATTGTATGACAAAATCTGTACATAATATAGGTAGCATTAATAAGAATATTTAAATAAAATGTTAACAAATGAAAGATATTAGAGTGACTGAAAATTCTACTGTATAATACATATTGTCATAAATATTTAAAAATACTATGAAGAACAGTTTTTTGATCAATTAAAAAAGTATAGATTGAAAAAATTGAAAAAAATAGCATATAATAGTTTGATTTAATTTATTTATCATCCAAAATATTTTATTTGTTAAACCTTCCTATATCAGTTCAACATCTGATTCCTCGTTTTCTTCCGCGGATTTTTCGCGTTTCGCTATGTTGACATTTTCTATTGTTATTTTGAAAACTGACGTTTAAAGAGCGCATTGATCGGGTTTTCAGACGATACGATACGAACGAAAACAAAAAAAGGTTAAAAAATCTCGGCTCGGAATATTTGTAAAATTTCGAACGATTTCGAACGATAGCGAGAATTTCTCTGCTCGATGTGCATCACTAATTTTTCAAGAGTGCAAAAACCTGAATAAGCTGAAACAGAAAAACCTTTATATCTCAAAAAATTTCAAAAATTGCACTTTTTTTAAAGTAAAATGTGCAGAAAACTCATTGTACCTTTAGTAATTTTAAATATTCTTAAAAAATGTTAAAATATCACTATGTTGGTTCAAAAAAATACATGTCTTTTTATTTTCCACGTACAAACACATATTTTATAGGCAAAATAATACTGAACATGTAACCCGCCGCCTGCATGATTTGAGATGGATTCGGTCTAAAGGCGTTAAAAATTATATGGTTCCCAATTGGGAACTTTCAGAATTAATGAATTCGAACTTAAAGCATTAAAAATTGTACAATTCCAAAGTTCGTTCAAAATAATTCTGAAGCTAGGACTTTGATATTAAGTCGTTAAACATTAATTATTGTAAAATTGTTCATTACGCTTTTTAAAACTGAATCATTTTAATCTGAAGTGCAGAATTAAGGACTGAAAATAAACGATTAAGGCTTTTAATGCAAGGAAAAGAAATTCATGTTGCTTTAAGTGAAAAGACAATGATTTCATAAGACGTCAAACTGACATATACAAAATAAACTATCACACTGACAAGCCAGAAAATGTCGCCAGGCAAACTGAATGAATAAATTCAAAGATTATTATTATTAATTTGAAGACGTAATTCTTCTGACAAAATTAAATAATAGAAATATAATTAATACTGCCAAATAGAGTAATTTCGAAAATTTGGGATAATCTAGTACCAGTTAAGGCTTGAACTAATTCAGATTCTGCTTTAGAACAAACTTCAGTAATCCAAACTATCAATTCAGGAATATTCGAATTTACCCCACATGGCCAAAATTACCCCGTTTGACAGTGCAAATTATTGTTTGTACTTGACAACTAGTTATTTGGATTTGATTTTAACTTGGACTCCTCAGAACTCACATAAAACCATAAATACATATATTATTAGTTCACCAAGAAGATAAACAAACAAGGTGAAGCAATTTTTTGCAGATTTCGATTGTTTTATAACATATAATGGAACATAAATGGGAAAAGACTATTCTGACGTGGTTCTCCTCCTACCACGCTATAACACAAGGGTTAACATTATTGCGAATTTTGATAACATGTAATGGAACATAAATTGGAAAAGATTATCCTGACGTGGTTTACCCTCTTTGGCAAAGAAATTATAGGTGCTACGCTATAAAATAAGAATTCACATCATTGCGTTATCGTCCGCGAAACGTTCACTGCTTCCTGCAGACTTTGGGGTGCGTCACCACGGAGAGCCCAGAATTTATGGTGGTTGCTTCGTCCAAAAAATCAATAAGAAGATCCTGCCATCAACTTTGAATCGTGTCGAATGATTTTTTTCTGACATGGTCATTAATTTCAATACTTACTTTCCCATTCTTCATACAAAGAAGCAAAATGAAAAATGATATATTGTTCCATCAAATTTGTTCAAATTATTCACTTTTTTCATTAAGGGATGCAGAAATAAGATATCGCTTAAACAAATTGTATACGAAACTATTGAATATCTTTAAATAAAATTAAATTTCAAAGATTTTTCTTTTGTAGTTTAACATTCAGAAGTGGTTAATTTTCATTTAAATTTCAAAATTTTTTAATCAAACAAAATGTGTTATTGAACAAATTCTATTTATTTGAGTTCATCACATTTTTCAAATTCGAACGATTTCTAATTTCAATTTTTAGACTCTAAATCGTTAATTTTTGAATGTCCAAGTAAAAATAGAATTTGAAAATAATGAATATCGAAGACTCAATATGAAATACTACTTTTAAAATTTTGTAAATTTGATTTTCAAATTATTTACTTTGAAAAATGTGTACTTCATGATTTAAATTAAAAATTTGAACTATAAAAGGCTGTCACTTTATCTTGGAATATTTTAATTTCTGAAGAATAGGGTGAATTTTTCAAAAATTTTAAATAAAAAAAAAATTATCAGCATTTGTATAATTTACAGTATGACACTTTTTCTGCAATATTTTTCACCTCTTTATATATTGATCTTGAAAAAAATCCTTATAAAAATCTACGGAGAAAGGCTTTAGTTTTAGGACTTATTTAAAAAATAATTTCTAATGATTTTTCTTGAACCTGAAGGAGATCTTTTTTATTTTTTATATTTTTTTAGTAATAATAACTGTAGCCTTCTTAAGTTGAATTACAACATTAAATTTGTATTTTTTTGTTCTTTTCAAAACTTTGATCAAATTCCATAATATTTTATTTTGTCTTTAAATATCTTAAAGATTCCTTCGAATCTTTTAAAATACCCTAAAATATTTCAAACTTTTAGAAATACATTCAAATTATTGAAATCAATTAAAAATTTGTTTAATTCCCAAGCAATTTTGAAATATCTTAAAATTTTGTAATCTCTTGAAAATGCCTGGGAATTTTAAAAAATAACCCTACAAACCTTTAAAATTCTTTGAAATAAATACCTTTAAATTATTAAAATAAATTAAAAATACGTTGGAATTTTTGTAATTCCCTACAATTTTTAAAAAATTCTTAAATCTCTTGAAAATGCCTTGGAATTTTTAAAATACCCTGAACCCCTTTAAAATTCTTTGAAATATCTTCAAATTATTGAAATCAATTAAAAATACGTCGGAATATTTTTAAATCCTTAAAATTTTTATAAATCTTTCTAAATCCTTTGAAATTTTTAAAAATATCCTAAAAAACCTTAAAAATTCTTTTAAATACCTTGCAATTATTGAAATTTATTAAAAATACGTTGGAATTTTTTTAAATCCCTAAAAAATTTTTAAATCTTTCTAAATCCCTTGAAATTTTTCAATCAATGGAAAATGCCTTTGAATTTTTAAAAATATCCTAAAAAAAACCTTTAAAATTCTTTTAAATACCTTGCAATTACTGAAATCAATTAGAAATACGTTGGAATTTTTTTAGTTGCCTAAAAATTTTCAAATTTTTGTAAATCTTCAAATCTCTTGATTTTTTTTTTTTTTTTGAATCTCTAGAAAATCCCTTGAAACCTTTAAAATTCTTTGAAATACCTTTAAATTATTAAAATAAATTAAAAATACGTTGGAATTTTTGTAATTCCCTACAATTTTAAAAAATTTCTTAAATCTCTTGAAAATGCCTCAGAATTTTTTAATCCGTTGAAAATGCCTTGGAATCTTTTAAAATACCCTGAAATACTACAAACCCTTTGAAATCCCTTCAAATTATTGAAATCTATTAAATGTTCGTTGGATTTTTTTTTTCATTCCCTAAATATTCTTTAATCTTTTTAAATCCTTTGAAATTTTGTAATCTCTTGAAAATGCCTTGGAATTTTTAAAAATACCCTAAAAACCTTTAAAATTCTTTGAAATATCTTCAAATTATTGAAATCAATTAAAAATACGTCGGAATATTTTAAAATCCCTTACATTTTTTAAAAATATTTTTAAATCCTTTGAAATTTTTAAAAATATCCTAAAAAGACTTAAAAATTCTTTTCAATACCTTGTAATTATTGAAATTAATTAAAAATACGTTGGAATTTTTTTAATTCCCTAAAATTTTTCAGACTTTTGTAAATCTTCAAATCTCTTAAATTTTTTTAAATCTCTAGAAAGTCTCTTGAAAGTTTTTAAATCTGTTGAAAATGCCTTCGAATCTTTAAAATACGCTAAAATATTTCAAACTGTTAGAAATATCTTCAAATTATTGAAATCAATAAAAAATTTGTTTGAATTTTTTTAATTCCCTAACAAAATTTAAATCTCTTAAAATTTTGTAATCTCTTGAAAATGCCTTGGAATCTTTTAAAATACCCTGAAATATTTCAAACCCGTGGAAATCAATTAAATATTCGTTGCAATTTTTTTAAGTTCCCTAAATTTTTTCAAATTCTTTAAAATTGCTTCAAACTATTCAAATGAATTAGAGATCATACAAAACTATTAAATATCTTCCGAAATTCTAGTAAATTCTTTAAAATCCCGTGAATTATTGTCTCATTTTTTCTGAATTGAACAATTTCTAAATTTCTTGAAAATTCCTTGGAATCTTTTAAAATAACGTAAAATATTTCAATTTTTTTAAACTCACTTGAAACTTTTTAAAGCTCTTGAAAATTGTGGAATTTTTAAAAATATCAACTCTTCCAAATCTTGCGAATGCCTTCAGATTATTGAAATATATTAAAAATTCCTTGGAATCTTTTAAAATACTCCAAAATATTTAATAACTTTGGAAATGCCTTGAAACTTTTTAAAGCTCTTGAAAATTGTAATTTCTAAAAATATCCTAAAATCTTCGGAATAGTTTCAAATTATTAAAATATATTTTAAAATCCTTGAAATCTTTTAAAATATCTTATAATTTTCAAAATCCTTCGGAACAACTTCAAATTATTGAATTACATCTAAAATGCGTTGGAATCTACCCTAAAATAATGAAAATCCTTTGAAATCCTTACTGAAATCAATTAAAAATTCCTTGGCATTTTAAAAAGTATCCTAAAATATTTCAAATCCTTTGAAATAAATCCCTTGAAACTTTTTAAAGCTCTTGAAAATTGGAATTTTTAAAAATGTTTTAAAATCTTCAGCATCGTTCGGATTACCTTCAAATTATTGAAATATATTACAAATTCCTTGAAGTAATTTAAAATACCCTAAAATATTTGATATTCCTTGAAACTTTTTAAAGCTTTGGAAAATTCCATGGAATTTTTTTAAATACCCTATAATCTTTAAACTCCTTTGGAATATCTCCAAGTTACTTGAATCTTTTTAAAATTGCTGGGAATCTTTTAAAATACCCTAAAATGTTTCATATTTTTTGAAATTCCTTAAATCTTTTGAAAGCTGTTGAAAATTGGAATTTTTTTAAATGTTCTTAAATCTTCAGCATCTTTCGGAATACCTTCAAATAATTGAAATATATTAAGAATTCCTTGGAATCTTTTTAAATGCCCTAAAATATTTAAAATTCTTCGAAATATTTTGAAATCCCATGAAACTTTTTAAAGTTTTCGAAAATTCAATGGCATTTTAAAAAATACTATATACCAATAGCATATTTTAAAATACGCCAAAATATTTCAAATTCTTTGAAATATTTTTTAACAACTTTTAATTTAAATATTTTCAAAATCCTTCGGAATACCTTCAAATTATTGAAATATATTCAAAATTCCTTGGAATCTTTTAGAATACACTAAAATATTTGAAATCCTTTGGAATACCTCCAAATTATTTAAATCTATTTAAAATTCCTTGAAAATTTTAAAAAACATCCTAAAATGTTTAAAATCCTTTGAAATCCCATCAAATTATTGAAATATTTTGAAAACTTCTTGGAATCTTCTAAAACAACCTAAAAGATTTTTTAAAAATTCAGAAATAGGTATAGACCTAAATTCAATAGTGGTTAATCCACAGGTTAATTTATTATTTAAAAAAATAACTAAAGTGATCTTTTCAGTTTAAAAAGTGATTTGAGAAAAAAGTGACTAACAGCCCTGATTATTCTTGACAGTTACTTAAAGTGCTTCTTATAAAAATTCCCTGACTTCCCATTTTTTTTTAATCCCTACCCTTTTTCCCGAGTTATCCCTGACCAACAAAATTTCCTGACTTTTCCCATTTTTTTTTAAATCCCTACCCTTTTTCCCGAGTTTCCATGACCAATAAAATTTCCTGATTTTTCCCTGATTTCGAGGTGTTCCCTGACCAGCGGCCACCCTGATGTACCTCTTGTATTTCCCTACTTTCAATTATCAATTAAATTCGAATTTTCAAATACAAATAGAAGTAGTTTTGTTTGAATATCTCGTTTATTATATAAAGAATATAATGCCGATCGTAATTTATTTTACACAACATTACGTGTTTGCACGTAGGATATTTTCGCTTTTTCGCTATTATATCTAGAATAATTCTTTCAAGCGCCGAAAAATTCGCCTGAAATTTACAAAAGCTCGACAGGTTCCAATGGACGAATTGATTAAATTTAGAGATAAGAGAGCAGTCAATATTGAAAAGATCGACATCGATTAAACCGGGATTGCCGATTTGTATTAATTTTTTCTTATCAGGCGTTAAAACACAACGATTCAGACATTTATGTACACGATTATTTAAAAATATTTTATCATACACAATTGATAGAAAGAACTAAAACTGCGTTTATGTACACGATTAGCTAGCCTTATCTGCTGCTTACGACAACCTAAATTCATTCATTACTTCTATTGAGAATCTTTTCATCCCCTGTGAATCTCGATCAATTACACGTATAACTACGTATAACATATCGACAGAATTGTCAAAATAGACTCATTAAAAAATTAGATACAAAAATGATTCTCTCAACAGGTGTAAAAGTCTTATGCGAGTATTACTATGCGATTCTATGCTTTGTAAAGGGTATCGAACTTGAAATTATATTCGATTTTCTTAAGCGTAAGGAAAAATCCGTAGCCTCTAAACGAGGCAGAGAAAAACAAAACTAGCTTCGACACTTTAGTTTACAATGAATGATTTGAGCAGAGTGTCGAAAATCATCTCAGTCGTGATGTTCTAAATAACCCAGAACGGATTTCCATCCTAATATATAAAATCTAAAAATCCACGCGACAAACTAACCTTCGCGATACATAAAATATAATTGCAACACACAAAAAAATGCAAACAAACATGATTCTTGGCATTGGCACAATTTCAAAAAAGATACTTATTCTTAACTTCTTTTCTATCGCGACTCACAAAGGTAGCGTATTTTTTGTTTGGATTAATAACTTTTGTAAATAAAGATAAATTAAGTAAAATTGTGAAATTCTTAGGACCCAATGTTTGACCAGGTTCGAGAAACACGACTTTAAAATTTTCACTGCCGATCTTATGGACCAGAAAAATATATCTTCTATCTGGCCGAGTAGCTCAGGCGGTAGCGTGTCGGGTTTGTAGTCGGAAGCTTGGGGGCTCGATTCTCTCTGCCTACGCTTTTTTGTTTGTTTATTTATTTACAATGCACAATAATTTACATTTTTAAATAAAAAAATGAAAGTTATTTTAATAAATAAAATGCAAACAAAATTAGAAAAAAAGTGTCGTCAGCGAGAATCGAGCCCACAACCTCCCGGCTACAAACCCGACGCGCTACCGCCTGAGAAACGCGGCCAGCTGGATGATATATTTTTCTATTCTATGACACCGGTGGTAAAAACTTCAGTCGTTTTTCTCGAAATTTGCAAAATATTGGCCTTTTTCTACCAAAATTATGAATTCAAACAAAAAACACAATACCCGGCACTCCCCTTGTCAGCAGGGACCTTTTAGGAACACGAAAAATTTGTTCTGTTTGGGATTCCAAGACGAATCTCGGAGTGTTTCCAAACCATGATTGGCAGTGTCGAGTGAGATTATTAGAAAAGTTATCGGGACGCTCTCCCGTTTCGCACTTTCGATTTTGGAAAATGTGAATTCCCCAGTAATTTAATTAAAATACTATATAATTATAAAATATAGTTTTGAGAATAAAATTTTAAGATCAAGATTAAACATCTTACTTATGAGGTAAGCTTAATTTTAAAAAACGAATCCTAATAAAAGTTCTAATCAAATACAATATTCATTAATCGTCAGTCTCTTAAAAACAAAAACAAAATGGTGACCCATTATTGTAGAGCTTAAATTTTTGTTTCCTCTGGTAAACGAGAGCGCCCTCTTCTAAATAGGTGGCTTCCATGCCGGAATCACACAAGCTAGACCCTTACATCATCGATTTTTTTTTTACTTTGGCTACTTATTTGTTTTATAGCAAAACTATAGATTGCTGAAATTTCACTTAAATTTTTTTTTTTTTAAATTACGGCTTTCTATTCTGGACACTTTTTGAGTTGGTTTTATTTTAATTGAGTGAAGTTTTTTTTTAGTGCAAAAACTGAGAACGGTAGAAATTTCAGGTTCAACTTTTTCCAAAAAAGTATGCATTTAACTCAATCAAATAAAAATGTTTACCACTTTTTCAAAAAAATCTTGATATAACAAATTTTGTATTTTGTATTACTGTTCACTAACAAAAACTGTACCAAAAACTACAAGGTTTATTTTAAAATAACCAAAGAGAAATCAGCATACATTAATTAAGAGATTTAACTATCTTTTTTACAAGTTATTTTACTCGATAATAAATTATAAAATAACTGTTGTTTTTTATTTTCACACAGTATGTTTAATAATTAACCTGGAAGAGTAAAAAAATAATTTTTATAAATATAATGGAGCCTAGAATCATTTAAATGCCCCTTAATTAATGATAATGCCGAAAATCTATTAAATCAATTATAAAACCGATATAACCAAATCAAAATTTTATTTTGCAATAGAAAATTTTTTTAATTTTATTTTTGCTCCTGAAAAACATTGAATCAAATAGTTAAAAAATTAAACTTTAAGCAAAAGTTAAAAAGAAATTCAAATAAATGTTTGAGAATTTATGTAAATTACATAATTTTTATAATTTTTTCGCTTAACAGATATTTTGAAGTATGAAATCAGGAAGTATAAATAAAATCAGGCTAGGCATTTTTGGGAAATCGAATTTAAAAAAATCAAAATTTGTTGCTTAAAACGTGAAAAATAACTAGTGCTATTCGTTTTTTAAAAACTCAAAAAGTGTCCAAAATAGAAAAAGCGCAATAACTTTAAAAAAAAATTTCTCAAAGTAAAATCTTTAGCAATCAATATTTTTTCTATTAAACAAATAAGTACCCAAAATAAAAAAAAAGCGATGATGTGATCGTCTGGATTATGTGAGCCCGGCTTCGAATTTACTAAGTCATTTCCAAAATTTTCAAATCCATTGTTATGTTATTAAACAGTGATGTTATTGTGACGAGTATTATTTAAAAATAGTCTATATTGGTAAGATAAGTTTATAACCTCTTTGGGTACGGCCACGGAAACAACCTCGTTCCATCTATTTCATGAAAATCGCAATCGCTGGTGGATGAATTCCTCTTGTTTACATGAAATTAAAAAAAAATTCTACTAAAAATAGAAATATCATGAGAAAATGAATGTCTATAACGTAATTCATCAAATCCAGATGGCCGTTTTAATCAAACAAAAAAATTCCCGGTTCTTTCACGGTTCACAAAAATTTGTTACGGACAATGAAATTTAAAAACTCGAAATCTTAAACCTAAACATTCTTTCATTGAAAGTAATCAAATCTGCACCTTAAAATCGTCCAGATTCTTTTTTTTACGATTTTGGAAATCTTTTTAAATATTCTTCTAAAATAAATTTTTCGAAATAAAAAATAATTTTCAATTTTCTTAGGAATCTTAAGAAAATTTGGTTATTCTTATAAAACTTCAATTTTGAATACTTTATGATTATTAAATCATTGTTAGTTTTCTTAATTAAAAAAGATCAAATTGAAAGGATTAAAAATGGAATCTTTTAGACTGAAACAAGATTTGCATGGAATTTGAAATTTAATAAAAGCTTTTAATTATGAATTTGTTAATTTGAAGTCATTTAAAAATTGAAAATAGTTTATCAACTTTCAATCGGACGTTTACATGTCAGGCATTCGAATTGAAACAGTTCAATTTTCAATGTTAAAATCTGCAATTTTTTAAATTTTGAACGACATCAGAATCGTCCTGTAAAATCGATTATTTTTCACTTTTAATACTTATAGAACAGTAAAATTTTAAAAATTATTAATTAATTTATATTCACGGTTGATCAACTAAAAACGTTTTTTATCAAAAATATTCAATTTCAAACGATGATTTTTAAAATTCTTTAAATTAAACATGCGCACTTAAAAATGAAGATCTAAAATAGAAACTTATTAAAGTAAATGGTTTTACAATTACGCCTTGTAAACCAAATAATATAATTGAAAAAGTTAACAACTGAACTTAACATTAAAAAAAAGTAAAAATCGATAGATTTTTCTTCTAAAAATTTGTAAAATTCCCGGTTCAAAATTAAATTCAATCATTTCCCGGTACAGCGACCGCCCTGGTAACACTTGTCACTTCATTCAAATTTTAATCATTTAAACAGCTAAAAATATTTTTGAAATAACCTAAATAATGATTACATTATTTAAATTTCGCGAGAAAATTAATCGCCTCAAGCCAGAGCTGCCTGACCTTGGACCTGCGCATCTCTTGACTGCGCACAATACACAAACTGGTTAACATAACCTAAAAATACAAAGGAATTACTACTGCGCAAACTCCGCCAGTCCGAAGTCTGGCAGCTCTGCCTCAAACTAAAAAAGGCGCTCATTTCAAATTATAAAAGATGTCAAAGTAATAGAAAAAAATTTCTCGCATTAAACAGTATATAATTTAAAACAAGTATATGTTTACTTCACTCTAGAGTGTGTCTGTGAAAAATATATGTGTATTATGAAATATATTTGTTCAAACAATAAATGCCTGGGCATTTAAGAACTCTACGTAAACACTTCATCCACCAGTGATTTTAGGTTTTCGCCGTTGTAGGCGCTGCCTGTCATCCGGTAAATATTAAGGCTATGTCCGTACCAAATAGGTACAATGAATTTGAACATTTTGGAACTGAATCTTGATATTGTCTGCGTTAAAAATTAAGATCTAAACATACGCGGTGGTACGTCGGCCACGTACATGATTGAAAAACAGTCGCCAGGTGGTGAGAGTTTTACTCGACCAAACCCAGAAGCTACTGGTGATACCTACGATCATAGCCATGAGATACTTTATCATAAAGACCTCGAATTCAGGCCGACTTGTGGCATCGCCCAGGGGACAGGGTATCGCGTAGGAGATGAGGTTGCACATGTCCTTGTTCCAGGTCAGCATCCAGTGATCGAAATAGGCCTGCTCGTAGAAAAGGCAGGCGATAACTATTAAAGCCGGCACTGTGTAGAGCACAGAAAAAGTTCCGATTCTGATCATGAGCTTTTCCAACTTGTCAGTCTTGGTTCCGTCATGCTTCATGACTGTGCGGATCCTGAAGAGGGAGACAAATCCAGCGAGGAGAAAGGCTGTGCCGAGTACGAGATAGACACAAAGAGGCGCTAAAACGAATCCACGAAGTGCTTCCACGTTCCAGAGACCAACATAACAAACTCCAGATAGTATGTCACCTGGAAAAATAAGCAAAAGATTTTTATTTGATTTCAAGAATAAGTTGATAATACAGGATGTCTACTCTCAAGTTCTGGAAAAAATTCCCTGACAATTTCAGGGTTTTTTTTTCAGGTATCTCAAGTTTTTTCAGGTATAATTTTTCATAGTACGGAGAGCTATTCAAATATTTCTAGGGATTTATTGATTATGTTTAATTTGGAAAGCTTTGACAAACTATTATAAGATATTCTTAGATATATTAACAGCCTAGATTAATCAAATAAATAAATAATACTGAAAACATAATTAATCATTTCTTGAATTTGTCTCTAGAGTTCATGAATTTGAATAATAATTCGAACGAATTTTTATTTCATCTTCTTATACTTAGAATTCAGTGCATATTTAAGTAAAATTAATGTAAGTATCATCAATATTAATTGAATGGAGATTAAACTCAACATTTCTCTTCACAATTTGCTATAGAATAAAAAAAAGGAATAATTTAATTTTGCGAGTTTTTGGCGCTAATTATGATTTTTTGCAGTTGTTTAAACACAAATAGTTTTTAATACATAAAATACTAATTTCTACTGATAATTAGATGTTTACATAAATTGCTTAATCAACTGATTATTGTTTTTAGCAACTTTCTCGTACAATGGAGTTGGAAAGTCACGGTTTTTCCGAATTTTAAAACTGTTTAGTTAGAGCGAGGCAATAATCAATTAAATTTAGCAGAAATAATTGTTTAAACGATTTATTATTATTTCTAACAATATCCTCTTAGAATAATGCTAGGCAGTGGCAGTTTTATCTAAAATTTTCCACTTTTCAATTAGAGTGATGTAGTAATTAATTTAAGTTAAAAAAATTCTTTTAATAATTTATTATTATTTTAAATAATATTCTGTTTGATCAATGCTAAATGTTGCGGTTTTTCTAAAATATTACACTTTTTGTCCACTTTTCACTTATAGCGAGGTAATCATTAATGCAATTTAACAATCATAATTGTTTTAAAAAAGTATTATTGTTTATAAGTACCTTCTCCTATAGTAATGATAGATAGTTGCGTTTTTTCTTAAATTTTCAACTTTTTGTCAACTATTCACTTAGAGCGAGGTAATAATTATTGCAATTTAATAAATATAATTTTTTTAACAAATTATTATTGTTTATAAGTACCTTCTTTTATATTAATACTAGAAAGTTTTTTTTCGGAAATATTTAATTTTCGTCCACTTTCACTTCGAGCGAGGTAATAATAATTAATGTAATTTAACAAATGCAAGGTAGTTGCGGTTTTTTTAATTTTTAAATTTTTTGTCAACTTTTCACTTAGAGTGATGTAATAATTAATGTAATTTAATAAAATAATTGTTTAAATAATTTATTATTATTTATAACTGTCTCCTCTTAGAGTAATGCTAGAAATTTGAGGGGTTTTCTGAAATTTTCAGCTTTCATTTTACTTTTTAGTGAGGAACAAATAATAAATATTAACATTAATTTAAACGAAACTGCTCTCAATGACTACTTCATGGAAGATTTACATTTAATATGATCCATATAGAAAATTTGAAAAATATTTCAAAGATCTGTTTTATTTCAGAAAAATATATTCACAAAAAACAAAGATTGATTAAAAACTGATTCTCTCTAGTATTTATTTATTATTTGTTCATAACTAAAAAGCCAAAACAAAGTTAAAAATGTCAGAAAACCGCATCTTTCTAGCAATTATCCAACAGAAGATAGTTATAAACAACAATAAATTGTTTAAACAATGATGTTTGTCAAGTTGCATTAATTATTACCTCACTAAGTGAAAAGTGGACAAAAGGCTGAACATTTCAGAAAAACCGCAACTTTCTAACATTACTTAAAGAGAATATTATTTAAAATAATAGTACATTATTTAAACAATCATTTTTGTTAATTTGAATTAATTATTACCTCACTATAATTGAGAAGTGAACAAAAAGTGGAAAATTTTCGAACAAACTGCAACTTTCTAGCATTATTCTAAGAGAATATTATTATAAATAATTATAATAAATGGTTCAATCAATTATTCATGTTAAATGTAACTGATTATAATAAATTATTTAAACAATTTATTTCAACATCTACTTATCATTAGAAATAAATCTTTCGAAATTCTTAAAAACCTTATTTTTTCAAAATCTTCCAAAATCTACATTTTGTTTAATTTTTTGAAATCGTTCCAGTTTTTAAATTATTTTTGAAATTTTTTCAAAATTTCTCAATATATTTTTTAATAAGTAGAATTTTTCCCACATTTTTTTCAAAATTTTGAAAAATGAAAAAATTGCCTTAAAATCTTCCAGAAACTTTTCTGACAATTTTGGAAATCTTTTGAAATGTTTCAAAATTTTTTTCAATTTCATCTTGAAATAAATTGTTCAAAATAAGATTTATTTCAGTATTCCCAAGAATCTTTAAAAGAACACTTTTTTATTCCCTTGAAACCTTTCAAAACTCTTGAAAAGCTTTTTTTTCGAAATCCTCAAAAATCCACATTTATTTTTTTCATTTTTTGAAATCGTTTCTAGTTTTAAAATAGTCTTGGGATTTGTTCAAAATTTTCAAATATCTTTTAAACTGATTCGAATTTTTCATTAAATAAAAAAAAAATTTTCTAGATTCTTTTTCCGCAATTTTGGAAATCTTTCGAAAGGGTTTGAAATCTTGTTCAATTTTATCTTGAAATTAATTTATCAAAATAAAAAGTCAATTAAATTTTGCCAGGAATCTTGAAACAATTTTAGGAAATCATTTAAAATCCTGCCAAATAAAAACAATTTCCCAACGATCTTTCAGACTCATAAACATAATTTTGGATATCTTTTGGAATATTCTATCAAAATAATTTTTGAAATGAAATCTTTGCAACACTTATTTAAATTTCCATAACTAACACGAATTTTTTCTAAAATTTTGCAATCTTGCAACATTCAAAATTTTTGCTTTAAAATCTTCTATATTCTCTTTCAAAATCATTTTTTGAAATCTTTTCAAAACTTCTGAACATCTTTTAAAGTGATTCGAATTTTTTTATAATTTTTTTTAACTAGAAAATTTTAAAAATTGCTTTAAAATCTTCCAGATTCTTTTTCGAAAATTTTGGAAATCTTTGAAAGAAAAAGCTTTTATTCTCTCGAAACCTTTCAAAATTACTAAAAAAACATCTTTCGAAATCTTCAAAAATCTACATTTTGTTTTAAATTTCTTGAAATCGTTCCAAGGTTTAAATTATTTTTGAAATTTTTTACTTACTCTTTTGTGGTAGAAAATTAATCTTCTTGGTGACTAATTCACCTTATTGTTCAAAAATTCATCTATTAGGTGAAAAATTACAATAGGAATTGAAATATTTGGTTGAAAATTCAGATAATTTGTCAAAAAATATTTGTTTGAAAATTAAAATATTGGGTTAGAAAATCATTTTATCATACATATCATCAATCATTTTATTTCTTGAATTGAAGATTAGTTTTTTCTTATTGAACATTAATTTTTTTAAGTCAAAATGGAAATACTATATTTTCCTTAAAAAATCGTTTTTATGGCTATTCGAAGTTTTTGATCGAAAATTTATCTGCTTGATTGAAAAATGATTTATTTCATTAAAAAATTATTTTGTATGGTTAAAAACTTATTTCTCAAATTTGAAATTGGACTTTTTTATTTTTTGTCAACAGTTCATCTATTTTGTTGAAAATTTGTCTTTTTTAGCAGCAAATTTAACCTTTTGGTTGGAAATTCAAATATTGAGATGAAAATTCCATTAAAAATTAAAATATTTGGTTAAGAATTCATGTATTTTGTGAAAAAATATTCTTTTTTAGTCGCAAATTTCACTTTTTGGTGGAAAAGTCGTTTTTTAAATGGAAAATTAATTTTTCATTGCAATGTTTTACTATTTCAATTGTCATCAACAATTTTTTTCTGTGGACAATTGATTTTTTGGGTTGAAAATACATCTATTTGGTTGAAAACTTTACTGTTTTCAATTTATTTTGTTAGAAATTAATTTCTCTAACTTGAAATTAAATTAATTTTTTTTTTTTTTAAATTCATCTTAATATTTGAAAATTTGGCTTTTTTTTAAAAGAAAATTCATCTTCTGTGTTCAAAATTTGACTATTTGGTTAAATCTTTATTTTTCTGATTGAAGGTGCATCATCTAAGTCCAAATTTAATTTCTTTGGTTAAAAATTCGAGAAATTTTAAGTTAACAATTCATCTATCTTGTGGAAAATTTAATTATTTTACTAAATATTATATTTCTGTTAAGAATTTATTTTCTTTGCTGAAAATGTTACTTCGCCATTTTTAGTTAAAAATTGATCTTTTCTGTTCGAAAATTAATACTTTGAAAAATAACAAGCGGTAAAAAATTGAAATACTTTGTTTAAGATTGAGCAATTTATGTGAAAGTTTATCTTCTTTCTTCACAGTTTATTTACTTTTTTGTAAAATTGAATTCATATTTGAAAATGTAGCCATTCTATTTTTGGTTGAAAATCGTTCCATTATAAGTTACAAATTTAAGTATTTGAGTAAAAAATTAATCTTGTTGGTAGAAAATTCATTCGAACTATTTTGTGAAAGATTCGTCTTTTTTCGTTCAATTTTACTAGTAGATCATTCTTTTTTTAAATAAAATTGTAAAATCACAAATTAAAATATTCTACTTTGGTTAAAAATGTATTTCTGTTAGTTAAAGATTCAAGTACTGTGTTGAAAATTTAGGTTGTTTAGATGAAAGTCCAAGTAATTAGTTAAAAATTCATGTATTTTGTTAATAATTCGTTTTTCTTTGTAGAAAAATCAATCTTCTTGGTTAACAAATCATCTTTTCGGTTTTCAATTCAACTTTTTGGTTAAATGTGGAAATCTTTTCTTGAAAATTCATTTTTTTAAGTTTTATAATTTTGTTTGAAAATTTATCTCATTCATTGAATACTTATTTAGTTCACCAAAAAATCGATTTTTTCCGTAAAAAATCAAATTTTCTCACAAAAAAAGTTACTATTCCATTTTTGGTTTAAAGCTGATTTTTTAAATTGAAAATTGATATTTTCTAGATGAAAATTAATTTATTGTGTTGGAAATACTCATTTTTGCTTCAAAATACAACTATTTGGTTCAAAAGAAACTTTTTCGTTGAAGATTGATATTTTTGGTTGAAAATTCAACTTTTTTGGTAGAAAATTATGTATTTCGCTAAAAATTCATCAGTTCGAAGAGAAAAATATCCTTGTGTGTTGAAACTTCATCTTTTTCTTTTAGGATTCAAATATTTTGTTGGAACCTAATTTTTTTATCTTTAAATTCAACGATTCCATTTTTGGTCGAAACTTAATCGTTTTCAGTTAAAAATTCAACGATTTCATAAAAAAATTCATTTTTCTTGATTGAAGATTAATCTTTCACGTTGAAAGTACTTCTTGTTCGGTTTAAAAGTCAGTTTTCTGAAACATTAAAATTTTTAGATTGAAATCCTAATTTTTTGTTGTTGAAAATTTGTCTATTTTCGTAGAAAATTAATCTTGTTTCTGGAAAATCAATCTAATTGTTTGCAGTTTGAACTTTCGAATTTTTCTTAGAATTTGGATAAATCTTTAGAAATAAGAAAATTGTCCTGAAATTTTCCAGATCTTTTGTGGGCAATTTTAGAAATCTATTGAAATGTTCTCTTGGAAATTTTCAACATTCTTAAAAAAATGTCTACATTTTCTTCGAAATCTTCGGCATTCTACATTTGCTTTAGAAGTTTGGTAAATCTTTACAAATTTAGAATTTTTTTCAAGCATTTTCAGAACTTCTAAACCTTCGAAATACCTTCAAATTGATTTAAATTTTCCCAATAGTTTCAAAAAAATCTGCGAAATTAAAGAGTTGTCTTAAAATCTTGCAGATTATTTACTAAAAATCTATGTTTGCGAGTTTAATGCTCTTGGTTATTTTAAAAACTTCCAAATTTGAAAATTTTTAATCTGATAATTTTGGGAATTTTTCATCTCGAATATATTCTATTTTAAAATTTCTGAATTAAATATCTTAAATTTTAATCCCTAATCTCACCTAACGTTGTGAATATATTAATTTTTTCAATTCCTGTGTGGAATTTCTAATATTTAAAAGTTTCAGCAAAATACTTGAATTCGCAACCAGAAGGGTTAATTTGCTACTTAAAAACTCAAATTTTCAACAAAACAGATGAAATTTCAACAAAAAATAGAGTAGTTTAATTTTAAATTAGAGAAATAAGTTTTTACCCAAATAAAATAGAGATGAATTTTCAACTACAAAATATCAATCATTAATAAAAAGAACAGTTTAATTTTCAGTTGGAGAAATAAGTTTTTTAAGCAAACGAAATGAATTTTCAACAAAACTATTACATTTTCAACTAAACAAATGAATTTTATACAAAAAAGATCGAATCTTCATAAAAAAATTTTTAAAAAAATTTACTTAAACTTTTAGTTTAAAAAATTCATTGTTACCAATAGAACTAATCAATACTAGGCAATACTTTTTAATTCGTATGTATTTTTTAGATGTAAATAATGATGAATCTTCATCCAATAAAATTAATTTTTACCAAAGAAGTTCAACTTTAAATCAACAAGTTGAATTTTTAACCAGAGAAGATAAAATTGCAATGCAAAACCTCATAGTTGATGTTTCCAGAAAAAAAGTATTTTAATTTTAAATGAACCAAGAAAGATTTCTCAGTCGGAAGAGAAAATTGTTAGAAATAAATTTTTGGATTTTCCACAAAAAAAAACAATTTTTAATAAAAATGTTGAATTTTTATCTGGAAAAGATGAATTTTCAATAAAAAAGTTTATTTTCAATCAAATGGTTAAATTTTTCACAAAATAGTTTTTGAATTTGCTTTTTTTTTCGATAAAATTTAGTTTCCAATAAAACTATACAAAAATCTCTAGAAAATGTATGCGAAGAATAAAGAATAAAAAAAAAAATTTCCATTTATTTGTTAAGAGCCTTTGAAAACCTAAATTTCACCAAAATTATATTATAAAATCTGAGAACAACAAAATAAGTATTATTATCAGTTAATTTTTGAATTTTATTCAATCTTACTTTCCCAAGATATTTGAAAAAGTTGAAAAAGATTTTTGAAAATTTCAGATATGTCGGCAAAATCTAGAAATTTGGATGGAAACTTTCTTATGTCACAGCATTCTATAAAATATATGGAAACATTCAAATCAATTAGAAAGATATTCAAGACTTATAGATTTTTTGAAGAAATTTTGATATATTTTGTGCATTTACGGAAATCTTTTCAAGTTTAAAAATATTTTCAATCTCTTCAAAGATTCCTGAATTCCTAAATATCTTTAAAAACTCACTTAAATTGTTCTTACGATATGAGAAATCTGTAAATGTATAAAAAACATATCAACTTGTTTTTACAAAATTCATAATCTCACCCGAAGTTGTTAAATTGGTAATTTTTTTTAATTCTGAGCCCGAGTCTAAAAAATGCATGCATACAAAAAAAATTTTTATCTCTGCCTGCGAAGGAGAACATAAAGTTTTTGAAATAAAATTCTGTTATTCTACAGGATTTTACAAAAGGTAAGAAACAATTCGAATCAGAAAAAAATATTCAGGCCTTTTAGAATTTTGGAAATTCTGTAATATCATTTCCTAACTCGCTGGAAGTTTTTTCCAATTTTGAAATGTGTTTGGAGATTAAAAAAAAATCGCCTCAGAATCTTCCAGACGCATTTTCGACAATTTTAGAAAAATAAAAATATTTGTTTCTTTCAAAATTTAACTATTTGGCTAACATTTCTTCAAAGTTATTTTTTGAAAATAAAATTTCAACTAGTCCATGTTTGGTTGAAAATTTTTCTTCTTCATTTGGAAATTCAACTATTTGTTTTAAAATTTCTCTATTTTGTTGAAACTTTCCGTTTTGTGGTAGAAAACTAATCTTCTTGGTGACTAATTCTTCTTTTTTTTTAAAAATGCAACTATTAGGTTAAAAAATCCAATAAGAATTCAAATATTTTGTTACGAATTCATATATTTTATAAAAAATTATTCTTTTTTAATACAAAATTAATCTTTTCGGTTGAAAATTGATTTCTCTGGTCGAATATTGGTTCTTTTTTTAAGAATTTATTTGTAAATTAATAATTTAAGTAAACTTTTTCTAGAAAATTCATTGTAGAAAATTTATTACTTTAGTTGAAAATTTATCTATTTCGTTTAAAAATTATTTTATTTGGTTAGAAACTTATATCTTTATTTTAAAATTAAACTATTCGACTTTTGTTGAAAATTCATCTATTTTGTTGAAAATTTGTCTTTTTTAGTAGAAAATTAACCTTTTTTTCAAACATTCAATTATTTGGGTGAAATATCCATTAAAAATTAAAAAACTTGTTTCAAAATTCATGTATTTTGTTAAAATTACACTTTTTTGGTCTCCAATTATTTATTTTTTGTTGAAAAATCATTTGTTAAATTAAACATTAATTTTTTTAACTAAAAATTTTACTATTCCAATTGTCATCAAAAATTCTTTTGATTCACACTTAATATTTGTGTTTAAAAATCATCTGTTTGGTGGAAACTTTAACTGCTTTTAATTTTTTTTTTTTCTGTGAGAAATTAATATTTCCGACTCGAAATTGAATTATTCTATTTGTTGTTGAGAATTTATCTTTTTCAGTTGAAAATTTGTCTTTTTCTTGGTAGAAAATTCATCTTCTGTGTTCAAAATTCAACTATTTGGTTAAAAATTTATTTTTCTGATTGAAGATGCACCATCTTAGTTGAAATTTAATTTTTTTGGTTAAAAATTAAACAAATTTTGTAGATTTCAGTTAGTTTATTTTCGCTAGAAAATTTACTTTTTTTGTTAGAAAAACATATTTTTTCGTCGAAAATTCATTTAGTTTGGTGCAAAATGCATATTTTTGTGTTTTAAGTTCTACTTTTTTTTCTTCATGTATTCCATCTTATGACTCAAAAACGCGACCTTTTGGATGAGTTTTTTTTGCTTTGTTGATTTAAAAATCTTTTTTGGTTAAAAATTTAACTCTATTGTTAAAAATTCGTTTTCATTTTTTGTAGAAATATATTCTATTATATTTTATGGTAAAAGTTAGGTTTTTTTATCGAGAATTCTTCTGTTTGGTTGACAATTGAACTATTTTGTTGGAAAAATGTACTATTTTTTCTCTCATTATTTATTGATGAATAAAACAATATTTTATTTGTTTAAATTGTGAAATTTCATCTTCTTTAAATTAAGGGAATTCTGTATTAAGAATATTTTCTCATTCGAAAATTTTCCATGGTCACGAATTCGACTTTTCACGTGTTTTCAGTAACTTCATGTGTTTATAACCCAAAGATCATAAAAATAATACTGAAAAATTTGCAAGTTGTCATCAATACCAATACGGTAGAGATTGGCAATTTTCAAAAAACAAGTTCATAAATATTTTATATTTTCGGAAACTAGCAGATATTATATATACAACGTTGTGTGAGATTAGGGATTAAAATTTTCGAAATTTAATTCAGAAATTCCAAGAAAGAAAATATTCGTAATGGAAAATTCACAAAAAGATTAATTTTCTACCAAAAAAGAATAACTTTCAAATGAATATATGAATTTCTGACCAAATATTTCAATTTTTATTGAAATCTTCAACCCAGAAGATGAATCTTTTACCAAAAAGATTAAATTTTGTTCATAAAAGAATTGAAAGAAATTTACTTAATTGTTTATTTTTGAAACATAATTTTCAACAAAAGAACTAATTTTTGACCAAAAAAATCAATTTCAACGAAAAGGTGAATTGGTCACCAAGAAGATTAATTTTCTACCACAAAACAGAAAGTTTCAACCATATAGTTGAATTTCCAACTGAAGAAGATAAATTTTCAACCAAACATGGAATAATTAAATTTTTATTTAAAAATATAACTTTAAAAAAATGTTAACAAAATAGTTAACTTTTGAAGGAGGGTAATAAATTTCATCTTCTAAAATTGTTGAAAAAACGTCTGGCAGATTTTAAGGGAATTTTTCTAAAATCTCTAAACACTTTTCAAACTGGGAAAAAACTTCGAGCGAGTTAGGAAATGATATTTAAGAATTTCCAAAATTCTAAAAGACCGAAATATTTTTTTCTGATTTGAATTATTCATAACATTTGTAAAATACTGTAGTATAACAAAATTTGCATTGTAAATTTTTATATTCTTCATCGCAGTTAGAGATACATTGTTTTTTGTACGCATGCATTTTTTAGACTCAGGCTCAGCAATTTGAAAAATTATCAATTATTTCACAACTTCGGGTGAGATTAGGAATTTTATGAAAACAAGTTCATAGGTTTTTCATAAATTTAAAGATTTTTCGTATCGTAAGAAAAATTTTTAAGAGTTTTAAAAAATATTCAGGAATTCACAAAGCTTTAAAAAGATTAAAAATATTTATAAACTTGAAATGATTTCCGTAAATGTAAAAAATATATTTAAATTTCTTCAAAAAATCTAAAAATCTGAAATATCTTTTTAATTCATTTGAATGTTTCCATATATTTTAAGAAAGGCTGTAACTTTAAAAAGTTTTCTACGAAATTTCTAGATTTTTCCCAACATATCTGACATTTAAAAAAATCTTTTTGAACTTTCTCAAGTGTCTTAGGAAAGTAAGATTTATTAAAATTCATACTTCGGATACATTTTCAAGAGGTTTATATCGAATCTTTAAGAAACAAGTTCTCAAAGATTTTGTATTTTCAAAAACTATTTTATAAAGAATTCAACTGTTCAGTTAAAAATAAACTTCATTGTGGAAAATTCATCTTTTCCTAACAAAAATTCAACAGTTTTATTGCAAATTTGTTTTGTTTTTTCGATTGAAAATCCGAAAATTAATTTCCAACAATTTTTTCTTTTGACTGAGAAATCTTTCTTGGTTGATTTAAAATTAAAACACTTTTTTCTGGAAACATCAATGAAGATTCATTATTGTTTTTCGTGATTCGGACCATTTTAATTCCTAATCTCACCAATTGCTGTGAGTTTGATCAATAATTTTAATAATTATTTGTTTCCTCAGATGGAAACACTACACATGCACGATAGTGAAACCATTATTTTCAAAAACTCGTAATTTAAAACTTTTTAATTTCGCTGGAAGAGATTAAGAAACACTTTTTAGTTTGCACACTTTTTTCAGTGCTATACATATAGTTTTAATGCATACCACATTTTTTCGGAAGAAAAATAGCAAATTGGAAAATTATCAATCTCGGGACTACGGTAGAGATTAGAAATCATTCAAAGACGAGTTAATAAATATTTTATATTTCAGAAAACTCGTTAAATATGTCGACTATCGTAAACATAATAAAAATATTACAGACACTTTTCAATATCACCAGGAGATACGAAAAATAGATACTTATCCCTAATTATTATCAAAAACACAATTTGGTCAGAGATTAGGAATTTTGTGAAAACATGCTGATCAAGTTTTATTAAACGTACGAATTTATTTTCTCTGGTTAAAAATTCTACTGGTTGATTTAAACTTGAACTCCTTTGCTATAAATTAATTTTACTGGATAAACATTCATCATTGTTTTTCGTGATTTGCATCATTTCAATTCCTAATTTCACGCAACGTTGTGAGTTTGATTACCTCTTTAATAACTTCATACGAATGACAAAGTATTGCCTAATTTCTCTCAGCATTGTTTAAAATTTTTAGTAAAATTTTATTATGTTTATGTTACGCAAAATATCTACGAGTATCCAAAAATATAAAATATTCATGAACTTTTTTTTCGAAAAGTCCCAGTCGTCTTTATAAAATATCAAAAAAATGTAAAAACATTAAAAAAAAGCATTATCTCCATGAAATTCGTGCGATTTTATTCTTTTTTTTCTTTAGAAAATGTATGTCAACTTGAAGGTTCTCTCTAATCTCTTACAAGGCTATTAACAGTTTGGCCAAAAAAGGGTAGAAAAATAAAAAATTTCCATTTTTTTTTACAAAATACCTCATCTCTACCGAAGACGTGCGCTTGGTAATTATTTTTTAAGCTGCCTGCATAGGAGATCTATGTATCTTTTTGATAAAATGCATTATTCAATAAAACTGTTTACCTCTTTAAGAAATACCGAAGAAAAACAATTGCTCTAAATGAGATTTTTTGTTGTCTGAACTGAAAAAATCGTGACGAAAGTCACGTAGCGGAATTGAATAAATGGAGAAACATCGGCAACACCAATTCATACGACTTAGAGCTTGTGCTGCAACATCATTTTGTTCGTTATTTAAAAAAAAAACACGCAGTGAAGTTAATTTTATCTACTGCGAAATCATCTAAAACAACGTAACTCGAAACCGAAAAATAATGGCAAAAGATACAGTAACAAGCCACTCTATGATCATTATTAAATTACTAAATAATATAAAACTTTGTAATGCTACACACAATTAATAAATAGACTGCAAACAATATTATTTTCATTTTTCACATACCTCTTTAGGGTATGTCCACTAATTGTGTAAGATCCTCTTAGTTAAAATTGCATTTCTTTGATTAAAATCTATATCTTTAGTTAAAAATTAATCTTCTGGATAGAAGATTGATATTTTTGGTTGAAAATTGATTTCTTGGGTCGAAAATTAGTTCTGTTGTTGAAAATTAATTTCTTATACTAAAAATTGAAGTAAATTTTTTTGTCAACATTTTTTTCATACACATATTATCTTTTTGGTAAAAAATTCATTTTTTTAGTTGAACATTTAACTGTTTCGTTGTATATTCATTTTTTTTGCTCAAAAACTAACTCCTTCAACTGAAAATGAAACTATTCTAGCTCTTGTTGAAAATCTATATTTTTTAGTTACAAATTTTCCTTTTATTACTAAGAACGTAGTTAGTTTATTATTTTTAGTAAATTCACTTATTTGGTTAGAAAATCATATTTTTTCGTTAAAATTCAATAAGTTTGGTGGAAAATACATATTTTAGTGTCTTCAAATATTCATCTTTATGATTGAAAAACGCAACACATTGGATGAGATTTTTTTTCTTTATTGATTGAGAAATCTTTCTTGGTTAAAAATTCAACTCTTTTGTTGAAAATTCGTTTTTTTTTTGCAAAAATATTAACTATTATATTTTATGGTAAAAATTACGTTTCTTTATCAAAATTTCTCCTGTTTGGTTGATATTGAACTATTTTATTGGAAAAATCGACTATTTTTCATCTCATTATTCATTGATGATTAAAACAATATTTTAATTGTTTAGATTCTGGAATTTCTTTATTTTTAAATTAAAGGAATTCTGTATTACGAATATTTCTTTATTCGACAATTTTCCATGGTCATGAATTCGAATTTTCGCGAGTTTTCAGTAACTTCATGTGTCTTTAATCCGAAAATCATAAGAAAAATAGTAAAAAATCAGAAAATTGTCATACTTACGAATGCCGTAGAGATTGGTAATTGAAAAAAAAAAACGAGTTCATAAATATTTTATATTTTCGAAAACTCGCAGATATTTCGAGTAACGTAAGCATAATGAAAAGTTTACTGACATTTTCAAACATTAGAACTTCCACGAAGAAATTTGAAAAAATTAATAAATTCACAACGTTGGGTGAGATTTTGAATTAAAATTCAAGAAATTTAAATTAGAAATTCTAAAAAGGAAAATATTCGAAATGGAAAATTCCCAAAATTATAAAATTATAAATTTTCAAATTGGACAGTTTATAAAATAACCAACAGTATCAAACTCGCAACTACAGGAGAGATTGGAAAAATGTTAAAAACAAGTTTTTAAATATGCTATATTTTGAAAAACTTGTAAATATTCCAAAAAACGTAGAAAAAAGAGGGTTATTTAAAAATATTTCAAATAACATCAAAATATTTCCAAAATTGTTAGTAAGTAATCTGCAAGATATTATGACAATTTTTTAAATTTCGCAGATTTTTTTTAAACTCTTAGGAAAATTTAAACCATTTTAAATATATTTATATTTATATATATATTCAATTTGTAAAGATTAAAAAAAATTCTAAACCAAATGTAGATTGCCAAAGATTTCGAAGAAAAAGTAGAAATTTTTTTCAGAATGTTGAACATTTCCAAGAGAACACTTCAATAGATTTCTAATATGACCGATAAAAAATCTGGAAAGATTGAAGAAAATTTTCTTATTTCTAATGATTTATTAAAATGCTAAAAAAATTTCGAGTCAGTTTTGAAGATATTTAGGAATTTTAGAAGGTTCGAAGGTATACAAAATATTTGGAAACTTGGAAAGATTTATGTAAATGTATAAAATATTTAAAAATTTTGTCCAAAAGTCTGAAAGTCCTCAATATTTTTTAAAGTGATTCGAATTTTTAACTATTTTGTAAAATGCTGTGAAACATTGATTAAAAAAATGCATAATTCTTCAAAATTTTGATTTGATATCATTTTTAGTAATATTTCTTTTATCTAATATTTTAAAAACTCGCATGTCAAAACATTTGAGTATCGCTGAAATAGATTAGAAAATACTTTTCAGTTCGCATACATTTTTCAGATATATATGTATAGTTTCATTGCATACTACATTTTTTCGGAAAAAACAGCAATTTGAAAAATTATCAATCTCGCGACCGCGGTAGAGATTGCAAATTAAAAAAAAAACAATTTTAAAAATATTCGATATTTTTCAAAATGAAACTTACTGAAACTTTTCAAAAACGCCGGAAAGTACTAAAAATACATAATTATCACTACTTAATGGATACATAATTTCGGTGGATTAGGAATTTTGTAATAACAAGATCAGATATTTTTACATTTTTAAAACTTTGTGTGTGAAACGTTACATGTATCTGTATTGTTAACATGATAAAAATATTATAAAAATAATAATTCATGATAATAATTATATAATAATAAAAAATATGGTTATTTAGTTGAAAATTCATGTGTTTCGTTAGAAAATCCTCTTTTTTTTGTCAAAAACTAATTTCTTGTGGTTTGAAAATTCGTATTTTGGGGTTAAAACTTCGACTAATTTAATGGAAATGCAATATATTTCGAATTAAAATCTGCGAAATTTGAAATTGAAAATTCATCTCTGTCGTGGAAAATTCAACTATTTTACTAAATATTATTTTTCTCTTAAGAATTAATTTTCTTTGCTGAAAATGTTACTGTTTCATTTTTTGTTCAAAATTGATCTTTTCTGGTCGAAAATTAACACTTCAAACAGAAAAATTGAAATACTTGGTTTTAGATGAAACAATTTATATAAAAGTTTACCTTCTTCATAGTTAGATGACATCTTTGCTGTTTTTTTGAAAGATATCGTTTTTAATTGACCCAAGTATTATAAGTGTGAAGAAAATTTAACTTCTCCATTTTTGGCTGAAAATTTATTTTTTAAATCGAAAATTCAATTACTTGCGTAATAGTTGAACCAATTTGTTAAAAATTAATTTTTGGTTTGAAGATTCATCTCTTAGGTTGAAAATTTTTTATTTTTTTATTTAGGATTAATTTTTTACCTTAAAATGTAACTTCCATTTTTTGTTGAAAATTGAGGTTTTTAGTTAAAAAATCGACTCTATTGGTAGAAAACTAATCTTTTTTGGTTGAAATTCATATTTTCGGATTGAAAGTGCAACTTTTTTACAAAAAAATCGTCTTTGGCTTGAAAATTTAACAATTTGGATAAAATTTATTTTCTGTCGTGTCTGAAAAGGCTTTATTTATTGACAATTCGTATTTTTGATTAAAAATTTGAATTTTGGATTGAAAGTTGAAGTACTTTATTAAAAAAAAATTTTTTCAAGTTTCATCATTTTAATTGAAAATTTGTCTTGTTTGGTTAAAAATTCTACTTTTTTCAGATTTTTAAGGCATGTTTCGTGAAAATAATACTTTTACTGTAAAAAAATGTACCCTCAAAAATGAATTTTTTTGTCCTGGAAAACCTGGAAAGGTCCTAAAATTTTTTTTTCAAAAAAGCTAGACACCCTGTTTGAAGGTATTTCAAAGGTTTTATAGTATTTTTAAAAATTCCTAGGCCTTTTTAAGAGCTTTAAAAAGTTTAAAGGGATTTCAAAATATTTTAAAGGATTTCAAAAGGTTCCAAATAATTTTGAAAAGATTTCAATAATATGCAGCGATTTCAAAGGATTTTAGGTTATTTTTAAAACATCCAAGAAATTTTCAAGATTTGAAAAAGTTTTAAAGGATAAAAAATTCCGAAGAATGTTTAATTCATAATACTTTTCAAAAATTTGAAGTGTTTCCAAAGATTTTTAAAGGTTTTAGGGTATTTTAAAAACTGCCAAGGAAATTACAAAAGATTTAAAAAGTTTCAAAGGCTTTTAAATATTTTAGAATATTTTTAAAGTTTCCAAGGAATTTATAATAGATTTCAATCAAATGATTTCAAATAATTTGAAAAAATTTGAGGAATTTTCCAAGATTCCGAGGAATTTCCAATCCATTTCGTTACTTTGAAGGGATTTCAACGGGTTTGAATTATATCAGGATATTTTTTAAAGATTCCAACACATTTTCTGCACCTTTTAAAAGATGTAAAGGATGGCAGATGATTTCAAAATATTTTAAAAATTTGAATGAATTTGCAAAAATTCTGAGGAATTTTTCATTGATTTCAAAAATTTGAAGGAGTTTCAAAGGGTTTAAAATATTCTAGAATATTTTTAAATATTCCAAAGCATTTTCAAGTCCTTTCAAAAGTTTTAAAGGATGTCAACAGATTTCAAAGAATTTGAAAATATTTGAGGAATTTTCCATGATTCCGAGGAATTTGCAATCGATTTTGTTAATTTGAAGGAATTTCAAAGGGTTTGAAATATTTTTGGATATTATAAATGATTCCAAAGCATTTTCTTCATCAAAAGTTTTAAGGGATGTCAAAAAATTTCAAAGAATTTGAAAAAATTGTTGAGAATTTTGTAAGATTCCAAGGAATTTTTAATTGATTTCAATTTGAAGGATTTCAAATCGTTTACAATATTTTATGATATCTTTAAAGATTCTAAAGCATTTTCAGGACCTTTAAAGAATTAAAGGGATGTCAAATGATTTCAAAGAATTTGAAAAAATTTGAGGAATTTTCATTTATTTCAATAATTTGAAAGGGTTTCAAAGGGTTTAAAATATTTTCGGATATTTCAAAAGATTCCAAAGCATTTTCAAGTCCATTCAAAAATTTTAAGGGATGTCAAATGATTTCAAAAAAATTTGCAAAAATTTGGAGAATTTTTCAAGATTCCAAGGAATTTTCAATTGATTTCGTTAATTTGAAGGGATTTCAAAGGTTTTGAAATATTTCTGGATATTTTAAAAAGATTCCAAAAAATTTTCTGGATCTTTTAAAATATGTAGGGGATTTCAGGAAATTTCAGAGGATTTTAAAAATTTAAAAGAATTTGCAAAAATTCTGAGGAATTTTTCATTGATTTCAAAAATTTGAAGGGGTTCAAAAGGGTTTAAAATATTCTAGAATATTTTAAAATATTCCAAAGCATTTTCAAGTCCTTTTAGAAGTTTTAAGCGATGTCGAATGATTTCAAAAAAATTTGAAAAAATTTGAAGAAGTGTTCAACATTTCAAGGAATTTTCAATTGATATCATTCATTTGAAGGGATTTCAAAGGGTTTGAAATATTTTTGGATATTTTTAAAAGATTCCAAAACATTTTCTAGACCTTTTAAAAGATGTAAGAGATGTCAGAAGATTTCAGAGGATTTTAAAAATTTGAAAGAATTTTCAAAAATTCCAAAGAATTTCTCATTTATTTAAATAATTGAAAGGGATTTCAAAGGGTTTGAAATATTTTAGGATATTTTTGAATATTCCGAAGCATTTTCAAGTCCTTTCAAAAATTTTAAGGGATGTCAAATGATTTCAAAAAATTTTGAAAAAATTTGGAGAATTTTTCAAGATTCCAAGGAATTTTCAATTGATTTCATTAATTTGAAGGAATTTCAAAGTGTTTAAAATATTTTAGGATATTATTTTTAAAAGATTTCAAAGCATTTTCTGGACCTTTCAAAAGATTTAAGAGATGTCAACAGATTTAAAAGAATTTAAAAATATTTTGGAATTTTTCAAGATTCCAAGGAATTTTTAATTGATTTCATTATTTTGAAGGGATTTTAAAGGGTTTGAAATATTTTTAGATCTTATAAATGATTCAAAAGCATTTTCTTTATCAAAAGTTTTAAGGGATATCAAACAATTTGAAAAAATGTTGGGAATTTTTCAAGATTCCAAAGGAATTTTGATTGATGTCATTATTTTGAAGGGATTTCAAAGGGTTTGAAATATTTTTGGATAATATAAAAGATTCCAAAGCATTTTCTTTTAAAGTTTTAAGGGATGTCAAACAATTTCAAAAAATTTGAAAAAATGTTGGGAATTTTTCAAGATTTCAAGGAATTTTTCATTGATGTCAATTTGAAGGATTTCAAATGGTTTTAAGTATTTTATGATATCTTTAAAGATTCTAAAGCATTTTCAGGACCTTTAAAAGATTAAAGGGTTATCAAATGATTTCAAAGAATTTGAAAAAATTTCGGGAATTTTTCAAGATTCCAAGGATTTATCAATTGATTTCATTAACTTGAAGGGATTTCAATGGGTTTGAAATATTGTAGGATATTATTCTAAAAAGATTCCAAAACATTTTCTGGACCTTTTAAAAAATGTAAAGAATGACAGATGATTTCAAAAGATTAAAAAAATTTGAAAGAATTTGCAACAATTTTGAGGAATTTTTCATTTATTTCAATAATTTGAAGGGCTTTCCAAGGGCTTAAAATATTTGAGGATATTTTTAAAAGTTTAAAAGCATTTTTAAGTTCTTTCAAAAATTTTAGGATATTTTAAAAGATTTCAAAGCATTTTCAAGTCCTTTCAAAAAATTTAAGGGATGTCAAATGATTTCAAAAAAATTTGAAGAATTTTTCAAGATTTCAAGGAATTTCAATTGATTTCGTTAATTTGAAGGGTTTTCAAAGGCTTTTTAATATTTTAGGATATTATTTTTAAAAGATTCTAAAGCATTTTCAAGTCATTTCAAACATTTTAAGGGATGTAAAATGATTTCAAAAAAATTTGAAAAAATGTAGAGAATTTTTCAAGATTTCAAGGAATTTTCAATTGATTTCATTAATTTGAAGGAATTTCAAAGGGTTTGAAATATTTTAGGATATTATTTTTAAAAGATTCTAAAGCATTTGCTGGACCTTTCAAAAGATACAATCGATGTCAACAGATTTAAAAGAATTTGAAAATATTTTGGTTTTTTCAAGATTCCAAGGAATTTTCAATTGATTTCATTAATTTGAAGGAATTTCAAAGGGTTTGAAATATTTTAGGATGTTTTTAAAAGATTCCAAAACATTTTCTGGACCTTTCAAAAGATCTAAGGGATGTCAAAGAATTTTAAAGGAGTTTAAAAATTTGAAAGAATTTTCCAAAATTCCAAGGAATTTTTAATCGATTTCAATAATTTCAAGGGTTTTGAAATATTTTAGGATATTTTAAAGGATTCCAAAGCATTTTCAAGTCCTTTCAAAAGTTTTAAAAGATGTCAACAGATTTTAAAGAATTTGAAAATATTTTGGAATTTTTCAAGATTCCAAGGAATTTTCAATTGATTTCATTAATTTGAAGGGATTTCAAAGGGTTTGAAATATTTTTGGATATTATAAAAGATTCCAAAGCATTTTCTTTTAAAGTTTTAAGGGATGTCAAACAATTTCAAATAATTTGAAAAAATGTTGAAAATTGTTTAAGATTCCAAGGAATTTTTAATTGATGTCAATTTGAAGGGATTTCAAAGGGTTTGAAATATTTTGGGATATTTTTAAAAGATTCCAAAACATTTTCCGGACCTTTTGAAAGATGTAAGGGATGTCAGAAGATTCCAAAGGATTTAAAAAATTTGAAAGAATTTTCCAAAATTCCAAGGAATTTTTCATCGATTTCAATAATTTTAAGGGATTTTAAGGGGTTTGAAATATATTAGGATATTTTTAAAGATTCCAAAGCATTTTCAAGTCCTTTCAAAAGTTTTAAAGGATGTCAACAGATTTCAAAGAATTTGAAAACATTCTGGAATTTTTCAAGATTCCAAGGCATTTTCAATTGATTTCATTAATTTGAAGGAATTTCAAAGGGTTTGAAAAATTTTTGATATTATAAAAGATTCCAAAGCATTTTCTTTTAAAGTTTTAAGGGATATCAAACAATTTCAAAGAATTTGAAAAAATGTTGAGAATTTTTTAAGAATCCAAGGAATTTTTAATTGATGTCAATTTGAAGGATTTCAAATGGTTTAAAATATTTTATGATATCTTTCAAGATTCTAAAGCATTTTCAGGACCTTTAAAATATTAAAGGGATGTCAAATAAATTTCAAATAATTTGAAAAAATTTGTGGAATTTTTCAAGATTCCAAGGAATTATCAATCGATTTAATTAATTTGAAGGGGTTTCAGTGGGTTTTAAATATTTTAGACTATTTTAAACAATTATTTCAAGAGATAAAAAAGAATTAAGGGGATTTAAACTCAAGCGTTTGTGAAGAATGAGATTTTTCGGGATAATTTTCTCTGGTAGATGGCAGTAAAAATCCCATAAGATTATAAATAATTACCCATTGAAAACCATAAACTCTTCGTCGAGTCAATTTGACCAGTGGTGACGAGAGAGGCCTAATGGTCAAGGAAGATGAAAAATGAGTCGGGAAAAGTCAGGGAATTTTGTGAAAGGAGTTTTTCAACCTTCCTGCTTAGTTGAATTTTTGATTACGGTTTATCTTCTTATACCTGGTATTAGTAAAGTCATCTTAAAGTTTGAACCATCGATTCTAAAATTATTGCCCGCGGCAGGGTCGCCTGCCGCGGTAAGTGTGGCTTACCCTGCCGCGGTAAGTGTGGCTTACACTGCCGCGGTAAGTGTGGCGTACACTGCCGCAGCAAGTGTGGCTTACACTGCCGCGGTAAGGGTGGCTTACCCTGCCGCGGCAAGTGTGGCTCACCCTGCCGCGGTAAGTTCGTTGCCTCCCTTTATCGAATTCTTCGCATTACTGCAGATTGGCGAAGTATGTCGAGTCTCTTTTGGCGAATTTCCATGAGGAAAATAGTTAAGAGGCGCCTACGAATCCAGGAACATTGCCAGGAACGGTTTGTCGTATACAAAACAATTTTCTGGCCGTGGCCGGCAGGGTGCCGTCTATTACGAGAAGCCGGTTTATTCTCGAAACCACTTGGTATTTTTCTAGCATAGATTCCCATTCCTGGCGACTAAGCCTTGACCGTGACTGATCACGGCCGATTATTACCTCCTCCGGCTTGACACGAAACTATTTCCCATCTCCAAGTGGAATTTGAGTTTGAGATCTTTCCACCAGATCCGGGACTGGAAAAGGATGAACTTGGCCGACCAATGCCACTTTTCTTCCAATTAATGTCACTCTCGGAAAATAAATTCACCTTTATTCCTTTTTTCGTCGAATAAAATTATCGTTAAGGGACCAGTGAAACACTGCGTCGGTTTTGGTTCAGAATTCATCTCTTTTGGTTAAAAATTATACTCTTTGGTTGAAAATTAATTTTTTTCAATGAAAATTTTACTATGCTAATTTTGGTTGAAAATTCACTCAATTTTTCATTTGTTATTTATTTATTTTATGGATTGAAAATTTAACAATTTTAAGTTTATACTTGAAAGTTAAATTACTTTGAAAATTGATTTTTTTTGTTGTTGAAAATTCGTCTTTTTTGGTGGAAAATTTGTCTTTTTTGGCAGAAAATTTTATTCTGTAGAAAATTCAGCTTTTTGATTTAAAAATTCAACAATTTTTTTTTTTTTCTTTTAATGATACTGATTTTTTTAAAAATTCAACTGTTTGGGTGAAAATGAACTTTCTGGTTGAAAATTAAAGTGTTTTCAAGAGAACTCGAATTTTTCGTTTGAAAATTCGACAATTTGGTTAACATTTTTTCTCTCTTAACTGAAAAATCTTTCCTGGTTAAAAATTCCACTCTTGTTGAAAATTCATCTTTCTGGTAGAATTCAACTGTTTTTGATTTAAAATAAAAATATTTTCTTGGTTTAAATTGGGTAGAAAATTCAACTACTTGGTAGAAAATTTAACTACTTGGCAGAAATTTTAACTACTTTTTAGAAAATTCGTTTTTTCATTGAAATTTGAATATTTTTTTACATGAAAATTTAAGTGTTCAATTTTTGGTTAAAAATCTAACTTTTTTAGTTTAAAAATGGAACTATTTAATTTTCTACCAAGAAAGACAAATTTTACATAAAAAAAAGATAAATTTCAAATAAAAAAAGATAAATTGTCCACTAGAAAAGATAAATTTTCCACTAAAAAAGATAAGTTTTCAACCAAAAATAGAATAGTTACATTTTCAGTAAGAAAAATAAATTTTCAACAAAAAAAACGCAAAATAAGGTGTAAACTAATTGGATTACTTTTCTATCAAAAAATACGAACTTTTAACCAAATAGTTGAATTTTCATCTCAAAAGATTATATTTTCTACCAAACAAGACAAGTTTTCAAGAAAATACATGAATTTTCAATAGAAAAAGATAAATTTTCAACCAAAAAAAAGAATAGTTAAATTTTCACTCAGAAAAATAAACTTTCAGCAAAAAAAAATCAAGAATTTTCAACCAAAGAAAAATTATTTTTCAACCAAAAAGATGAATTGGTCACCAAGAAGATTGATATTCTACCGCAAAAGATCAATTTTCAACAAAATACATGAATTTTCAACTAAAAAAGATAGATTTTAACCAAAAACAGAATAGTTAAATTAAAAAAAGCCTAAATTTAAACAATTTGGTAGAAAACTCAACTTCTTTTCAGAAAATTCCTTTTTTTGATTGAAAATTAATTTTTTTATTGAAAACTTTACTATTCCATTTTTGGTTGAAAATTGATCGTTTTTAGTTAATAATTCAACATTTTGGTTGAAAATTGATTTATTTTGTCGTAAATTAATATTTTTTGGAATATTAATAAAATAAATAAAATAAAAATATTAATAAAAAAAATAAAATGAAGAATATTAATCTTCTCCATTCAAATTTTAAGTTTATAGTTGAAAGTTAAACTAATTTCTTAAAAATTATTTTTTTTTTTAGTTAAAGATCCACTCCTTCGGTTGAAAATTTAAATATTTTTTTTTGAAAATTCGTCTTTTTTTGGTAGAAAATTTGTCTTTTTCGACAGAAAATTCTATTATGTAGAAAATGCATCTTTTTGACTTGAAAATTCAACCTTTTTTTTTTTGAAAATTATATTGATTTTTAGAAAATTCAACTGTTTGGGTGAAAATTAAATTTCTGGTTGAAAATTAAAGTGTTTTCAAGAGAACTCGCATTTTTCGTTTGAAAATTCAACAATTTGGTTGAAAAATCTTTCCTGGTTAAAAATTCCAATCTTGTTGAGAATTCATCTTTTTTGGTAGAATTCAACTGTTTTTGATTAAAAATAAAAAAATTTCTTGGTTTAAATAACAAATATATTATTTTTTTTTGTTGAGCATTAATGTTTTTTTATTGAAAATTCAATAAATTGGTTGAAAGCTGAATTTTTTTGTTAAAAAATGTATAATTTTATTGGTTGAAGATTTAACTATTTTGTTTTTTTGTTTGACAATTAATTTTTTTAAATGAAATTTTAACTATGCTATTTTTGGTTGAAAATTGATCGTTTTTAGTTGAAAATTCAACAATTTGGTTGAATGATGAATTGCTTTGTTAAAAATTCATTTTATTTGTTGAATTTTTTTTTCTGATACAAAATCAATTTTTTTAATGAAAATGTAAATATTTCATTTTTCGTTAAAAATGGATCGTTTTTAGTTGGAAATCGGACTATTTGGTTGAAAATTTATGCATTTTGTTGTAAATTTTTTTTTGTTGGTAGAAAATTAATCATCTGGATTGAAAATTTTACTGCTTGAAAGTTGAACTACATTGTTAAAAATTCGTTTTTTAGTTGAAGATCCATCTCTTTGGTGAAAATTTAAATATTCAGTTGAAAATTCGTCTTTTTTGGTAGAAAATTCAGCTTCTTGGCTTGAAAATTACACTGTTTTGCTGAAAATTCAACTATTAGTTTGAAAGTTGAACCACTTTATTAAAAATTTATTGTTTGGTTAGAGGTGCATCATTTTAGTTGAAAATTCAACTTTTTGGTTGAAAATTTAACTACTATGTTGAAAAATTGTTGTTTTTTCGTTGAAAATTTATTTTTTAACTGAAAATTCAACTATTTTCTTGAAAACTGGATTCATGCTTTATATTCTCGTTTTTTTTTTAATGACGCACTTCTTGAAGAATTTGAAACTGCTGCTCTTCATAAATCTAAAAGTTGTATTTCTACAGAAAATATGCTAGATAAATCCTTACTTGTCCCACTGAGAGGAGAAAATCTGTCATCTGGGCGTGCTTTCAGTGCCAGTTTCATCTTCCCATCGAGAATCCCAGGCCTCGGACTCACTTTAGAGATCGAAAATAGTGTAAATAGTGTCACAGATTTTAAAAAATAGTGTCAAGGTAGTGTCGGAAAATTGTTCAAGTATTAAAAACAATCAATTATCAACATTGATAATTATTTTTAATATGTCCCAATAAGGTTCGTTGTTGAAAATGCAACTATTTTCTTAAAAACTCATCTTTTTGATGAAAAAATTAAACAATTTGGTTGAAAATTGTACTACTTTGTTAAAAATTTATCTTTTCGCTTAAAGATTCATCTCTTTGGTGGAAAATTCAACTTTCATTGAAAATTTGATTTATTTGTTGAAAATTAACCTTTTTCTACTGAAAATTTAGCTATTAGATTTTTAGTTGAAAATTTTTCTTTTTTAGTTGAAAATTTTTCACTTTTCAGTTAGAGTGAAGTAATAATTAATTAAAGTTAACACAAAAATTTGCATTTTCAGTTATGAAAAAATAATAAATAAACATTAGAGAGAATCATATTTTGAGCAATTTCTTTCTTTTTTTGTGAATATATTTTTCTGAAAAAAAAACAGATATTGGAAATATTCTTTAAATTTTCTATATGGATCATATTAATGAATTTTTTTTTAAGTAGCTACTGGGAGCCTTTTCGTTCAAATTAATATTAATATTTATTATTTGTTCCTAACTTGCATTAATTATTAACTCACTAAGTAAAATGTTGACAAAAAGTGTAAAAGTTCAGAAAAAACCGCATTTTTCTAGCAATTATCTGAGGAAAGGTAATTGCAAACAATTATGTTTGTTAACTTTCATCGATTATTATTACATATTAATTATTAAGAGTAAGTTAAAAGTTGACAAAAAGAGGATAATTTAAGAAAAAACCGCAACTTTCTAACATTATTCAAAGATAATATTATTTAAAATAACAATAAATTGTTTAAAAAATTATATTTCTCAACATTAATTATTACCTCAATCTAATTGAAAATTGGATAAAAAGCAGATAATTTTTGAAAAAACCGCGACTTTCTAACTCTATTCTAAGAAAAAATTACTAAAAACCATAATAAATTGTTTAAACAATTTATGTAAACATCTCATTATCAGTGTAAAGTAGTGTTTTATATATTAGAAACAATCTGCGTTAGAAAAAAAACATTAAAAAATAATTAGCGCTAAAAACTCGCCTACCCCATTTTTTCACTTATGGGTTTTTTTTTCGGGAACCTATAAAACCGACTTATGGGGATGATATTTAAAAAGTAATATTTTATTCGTATTCTGTGGCTTATTGTGATTATTATTTAAAAAAAATAGTTATAACCACCCTAGTAGGTTCCAGTTGTCTGCCTTCACGATTGCCATAATAACGATACTCACCTTTTTTTTTTATAATAACAAGATTTGTATAGTGATTATTAAAAAAAAGGTAAATGTTTGACAAGGAAAAACGAGTCTGCTTTTATTTTCCTTTCCATTCAAAGGAGAGGAACCACTCTACCGAGACTTGCCGCTATCTTTGGCCTATTTATTCAGCAAAGGTTGGGATAACGAACTGACTTTATTTCTTCAAGTCTCAAATCTTCAGACAAGGTCGCCTCTTTTTAGAAAGCAAATTGAACTAGTTCCAGGCCTCTTACTTAAACCACTATTCGTTTTTTTACTTTTTTTTGGGAGGGTTGAATTTGGACGCATGACGCAACCTGATGCAACTAATGCATTGAGAGTGCGGCCCTCGTGCTGTTTGTCACGCTTGACTGAGCACCGCCTGTCTCTCGGTCCCGCGGCTCCCCTCATCATGAAACTGCTGAGGACATCAATTCTAGGAATATCGTAAACCGGGGGTTCTTATATCGAGAGTTGAGTGTATTTTTAAAAAAATGATACATATTTCAATGGCTGATTAGGGTCCGTCCAAAATGTTGAATTTTCAAGTCATAAAGATGAGCCATTAACAAAACAGCTGAATTTTCAACTAAATAGCTTAATTTTCAACTAAAAATATGAATTTTCAACAAATTACATAAATTTTACAGAATGCAATTGAAATTCATTCAACCAAAACAAAAAAAAAACGAATTTTCAACAAAATAATTCAGTTTTCCACCAAAAAGATGAATTTTCAAGCATGGATCTTAATTTGTTACCAAAAACCGAAATTTTAACAAAATACATGAATTTTCAACGAAGAAAGAGACATTTCCCCCAAAAATGAAATAGCTAAATTTTTCGGTAAAAAAAAAATAATTTTTAAACAAAAAAAAACTTGTCAACAAAATAGTTACATTTTCAACTAAAATCAAGAATCTTCAAACAGAAAGAAGAATTTTAAACGATGTAGTTCAATTTTCAACCAAGTAGTTGAATTTTCAATTAAAAAAGATGAATTATAACTAAAAATGGAATAGTTCAATTTTCAGTTGAAACAATTAATTACTGAATTTTCAACCTAAAAAATGAGATTTTAACCAAATTTTTGAATTTCGTAGAAAGTAGATTAATTTTTAACCAATTAGTTGAATTTTCAACCAAAAATATGAATTTTCAACTAAAAATGGAATAGTTAAATTTTTAGTTTAAAAAAATTAATTTTTGAATTTTTAAACCTGAAAAGTGACTTTTTAACAAAATTGTTAAATTTGCTAGAAAGTAGATTATTTTTAACCAGATAGTTGAATTTTTAACCAAAAACATTAATTTTGAACCGAAATTAATTTTCTAATGAAAAGGACAAGTTTTCAACAAAATACATTTATTTTCAACAATTGTGTTTCATGTCTGTCTAAAGTTTCTAGAATGTTCTAGATGACATCATAAAATCATAATTCGCAATTATGAGAAACGAATTTGGTTGTAAACTATACTAATTGAGATAATAAATAACCTTGAAGATTTTTACACAAAATTCGTTTCTCATAATTGAATAATATTTTATGACGTCATCCAGAACATTCTAGAAACTTAGCATGGGCACGAAGCACTTTAGAATGTTCTCGATGTCGGTAAGACAGGAATTTTTATTTTGTCCCAGTGGGATCCTGCGGTGGTTGTTAACCTTTAGTTTTTAATTATATATATATATATGTGTGTGTGTGTGTGTGTAAGGGTATATGTTGAACGAGTTTTGTAAGAGAACTTCAACTTTAATTTTATTATCATTTTTAATGTAAAAGTCTACCACTGATAGAAATTCGGCAAGAGTATAAATCGCCTTATATCACTTTTTCTTGATCTCGTTTCCGATGTTTAACCTGCGCCAAAGTATGAAAACTGTGTTTATTATGTAAGTTTGTACGTGAAATGTCTGACAACTATTTTTCGATACAAAAAAAAAAAATTTTTTGCACTGACCATTTCTGAAAAAGTCCGTTTTCAATTTAAAAGACATGAATGTCCAGTTTCTCTCAAAAATGAAGCAAGATATGAAAAAAGTTAAGAAAACATAATTTTTTATTGGAAAAATCGGTACAAAAATAACCCCTTACTATTTTTTAATTTCTCTTCGATTTTTTTAAAAGCTAATTTTTTAATTTGAATATGTCTAAACTGGTTATCCAGTTTTCCAGCAGGGAAAATGTTATAATAAATAAAGTTTGATTTGAGTAACCCTATAAAATAGTTTTTTATTCTTAGTAAATCTTATTTTTTATATCTGTCTGTGATTAAAAAAAGGTTTTCAGCGAAATGTGTAATAATTTCTGAATATCAGGTAATAATTGTATTATTGTATATTTTAAATGTTAGGAATAATTATACAGTTGGTTAAAATTAAACCTTTTTTTAATTATAGACAAAAATGAACAATAAGATTTATCAAGAAGAAAAAACTATCCTCAGATTATTTAACTCAAACTTCATTTTTTCTCATTTTTGTTATCGCAAGAAATTAAAATCCCTATATCGCTTTGTTTTCGCGAAAACAAGGAAAATTCCATTTGTTGAAATAAAACATTGATTTTTTTTCAAAACCAGCCGGAGAAAATATTTTATTTTCTATCGGAAAATAGTTTTAAGATATATTTTAGTCGCCGTGCTGCAGCGTCGGAGATCCCGTGTTCGATTCCCACCAGCGACTTTTAATTCTATTTTCTCTGTTTCAGCTTATAATATATATAATGTATAATCATATATGTTTAAAAATATGTATATAATAACTTATATGTACAACTGTAATATAAAGATATAAAATTCTGTTTACTATCAATGCATACTGTGTGTGACTCCTTCAAGGTTGAACAGGGATGAGTATGTATGTGGCCGCACGGTCGAAACTGAATGACCGCCAAAAAGCACGAAATAATTTTTTTCATATTCGAGACTTCATTTTTCAGAAACTGCTCCTAAGTTTCTAAGTTGATTCCTATTCACAATGCTACTGTTGTGTCTCGTGAGTACTTCACGGGTCATTTTAAGTTTTCACAAAATTATTCATCATCTTTCTAATCGACATTTTAACTGAGTTCCGTGAATTCTAATTTGATCCTTTAACAGAATATTTGTAAGTAGTTTCGTAGTATCTTGAGAATTATTGTCAAGTATACCAAAAATACTTCGTCGATATTATAATTTGATACGTTTCAATATTTCATAATTTTGTCTCGTATCCGAGACCTAGCTGCAAGTTCGTGACTTTTCTGTGGATTATTTTTTTCCGTGTATAACCGTGGCTAAAGTGTGAGATTATTTTGCAATATTAAAAATTATTATAATCTTCACAAAACCCAAATTTCCACAACACGGTCTTTAAATTGAAGCTAAAGTAAAAAAATAAATTTGACGACTTTGTTTATTACAAAATTATTTTGCAATATTCAACATATTATGCTAGTTAAGAAACCCAAATCTTTATATTAAAGTCTTTTAACTTGAGCAAAAATCAGACTTTTTCAACCACTTTTTCATCAGATACAAAATTATTTTGCAAAATTAAAACTTTTTCAATAGTTAAGCATTCGCATTCTCGCAGTCCACTTTTCAAATTCTGGTAAATTAAAAATATCGATCATATTAATGTTATTTTTTTTTGTTAAGTGTTTCGCGATCAACTTATAATACAAAAAAAAACTGAATTGCTGGAGTAACGTTTTTCCTCAGGTACTCCAGAAGAAACTTTTTCCCTCGAGTTTTATATATATCGCTTTTCCTCATAATTTTTTTTACTACATTAATTTTCCTTCAAGCTTTATATATATCGCTTTTCCTCGGACCTTTTTCTACTACATTTTTCCCGTCAACATTTTCTGTAACGTTTTTCCTCGGAACTTTTTCTATCACATTTTATCCCTCAACATTTTCCATTACGTTTTTCCTGGGATATTTCCGCGTAACATTTTTACCTCATGATTCTGTTTACCTTTTTTTCTCTCAACTTTTTCGGTTACTTTTGTTCCTTAGGACTTTTTCTTTACTGTTTTTCGTCAAAGATTCTGTGTGACATATTTCCTCTGAGGGCTTCAAATTTCCCCAGGAAATTCTTATTTGGTTGAAAATGCATATTCTGGGGTTAAAAATTCAACTGTTTTACAGACAAATTCGTTTTCTGGCTTCAAAGTTTGACAATTTGTATTTGCATTTGTTAAAAATTTAAGACACTAAGTCTTTATACATTCTGATCTCAATGAGAAAGTATTGGCTTTATGTTAAAATATTCAAGATAGTATGAAAGATACATACGAAAAATCTGGAGAAGAATTGTTCATCTCAAAAAGATCTACAAATTTTCCTAGGACCATTTTGTAATGAGAGGCATAGTTTTTGTTTTACTCGTGAAAAATGTTATTAAAAATGAATAATTATTTTTTTCGGTCAAACTATTCGAGGCTTGAAAAAATGCTACCAAGACAAATTTCTCACCTCAAAAATATTTACAAATATTTTCTCACCATTTCTTGATAAGAAATATAGTTTTTGTTTTTTTCGTAAGAAATTACATTAAAAATTACCAATTTTTGGAAGAAAAGACACAAAATACAATAAAATGTTTATTGACTACATTTTTCGCCTGAAATATATTAACTAATCTTCTTTTTAACATTTTTCGGTCAAGTATTTATTTTTCGTTTTAATCGTTAAAAGTGACATTAAAAAAGAAACAAATTTAAATTTATGGAAAAATGAACATGATCTTTTGGGGCCGTTTCAGAACTACTTCACACTAGTTTGAACACTTTTTTCACCCCGCTGCTTCTTCGTCACAGATCATCACACACAGCTTGAACCTTCCATTGTGGCATAACAAATACGAACCCCCTCCCACTTTATAGAGGAGTAAAGTAAGGTTTATACTTCAGAATCCGCGGCTTTACACCGACTTTGATGAAAAGTTTTGCATTGTGTTCCTAAATATGTGTAGTAAAAAGTTTTAAAAAACCTGTTCGGTAATTTGAAAATCCAATTTTTTTCAAAAATTTCTAAAAATCGATTGAAACCTTGAATAACTTGAATAAATTAAGTCCTAGAGCAACAAAAACACAGTTTATATGTATATTGGGGTTCCTGATTATGAATTTGAGGTTAAAAAATTCGAAATGGCGGACAGAAAGTTTTTAACATTTATAAACTTAAAAAAAATAAAGGATTAATATTTGGCATGTATATTCTTTAAGGCATAAGAAGTTTATAACAAATTATTTTGACCCAGGATGAAGGGTGAAAACACCCTTAAATCGTGGAAAATACCCCCAAAAATTGGTTTTTGGCGATTATTTTGGAAAGGGTGCATCAGTAAAAAAATGAATTATCGCAGACAACTTTTACATAAAATATACATAAAAAATGATGGTATTCACTTTTCCTTTGTCGGCCATATTTTCCGAAATATCCACCCTGGGAGTAGGGGGTGAGTTGTACCGCGCGAGTCTCACGTTCCTGTCGTAGCTCATATCTCCAAAAGAGATGGGTTTTCGGTGAAAATGCATAGAACTTAAGCTGTAGGATGGAAAATTCTATATAATTTCAGAGCCGTACACTTTCATCCAGAAACGTCCCCATTTCGAGATGTGAGCAACGCAAGGAGCTTACAACCCGCGCGGTACAACTCACCCCCTACTCCCAGGATGGAGATCTCGCAAAATATGGCCGACAAAGGAAAAGTGAATAGTACAATTTTTTATGTAGAATGGTTAAATTTTCAGTTAAAAAAAAAAAATTTTCAAACAAGAAGATGGACTTTCAAATAATAAAATGAAGTTTAAACACAGAAGGTCAACCAAGTAATTGAATTTGCAACCAAGAAAATTAATTTTCTACCGAAAGAGACAAACTGAAAATAAAATACATAAATTTTCACCAAATTGTTGAATCTTGGACTAAAACCGATGCAGTTTCAACAAAAAATAGGATAATTAAATAGTCAGTTAAAAATATGGATTAAAAAAAATGGTAACAAAATAGTTGAATTTTCAAACAGAGAGGTGGATCTTCAAATAACAAAATGAATATTTAACAAAGAAGTTCAACTTTCAATGAATTAATTGAATTTTCAATCGAAAAGATTAAGTTTCTATCAAAAAAAGACGAACTTACAATAATATGCATAAAGTTTGAAACAAATTTTTGAATTTTCTACTAAATCCGATCATTTTCCAAGCAGAAATAGAATAATTGAATTTTCAGGTGAAAAAAAATAAATTTGTAAGCCGATAGATAGGTCTTCAAATAATAAAATTAATTTGTAACGAAGAAAATCAACCAGATAATTAAATTTTCAATCAAGAGGATTAATTTTCTACCAAAAAAGACGAACTTACAATAAAATACATAAATTTGAAACCAAATTGTTGAATTATCAACTAAAAACGATCAAATTCCAATAAAAAATAGGATAATTAAATATACAGTTAAAAATATTAATTAAAAAAACTAATTTTTAACAAAATAGTAGAATTTTCAACCAGAGAGGTGGATCTTCAAATAATAAAATGAAATTTTAACAAAGAAGTTCAACCAGGTAATTAAATTTTCAATCAAGACGATTACCCTTCTACCAAAAAAGACGAGATGACAATAAAATGCATAAATTTTAAACCAAATGGTTGAATTTTCAACTAAAAACGAACAATTTTCAACCAAACACAGAATGGTTAAATTTTCAGTTAAAAAAAAAACTAATTTCCAACCAAAGAAATGGACCTTCAAATAATTAAATTAATTTTCAACAAAGAACTTCAACCAAGTAATTAAATTTTCAACAAATAAAATTAATTTTCTATCAAAAAGGATGTACTTACAATAAAATACAATACAAATACAAAATTTAAATTATAGGAGTGCCTCAGGAGAAGAAATAAAGATTCTACTGATTTTTATAATATAATTTCTATGATTTATTCAGTTAAAAAACATAAGAAAATCAGTTAATCCAAAATTCAACGAAGTATCTATCTGATATTATTTTAAAAACGAGGATATCCCTATCTTTCACATATATTTACCAAATGCCCTTTATAATATATAAAACTATTTGTCTCAGTTCAAATATATATATTCTTAGTTTTTCGCTTTATATAACTCTTACTATTTTCTTCTCAGTTCTTCTTAATTTGAACTGAGTTATCTAAAACTTTTCTTTTTCTTTTTGAATTCTGTCTCAACTCTATTTCAATCGCATTTCTTTCAATATAGTTTTCAGAGAGCACAATCTCAACGACTAGCTTTAATTTTCTCATTCGAAACAGTTATTTTGCTCAAACAGATTTTCTTGACAAGTTATGTACCTGGCTTCAAGAGTACAACTCTCTAACCTGTTCACCTCCGCTGTCAAGAGTCCCGGATTGAAATAATTTCTAAGTCAAGTGACAATAGCAAAATCTCGGAATTAGAAGTTATTCTCTCCTCTGTATTTTGGCCAAAATACCAGAGGACGGTTCAAAAGGTCGCGCCCTTAGAATCTCGTGTTCCGAAGAAGAGAGTAAGGCGTTTTCTTACGGTCGTACTAGAGTTCGCCGGTACAACCAGCTAGTCTGTTCGCCTGGGTGAGAAAACTAGGAGTCAAACGATACCCACCTTCCAGAGTACAACTCCTTGGCCTGTTTCGGTGAGATACTGATCTCTCTCGCTCGTCGGCGAGCCCCCCCCCCCCAATAACCAACAAGAGCACAGCATCCTCTTTTTAAAAAGTCAACGCTTTCGGTGATCCCCACTTCTCGCACATTTTGCGAGGGTGGGAATATCGCGACTGCGCTCTTTCCTAGCCCTTGGATGCTGGGCCCTGTCATCCCTTTAGCATTTACGGTTGCCTATAGTAAAGGTGATATATGTACACCTTACATCTGCCTCCCAATTTGAGTTGCAATTGTCATCAAAACAAAAACATACAATTCCAACTCAAATTCCTAATTGATGAAATATTTTCTACAATGGTCGTACTGCCTAAAATTTATTCTATATATCCTATCTTTAATGGATTATCCTACAGTATTTCAAAACCTCATGCTTAATATAAAGATAGTCTTATAAGTTACTCTGTTTAGTTCTTATATTTACAAGATGTTCCTCTTCATGTATGCTGGGCTCCCTGTCTCTGCATTCTCTTAGGAAGTTCGTACAGTAAGGTCTATTTTTTTTCCTAATTTCTAATTCCTTAATCTTGGCAGCTCGATGAAAAGTTATCTTCTTCTTCTTCTTTGTAGAAAAGATATCCGCATACATTCGTCTTGCGTGCTAACTTTCCCTTTCAGCATCTCTTTCTCTCTCTTAGGTTTATTCTCCGCGTTTCTTGTCATTAACCCAAGAGGATTCTTTGAGTGAATTCTGCCAATGCTGCTACCTACTTCGATCTCCGGGGTTGTTGCTGCCTGGCGCACTTTGTACTGTATCGGTGCGCGCCCACGATACGACACTTGTAAGGTGTTGATTTCCTTCTCCGGTAGCACTTCTCGTTCTTTCCGGATGTCAATTTTTGCAACCGTTTCAGTTGCTTTTGTTGATGTAGTAGATTCCACGATGTTCTTCTCTATTTCCATTCACACGAATACACTTTCTTCAATCATAGTGCTCCGCTTTCTGACATCCTTAATTATCTTGTCAGTGTGGATGCACATGTTCTTGATTCCTCCAGTATTCACCACTTTCTTCTTCCTCTTGGTTAAACGCCTTGGATTTGCGTAGAGAACTTTATGCCACCTTTCAAAAGTAATCCATTCTGATCGTATTTCTCCAGATTTGTGTGTTTGTGTAGTGACGCTCCTTCCAGTTACCTCTAGAATTTTCGTCTGAATTTGCTTGCCCATCTCGTTCTCAATTTTTCGGTTTACTCCTTTCAACAGCGCAAAGGGTACTGACCTGTCCCAAGGGATGGTCATTGCTCGTTGCTGCTATCTTCCTCCCTCGCCCCTCCTCTCCCGCCGGGGTCCTGAGGCTCCCTACTGCCTGTTTTTGGGATTGGCTATCGGAATATTGGAATTCGTTACCTCCCTTCTCCTACCTTCGTTTTCCATCTCTTTCTCTCCTGACCTTTTCCTGAGTTCCATGGGATGTCTTCTTTTCTCATCCTGTTTCCTTGTTTGGTTTTCCTTTCCTTCATTTCCAGTCTTCTTCTTGCTCAATCCTTCCTTTCCTCCCTCTTTCTTCAATTCTTTTTCTTCTGAATTGATCTTACTTACAGATTTCCCTCCTTGTTTATTTTCTTCATGGGACTCTTGTTCAATATCTTACGCTCTCCAATACTTCCTTAAATCCATTGCATGAAACTGACCTCGCTCTTGTCCAGTGTCGAGATGTTCAATGATGTATGTATTGCGTGCAATTTTATTTCTTATTTTAAAAGGACCTTCATAAAGAGCTAGAAACTTTGCTAATTTTCCTTCTATTGCATTTGAAACGTTGCACGTTTTTATCATACTTGTTCGCCTATTAAGTATTCCATATTGATCTTGTCCATGTCTTTCAAAGCATTCCTTTTTCGCCCTTGCTTTTAATTTCTTCTCTAGTTAATTTAATTTGTACCTCCCTAATTTCTGAGTTTATTATATGTGGTACTTTAATCCATTTTTCTCCAGAAGCGAGTTGGTTTTTTACCAAAAAGTGCTTCGTATGGCGTTATCTCAATTGTATCATATGATTCGTTCATAATGTACTCGATGGTTTTGAGGTGAGCATACCACGAGTTATGTTGTTCAGGTGTTAAAAAAGATGGGAAGAATCGAGCCAATTCTCGGTTAACCCTTTAACCATATTGCCTTGAGGGTGTCTCACAGAACTTAGGCTCATCTTGATATTCTGTCTCTTTAATGCCTCCTCCCACCTCTTACTTGTAAATTGTGTTCGACGATCCAAAAGCACAATTCCTGGTCGTCCTATTGTTGATATGAAGTCATCAAGTTTCTGTATCGACATCTCCGTTGTTGCTTTTCTGGTGGAATACAATTTTGTATATTTGGTAAATGTATCCATCATCACCAATATATGTTGAAATCCTCGAGTCGTCCGTGTCAGTGGACCAATGAAGTCAATGGAAATTAAATCCAATGGCTTCTCTGGCTGTACTGATTCTATAGTCATTGATTGACCAGTTGTAGGAACTTTGTTCCTTTGACACGAATCACAGACCTTCAGATTCTTTCTAATGATGCGCGCGAGGTGAGGATAGTAAAATGATTATGCTAGTAAATTATGTGTTTTACTAGGGCCTATATGTCCGTAGGCTTCATGGCATTCTTTTATTATTTTCTTTACCATTGTTTCTGGCAGGTAATATTTGCGTTTGTCATTTGCCTTTGACACAGAATCCCCTTTGTTATGATATATCTCTTGCTTTCATTTTTATTTTTCTTACAGTCTCTCATGATTCCGTTTATCTTCTTTCTGTTTTTGTTTCAAATTTAATAGGTCTTCTTTCAGATCCTTAGAGCACTCATAGGTTAGATGTTAGATGTTGCGCTCTTTCCTAGCCCCTGGATGCTGGGCCCTGTCGTCCCTTTAGTATTTATGGTTACCTATAGTAAAGGTGATATACGTACACCTTACAACCTGACAATTAATTTTTCAATCAAGACGATTACTATTCTACCAATAAAGACGAACTTACAATATAATACATAAATTTTTATCCAAATTGTTGAATTTTAACTAAAAACCATCAATTTCCAAGCAAAAATAGAATAATTAAATTTTCAGTTAAAAAAATTGATTGAAAAAAAAATAAAAAATTTCAACCCGATAGATCGATCTTTGAATAATAAAATGAAATTTTAACAAAGAAGTTCAATCAGTTAATTAAATTTTCAATCAAGAAGATTACTTTTCTACCAAAAAAGATGAACTTACAATAAAATACATAAATTTTAAACCGAATTCTTGAATTTTCAACTAAAAAAGAACACATTTCCAACCAAAAACAGAATAGTTCAATTTTCAGTTTAAAAAAAATTATTAAAGGAAAACAAAGTTTCAACCAAAGAAATGGACCTTCAAATAATAAAATGAATTTTTAACAAAGAAAGTCAACTTTCGACCAAGTAATTGAATTTTCAATCAAAAAGATCAATTTTCTAGCAAAAAAGACGAGATTACAATAAAATACATCAGTTTTCCAACAAAATGTTGAATTTTCAACGAAAAACGATCAATTTCCAAGCGAAACAGAATAATTAAATTTTCAATTGATAAAAATGTATTAAAAAAAATTGAACGTGCTAGATGGATCTTCAAATAATAATATGAAATTTTAACAAAGAAGTTCAACCAGGTAATTAAATTTTCAATGAAGACGATTACTTTTCTACCAAAAAAGACGAACCTACAATAAAATACATAAACTTTAAACCAAATTGTTGAATTTTCAACCAAAAACAGAATAGTTAAATTTTCAGTTAAAAATTAATAAAAGAAAACAAAATATACGAGTTTACAGTAAAATACATCAATTTTCCACCATATTGTTGAATTTTTACATAAAAACTATAAATTTTCAAACAAAATAGGTATAATTAAATTATCATTTTAAAAAATTAACTTAAGGGTGGAGTATAGTTAATTCGGACAAAAAAAGGTACAGTTAGTTAGGTGAGATGTTTCTCGAGGTAACATCGCTCTCCTTTTTTTTAGCAATTTTTTTTCAACGCTTGTAAGTCAAAACGCGTTTTTTGCTAAAAAATCAACGAATTTCTTATGGTAAAATAATTAATAATACTAATAATATTTTTAAAAAATCAACCATGTTACCTCATGAATGATGTATAGAAATAGTATACCAAATTTCAAAAGGATCCATGCAGTAGATTTTGAGTTACAACCGTCACCGACTTTGAAAACGTGGTTTCGAGAAAAAAGCGTTTACAGTTTTAAACATGAAAAAATAAAAAAATGCGCTTTTTTATACTTACACAGAATCTTCGATGCCAGGTCCGTACATACTGAATGTTTAAAGGTTTTCTTATACCAGTGTAATGACTCGCCGACAAATAAAGCAATTTATGGACCTAAATTTTGTGTACCTGTCCAACGAATTTTCAACAAAATAGTTTAACTTTCAACCAGTGAGATGGATCTTCAAATAATTAAATGATCTTTTAACAAAGAAGTTCAACCAAGTAATTCAATTTTCAATGAACAAGATTAATTTTCTACCAAAAAAGATGAACTTACAATACAATACATAAATTTTTATCCAAATTGTTGAATTTTCAAATAAAAACGATCAATTTTCAAGCAAAAATAGAATAATTAAATTTTCAGTTTAAAAAATTTATTAAAAAAAGAAAAAAAATGTCAACCCCATAGACGTATCTTCAAATGATAAAATGAATTTTTAACGAAGAAGTTCACCCTGATAATTAATTTTTCAATCAAGACGATTACTTTTCTATCAAAAATGACCAACTTGCAATAAACTACATAAATGTTAAACCAAATTGTTAAATTTTCAATTGAAAATTTTGAAGATTGAAAGGGATTATGGTAATTATACTAGAAGATCGGAGAAGGCTCTGACGACCGAACCAAATAAATTTTGGAACTACATAGGAGAATTGAAGAGAGAAAGCAGGTTACCAGGTATTATGTACTGAAACGGCGTTACGTTCGATGATCAAAAAAAAAATTGTAAACGCATTCGCAAAATACTTCGATAGTGTATCTGAACCAACGAACAATAATATAAATGTATATTATGCTAGGAAAGCACAGTTAGGTTATAAACTCAAACATACCCAGCTCGCTGGAAGGACGTCAGAGTCTGTCCGATCTTTAAAAGTGGTAAAAAATCAATGATAACGAATTACAGACCTATCTCTATTACAAACAACTTCTCTAAAGTTTTTGAGACATGCGTCCCTAATGAAATTTCTTCGTCTATGTTACCATATGTTATTGAATCACAGCACGGATTCGTAACAGGTAGATCAACTATCACGAATCTGACAGTCTTGACGCAATTAATTGCTGTAGCGTTAAGCGAAGGTACACAAGTTGATGTTGTTTATCTAGATATTTTGAAGTGCTTCGTCGGGCGTACCTCAGGGTTCGAATTTGGGACCCACGTTATTCACAGCTTTATTTAACGGTGTCCGGGCTACACGGGCCAAAAAGATGTTATATGCCAATGATACAAAAGTTCTCTGCCAAGTAAAGACCATTAAGGATTGCCTAGTTCTTCAGGGGGAGCTTCTGGAGTTTATCGAGTGGTGTACTGGAATGGGTTTACGTATGAATGTGGATAAATAAAAAATTATAACTTTTCACAGATCGAAAAAACCAATATTATTTGAATATCAAGTGAATGGAGTGAAGATTGAGCGAGTCTACTCAATTTGTGACTTAGGACTAAACCTTAGCTACCACTTTACATTCAAAGAGCATGCAGAAATAAATGTAAATGCAGCGAACAAAATGCTAGGGTTTATTCTAAGATCATGCGAGGGCTTTAAAAATAAAGAGACGCTCATTGTACTCTATAACTCCTTTGTTAGATCAAAATTAGAATACGCGTCTCAAATTTGGTTTTCATTTAACCAAAATGTAATAAACGCATTGGAGAAGGTAAAAAAGCGGTTCTTTAAATTTTTAGCCTTTAGAGAAGATGGCACTTATCCTGAGCGTGGTAGCGATTATAATAAATTAAGAGGAAGGTCGTGACTCCCAGAATTTGGGAAGGAAACAAAATATAAAATGCTAAAGTTTGATTATTTGTAACAGTGTAACCTAAAAATCAGAAAGAAAATAGAAAATGTTGGAGTCTACTTTGCCAGATGAGTAGATCATACCAATGGACTGGAGAGTCTCCGATGAGGAGTCTCTCTCGGACCACAAATATATCGTGTTTCGATTAACCCTAGGAAAACCGATGGTTTCCAAGATCAGAAAACCCAGAAATACTCTTTGGGACTCATGTAAATAGGAACTCAAAGGGAGGCTGGTGAAATTTCCCACAAGCTATGGTACCATTGATGAGTTAGAGTACGCCGCGGATTTTCCGCGAAGGGCTCTGAATACATCATTTGAGAAAAATTGCCCTACAAGCACAATTGAGTCTAGGAAGGGAGCAGAATGGTGGAATACCCACCTGGAAAACTCCGTAGTAAGACAAGAATATTGTGCAATAGGGCAAATAGAACTAAATTGCCTTCAGACTGGGACATATATAAGACGGCCCAGTGTGAATACAATACAAATATAAGAAAGTATAAGCAGGAAGATTGGAGGGGCTTCTGCGAGGAATCGAAAAATATTTCGGAAACAGCGATGCTCCGCAAGATTCTGGCGAAAAATCTGGAAGCTCGCGTCCGGCTCATAAGGCTCAATAATAATAAGTTTGACGAAGACGAAGAAGCAACGCTGAATCACCTGATGGAAGTTCACTTTCCGGGTTTTCAACGAATCCGAACCGATCAAGAGGAGGAAGCCTGGGGCCAAGAGGTGGAGAGAGCCGACTGGAATTTCGCCGCTAAGGTCGCTGATTACAAAAAGGTGGAATGGGCCGTAGGGTCCTTCTGTCCTTTTAAATCTCCAGGGGCGAATGGCATTTATCGAGCGCTTTTACAAAAAGGCATAGATTTAGTCGCCCCTCCTCTGACGAAATTATTTAGGGCAAGTATAGCCCTTAAACACGTGCCATTGGCATGGAAGGATGGCAGAGTGGCCTTCATACCCAAACCTGGGAGGGAGGGTTACACTGCTGCAAAATATTTTCGACCAATCAGCCTAACGTCTTTTATCCTGAATACGTTGGAGAAGCTAGTCAAGAGATACATCAGGGATGAAGAGCTCTTGTCCTCCCCGCTGCATATAGGGCAGCATAATTTCAGGCAGGCTGCTCGGTAGAAACTGTGCTTCATGATGTAGTGGCAAAATTGGAGCAGCAGTTGGAACAAAAGGGTTATGCCGTGGGCACCTTCGTGAATATAGAGGGTGCTTTCAGCAATACTCCTTCAGAAGTCATCTGTCGAGAGGCTTTGAGATGTGGCGTGCCGGACCCGCTTGTATGCTCGATAGGAAGCATACTACGCCGGAGAAGAATCGAAACCAGATGGGGTTAGGGCCTAGTATGGGGAATAGCTCCACGGGGATGCCCACAGGGGGGTGTCCTGTCGTCCCTCCTGTGGTGCATTGTGGTGGACGGCCTCCTTCGAAGGCTAAATAGAGAAGGGTATTATACTCAGGGATATGCGAATTAATTTGTAATCCTAGTCAAAAGGGCTCATCTGGAAACACTGATGGGTCTTGTGAGGTCGGCGCTACGCATCGCAGAGCTCTGGTGCGATAGCTTAGGGTTCTCGGTAATTCCGGAAGAGACCAACCTGGTCATTTTCACGAAGCATGATCAAGTCCCAAAAGTTGACGCTCCTGTGTTTTGAGATAGGGAGCTGACGTTTTCAGATTCAGTTAGATATCTAGGAGTAATCCTAGATAGCAAGCTGAACTGGGCAAAGCACCTGGAGACCCAATGCAAGAAGTTTGTCATGACTTTTCAATTGTGCAGGAGAGCCTTTGTGTTGACGTGGGGTCTATGGCCTAAAATGCTTGCATGGCTCTACTCTGCTGTCCTAAAACCCAGGATCCTACATGCGGATGTGGTCTGGCGGCCACGGGTGCAACTTGAAACAATGCAGGACATGCTGCGAAGATTACAAACGCTAGTATTTAGGGGTTTGACTGGAACAATGAGGACTACGCCGACAGCAGCGATAGGATTCATGCTCCGTGAATAAATCCTACATGTTGCGATACCCGCTAAAGCGGCACACTTTGCCGAACCTTCCCGCGTCTGCATCACAAGCAGGGATCTGTGGAAAGCAAATGGTAACCGATTCCTCCAAAGGGAAATCTGGTATACAGATGGCTCCAGGGGAGAGGGAGGGTCAGGCGCAGGAATTTATGACAGCAAGAGAAGGAAAGGGATAGGGATCCCACTTGGTGGACATGCTACTGTATTTCAGGCGGGGGTCTTGGCCGTCCTTCGCTGTGCTGAAACACTAATTGAACAAAACGCTGCTGGCAGACAGATTACGATCTGTTCAGACAGCCAAGAGACACTATCTGCAACAGGGAAACCAGACATAATAACAGAATTGGTTTGGGAATGCAAAAAGGCATTAAAACAACTTGCAGAAAGAAGAGATGTGGCCCTCATATGGGTCCCTGGTCACACAGGTATCAAGGGCAACGAAAAGGTGGAACAGTTGGAAAAACGTGATGCAGCAAGTGATTACATAGGACCAGAACCGGTACTGGTAATAGCGTCTTGCTGTGTCGGTATGGTCATCAAAAGCTGTATCCGAACAAAACATCGGGAATACTGGGAACAAATCTGGGGCTGCCGTGAGGCGAAATCCATCCTTGGTTATACCTATAGGATGAGCAAAGCCAGGGAAATCCTGGGTTTACCCAAGAAAGATATAAGGAAAGTGGTACGGATCCTAACTGGGCACAACCACTTGAACTATCATGTGCAAAATATGGGGTATAACCCCACGATAGAGTGCAGGAGATGCTGCAGGGATGACTAAACTTCCCTGCATGTATGATGTCAGTGCCCGGTATTAGCTAGGCTCAGAAAATAGACCCTCGGGGCCCATTTGATGGGGCCAGAGGAAATTAGAACGCGATCATTAGTCCACATACTAGGCTTTGTCAAAAGGTCTGGGGTCGACTGCTGAGAAAGAGCATGAAATTTTGTGTTTTGTGCAAATTTTTGTGTTCCTTTTTTGTTAATTGCAAATTAGGTTTTTAATTACTATCCACAGACGATTTTCAAAATTCATGAAATTTTATCTTCCGAATTCTTAAATGATTCACTCGGAATTGGTTAACTTTTTCTGATCACACTAAAAATTGCACTTTTGATCACGATTCGCAGCCGAACCTGTTCAAATTTGAGGTTCCTGTCACTTTGAGATTGTCAACTTCTACATTCAATTTTCGGATCTGGATAAAGTTTTCTGATCACACTTTTTTGGCCTCAATTCAGAAACCGTGTTCGATTCCTGCTAGATTCTGCCAGATTCATGTATAATCCGATTTTTTGTTTTAGCTCACATTATAACATAATTTCTAATAAGAATATGTATTAATGTAATTTATAATGCTCATAATCAGGATACATAATATAATTCTGTGTCTGTGTCTCCTAGTTCAATAGTGTGTGATTCTGCTTATGTGAAGGCGTGACCTTTAACGCGTGCAGCGCGTATTGGGTTTATTTTTTGTTTGTTTGCTAATCCGACTGTACCAATTTTCACTAATTACCTTAGTCAATTGGTGCGCTGGCCCCTCTCATCGTTACTGCAGTCCTTTATATTGTCGTACTCAAAATTTCGTGCCATTTATAAAAACTTTCAACACATAAATAATTTGAGAATTTCCGTATATCTGCAACGAAGAAACCCTCATCCTCAATCCACGGATTAAGAAAATTTAATATACAGAAATTATAAAATAGAATGAATTCCACTTTCTATCAGTTTTATCAAGTATATCGATTATAATCCTGATGTGAAAGACTGGTGAAAAACAACCATCTAATCTGCTAATACACAGAAAAAAGCTAGGCTCATTTTGAGTCGGATTTTAACTCAAAATTGAGACGCAGCATTTTATAGCCAGGACTTGAGTTGTTAAAAGAAGTAACATTTTATAAAGTCCCGACAACGATTAAAGTAAGACCTGAAAAAAATAAGACTGAACAAAAGTAAGCCTTGCTTTTTTCTGTGTAATAAATTTTTAAGTATTTTGTGAAGAGTTATGAAATATATACTAAATCTCTTAATTGCAAATTTGTATTTGAAATAAGGCAGTTACGTCTTCATCATTTCAATTCCATCCATATAAAATTATAATAATATAACTCATTTATGGGTTTTATTATTATTATTATTATTATTTATTAAGCCAAACCCCTTTTGGATTGAACGTAAATCGTCCGGCTCTGGCCTCGCTATTTTACTGGGATCAAGGAATTTATATGGTACGGTTAAGTAAGGGTTGTGTAGGAGATAAAATAGATTTTAGATCAATCGAGAAATCGCGTGTTGCTTATTCAAAGAACATGCTTATTTACACATAAACACCCTAACTGACGTATAATCCCATATGAAGTTTTATAGTCTTTACTTAGCCACATGCACTAATTAAAGCTCTCCACAAGGGCCCATAAGTATCCAAAATCTTTAGTTTCAGGCGACGATCACTCGGCTGATACTATTATGCTTACGCTACCATACCGTACGCTGCCATTCACTTTACGTAAGTTTACTCGCTTTGCTAAACGTTCTTCATCCGTTCTCTCAGCATGATCAAATCATTATAACAAATTCCTTATGTGCTGCTTCTCGCAACTTTCTCGTAAAAATTACCAGGCTGGTTTTTTCTGGATACAAGAAACCCATGCCGATGGCACGTGTTTAAGGGCAATGCTTGCCCTAAATATTTTCGTCAGCAGAGGGATGATGAAGTCCAGGCAATTTTGTAAGAGGATTGAATAGGCGCCATCCGCCCTCAATGATTTCAATTGACAGAAAGACCAAAAGGCCCATTCAACCTTCTTGATATTTACGACCTTTGCGGCGAAATTCCAGTCCGCCTACTCCCTCTTCTAGCCCCAGCATTCCTCCCCTCGGTCGGTTTGAGTTCGCTGAAAACCTGGGAAGTGGATTTCCATCAGGTGACTCAGCGTTTCTTGTTCGTCTTCAGCAAACTTGCCACCATCCAGTCTTTTGAGCTCTAGGCGAACCTCCTATTTTTTCGAAAGTATCTTGAAATTTCTCGTAGAAGCCCCTTCAATCTACCTGCATGTAGGTTCTTATATTTTTTGTCGCATTCATTCTGAGCCATCTGGTAGTTGTCCCAGTCTGAAGGTAATTTAGTTCTGCTTGTCCTATTATACATCGCTCTATTCTTATTACAGAGCTTCTCTATGTCGCAGTGCCGAGGCGATATACATTTCTAGTTTTTTTCCGCTCTTTCCATAGGGTTCTGGGATTAGGGACAGGCCACTGCCATACACCTGGTTAGGACCACCGAGGCGCCTTTGATGTGGTGAAAGTTTATCTGCATCATTTTGATTCTCGTCCTAGCCATTAATAGTCTAATTCAGGGCATCTCCGGTCGATTTTTAACCCCTTCCAGAAACCTATTGGGTCACCCGGACGGAACCCCTACCAGCCCATCGATAGAGTCAGTACTCTAGAGCAGCAAGGCCCCTGATTGATGTTTCAAGGAGGCCTGGAGCTATAATCCAGGCCGTCTGCTTCGGTCTGGTTCCCAGTCTATTGGAGTATACTCTGTATTGAATCTATTTGTTGAGCGAGGTTCTAGAAGCTCAGGTGCCTCAGAACGACTGTCGGATCCTCCGAGGTACTAGGTACGGTCGCTGTGTGGTGCCCTTTGAAACTCAGTCACCTTGTTCTTCACGTTTAGTACCTCCTTGAGCCTAAACGATGGGGACCTCTACCAACCAATCCCGCGACCAGATGTCTGCACCCTGCACTACGATGGCCCCCGACCTGATAAAGATGTCGTCAAATCTGGGGGTACGCACCTCGCGGGGCTATGCATCCATTTCTTCAGAGATATCCTCCTTCAGCCTGTCCAGCTCCCTTGGAATTAGACAGGCTTCAGGGTAATCCGATGCGACAACTCGCACCAGGGTGTTGTTAACCACGTGTGCAAAGTAAGGCCCTGTGTTTTCAAAGCCTTCGGCTGTTTCAACTCCCTGTTCGGGGAAGTGTTCTTGGAGTCGTTCCTCATCTTGCCCGTTGTTCGAACAGGAGGAGTGGCTGCAGATAATGCAGCAATCTGCGAAACCCCTTCTAAGCAGCCTTCCCTGGCTGCTTTTCGAGAGACACGCTATGCAGGATTTCTTTTTCTTGGCAAGGGGAGGGTCTACGTACTAAATTATTCGATCTGGTATCCCAAAGTCTCCGCTAAGATACCTCATTTGTGTCTCCGTCGTGTCCGCCTCGACTGAGAGCGGTGAGCCAGGGTGTTCAAAAATCTCGTAAACGTAGTGTCATTCAGCCCTTCACACGGTAATCACATCATGCCTTGGGAGCATGAAAACTCGCGCCTTCGATATTCCAGGGGCTTCGCTATGACCCCCCGGAAGGATCCCAGCTTAGTTCAAATCCCGCAGACTAGAGTCCGTCAGTTTCCCAGAGAGATCGTTCGCACGATCAATGAGTACGTGTAATAAAACTTACTTTTCCACACTAGTGACGGGAAAGTTTGAGAAAATTAGGCATTCTCCTTAGCGGTATGCAAAGAAAATAATATGCTAACTCGGCTAATAATGTTTTATTGCTTTATTTACGTTAATCTTAAGACCCATGTTCTTCATGCTAGTATTCAGTCTGCTCAACATTTTATGAAAATCATCGACTGATTCTGTCGATTATAATAATGCAGAAAAGTGCAGTTTCTTAATCCTTGACACCAATCAACTTGACCCCGTTAATTTTTAAACACTAGAAAAATTAGTGGACCGGTACTTGAAAGAGGTAATCCTGACGGAAAAACCTTCTTATGGGAATCAATTTTCCTCTCAAAAAGGCAGATCTACCGTAGATGCTCTCTATGCGTTTATGTCCCGCATTAGGAATACAATGCGGAAAAGTGAAGTAGCAATTGTAGCGTTTGTAGACATAAAGGGGCATTTAGTGACACCTCAATTAAATCCATATGTGGTTCTGCTGACACGCACGGAGTTAGTGACACGGTCAACAGATATGGTAATGAAGTAAAGGCTCAAGTTTCAATAGGATGCCCAAAGGAAGGGGTTCCTTCATTCACTCGGTGGGCGCTTGCCATTGATGACCTGATTCGTGTTTTCAATGAACAGGGTTTTTACACTCAAGGCTATGTAGATGACCTGGCGATTCTGGTAACAGGGAAGCATGAGGACATCTTACTGGAACTCATGCAGTCGGCGCTCAACACAGTAGAGCAATGATGCAGGGACCGTTGTTTGTCCGTTAACCCGAACAAGACGAAACTCATGCAATGGTAAAAATAGCTAAAATGGCTTTTCGGGCCTGTAGATGCGTAGTAGGGAAAACCTGGGGCTTAAAAACCAGGATTAGTTACTGGGTATAGACAATAATAATCAGACCCATAATAGCATCTGCATCAAAGATCTGGTTGCCAAGGACTAAACTAATCAGTAATAATCAACAATTGAAAAGCCTCCAAGGGGTTTTCTACTTAGCGATAATTGGCGCTATGGAAACAACACCAACAGCAGCTCTTGAGGCCATTCTGCACATCCCACCTTGCATATTTTCGTAAGAAAGATTGCGGCAGCAGTAGTCTACAGACTCCTAGTAGGGGGCTATCTTAGTGATGTTGAGGTGATTGATCTACATGATATCAGAAAGCGCATGCTATGCCAGGATAATTTTCTCGCTATGCAAACTAATGTTGTGTTGAAAAAATTATCCTTCATGAAACTCTTCAAGGTAATCTTCCCTAAAAGGGAAGAATGGCATGATGAAGGGAGATGGAGAGAATTATTTACACCAGGAGGTCTCGTGTGGTACACATACGGCTCTAAAGACTCCTTGAAAACAGGAGCTGGAATCCGTACAAAGTAGACCAGGGCTGAGATATCATAAGCACTCGGCACATACTCTACAGTTTTCCAGGCTGAAATAGTAGCTATTAAAGCTTACCTGGTGGAAATTTATAAGCGGGCTTATAAAGGCCAGCATATTTATATTTGTTCTGACAGCCAAGCAGCACTTAAGGCTTTGAAGTCTGAAGTGTATACTTCGAGACTAGTCTGGAGTTGCCTTCAAGATTTTCTTGAGGTTGAAAGTAAAAACTAGATCAGTCTGATCTGGGTTCCCAAACATAAAGATATTGTACGTAATGAGAAAGCAGATGCACTGGCTATGATAGGAGCTTCACAACCCTTGATTCGCCTGGAACCGTGCTGCGGTATCTCGTACACATCGTCGAAAGGAGCCATTAGTAAATGGCTCCCAAAGGATGCGAGATATTGAAAGGGAACCAAAAGAATGGTGAATTCTAACATTTTCAAATCTGGTACATGGACTGATAGGACGCTTACTGGATACTGCCGACTGAGAAAACAATTGACCAACATGAGGATTGGAGGGAACCCTCGTTGTCGAAATTGTGAGTTTCGTAAAGAGACAGCTCATTGCATACTTCGTGAATGTGATGCACTGGGGTGCCTCGAAAAAAAATACCTGGGGGATTTTTTTTCGAACCAAAAGACTTTCATGACATCTCCTGCAAATCAGTGCATGCCTTTATGGTAGAGACTGACCTTATCGGATTCAGGAAAAGTCCACCTTTTCTACTCTTCCTTCCCGTCTGTTCAATAAAACGTCAGGTGCCGTTAAAAATCCGCCTAGTCGAGACGATATTCAAGTCTTCTGGAAGCAAGTATATAGAGATACTTATCGGTTGAATTAAGACGCTTCAGATATATCACTCTTTCGTAACTTTTGCCAAAGGCAAAGGTTACAGGGTCCAGAGGGAAAGTGTCCACTAATTACTGATGAAGAAGTAAAGAAATTTATTGCTAGAGCTAACAACTTTTCAGCGCCAGGGCCAGATAAAATCAAAACTTTTGGTGCAAGGAGTTCACTTCTACGCACCAACATCTATCTCGCATATTTAGTACTTTCTTAACGTAGAACAACCCATCCCGCAATGGCTAGTAGAAGGATGCACGGTACTGATCCCTAAGACCGGCTATTTGTCAATTCCAAAGAACTGCAGGCCCATAGCTTGTTTAAACACCACCTACAAGCTATTCACTGGCATCCTCAAAAAGAGGATACACCTATCGGGCCGGTATGAAGTGCAATAGTTGAACATCGTGGATGCAAGAGAGGGCTGCAGATTGCAGGTAAGATGTTTTAATAGACATGTGTATAACCCAGGACTCGATTAGATATCGACGCAATCTGTCCATGGCTTGGATTGACTACAGTAAGGCATTCGATAACACGAACCATGAGATACTTATTAAGCTCCTTGAATGCCTGGAGGTGAATCCAAAAATAGTGAGATGCATAAGAGAGATTATGCTCTTGTGGCGGACATATAAGAGGGGGGTCTTCCAAGGAGATTCTCTAAGTCCGATACTTTTCTGCACCTCCCTCTTGCCTCTATCTATTATGCTCCGAGGCAAAAGCTCTGAATACCTATATGGCTTTTATTCATGGACCTCAGCATCCTTGTGGCGGCGGTAAATAGGTACCCTAAAGCGATTGGCATGAGCTTTGTACTGGACAAGTATACCTGCGTCCACCTACACCAAGGAAGATTACATCATCGCGTGACGATCAGGATGTTCAAGTCATAAGCGGAAATACCATTCAAAATCTTAGTAATGGAGAAACATATACATATTTTGGAATACCACAAGCGGAAATCCAAAATGTGCATGTGTTAAAAACGGCCCTCGAAAAAGGTATCGCCAAATTCTCAGCAAAATTTCTGCTTCCGAATTATCTAGGAAGTATAAGATCCAGCAAAACGTTCTATAATGCTCTACACGTTTGGTGCAGTAAAATGGAACGTCGATGAGTTGAAGCAAGTTGACCGAAACACACGCAAGATGATGACAAGCATCGAAGTCATCATTCTAGATCTTCCGTACCTGGAATATACCTCCGTCGAAATAAAGGGGGTGGAGGCTTGCTAAGCTTGGAGTCTCTTCATTGAAGAACAGTTCTGGCTACAGCCTGCTCAGTTTTGAATAGCTCAGATTCTCCAACGCGACTCGTATGTCAACATAAAGTCGTCAATGCTGCGGCGTTTCTATACCGTGCCACAAATAGAGCCGCAGAGGAGCTAGGTCTCCCATTTGCCTAGCATCACTAAGACCTTTGGCACTGAAGAGTCTCGTACAGGAAGCAGTACATTCGCTTCTACTAAGAGAACATGCGGAAAAGGCCTTTTTATGAAAAATTCTACGGCATTATACGTAGAGAAGAGCTATCTATGGGTCTATCTAACATAAAGGCGATACCAATTGCCGAGCGTGCAAGCAAGAGCCAGAAACACTTGGACATGTTCTCAGTGGATGCTCGATGTATGCATGCTACGGGTACATACAGAGACACAATGCGGCTCTAAAAATGTTACAATGCCATCTTCGGCACTTCTATGGTGTTAATCTATTGCCTGACTTGCCATGCGCCCACGGAGAACTTGAGCCCCTCGTGGAGAATGATCAGTGTAAGATCTTCTGGAATTTCTTATTCTCCACCACTCAACGTATCAGTGCTACAAAGCCTAATATTGTGCTCCAAGATCTGGAGACGAAGATCATTTACGTAATTGAATTCTCGAGACCAGCCGATGATAATATCACGGCAAAGGAGGAAGAAAAACGAGCGAAATATCAGGCACTTCTTTTCGAGCTGAGCAGACTGTACCAAGGCTACAGAGTATATCGAGTAGATCTGATAATCGGCTGTGTTGAAGGCATAAGAGCTTTATTTATTAGCTAACTCAGCAAAATCCCGACTTACCAGCATCAGTCTTAGTTCATCGCGAGCCGGATGCAAAAGGTTGTTCTCCTGGGATCACTTTATCTGTTCCGGCAGCTCTGTTGCTCATAACAGTATATAAAGATTTGTAGCTTTAAAAAAGTATCTAGAGTTGAAACTTTCATCTTCAACTGCGCCGTCTGCCGCGTAAGCTCATCCGCGGCTAGAGACCGGACTCTAAGAAACAGTGTTGTACGAAGTCTCTTGCGAAAATTTCCCGCTTTTGCTAACCTTCTGCCATAGAAGAAGCAGGAGTGGATCACGTACACGTTCCAGTGATCGCAGCTTCCGGAGCCTACAACTTCTCATAAATACGCTAGTTCGGATCATAAAATGCAGCAAGTGATTGATGTCACAAAGCAGTTTTTCCATGATATCCACATGGAGTTCGGACTAACTAATGCAGAACAGTGCATTCAACCAGAGGAGTATTAGGGACCATAGGGCCATCGAAATACCTCGGTATTCTCGAATCTGAAGGTAATCAGCATACGATAGTTAAGAAAAACCTAATGACTGCTTCCACTACAAGACTCAGATTGATTCTGATGAGTTCTCTTAATTCTACAAACAAAATCAGGGAAATCAACACCTATGCCATCCTTGTCCTCATGTACTCCTTTGGGCTGATCGAATGGTCCAACACCAACCTTGAAAAAAAACATAGAGGAATTAGTAACGCGATAAAGACAGAACGCCATCAACAGCGGGCACCCCAAAACGTTAGATCAACATGAAGTGGATAGTGAGGCATGCAATATTTGACTGAGAAAGGACATTGGCATATTGAGCTGTAACCATCTTAAGCCTGAGACATTAATTTGGGTAATAGTCCAGAGGCGACTTCTGTCAAAAATAATAGAACCTTTAATTCGTCCAATATTCTCATCTGGTGATCTTTTATATTTAATTCATTTTGTCTCTTGAACTTGTTCCTTTGATATTCTCTTGTTTTTCCTAGCTCCTCAGACAGTTCCTCACTGAACAAAGTTTTTGGTGTTGAAACTGTTCCGGATTCGTCACCTTTCTTTTTATACCCTGATATTCTGTTTGCGCCTATGGCCTTGGCCGACCCCGAAATAGCCAGATAGTCCTGGAGCCTCAACTCGTCTGCCAATGAGCGCTTACCACGGCATGAAGTGGCGTGAAGAGTTGCGAAGGCGACCTTCGTTCTCTCTGCTCGTTCCTTCGGTTACATACTTTGAGCACTGTCTTTTCCGATCTTGACACGCTGCGAAATTTTGTCACTTTAGCTCGTTTTGTAGTTGAGATTAGAGAAGCTTTAGTCATTCGTTTTATCATAGCAGTTTTTCCTCAGATCTTCTCTTGTTTTTTCCTTGTTTTGATTTCAGAAACTCAAGTCATTTGTTTTCTCATCTGATTTTGTTCCCCCGACCCCGATCTTCTTTTGTTCTTTTTTGCCACCGATAAAACAGAGGTATTATCGAGTGTCCCCAAAGGTCCTGAAAAATATGCAAGATGAGGTGACTCGAATGTTGGCGGAGGGTATAGTTGAGTCGTCGAAGAGCGGATGGTCCAGTCCCGTATTAATGGCTCGGAAGGCCGACGGGACGTATAGATTTTTCGTGGACTACCGTAGGCTCAACAAGGTGGCTAAACAGGATGCGTATTCGTTTCCAAAAATGGACATGATCCTCGAACAACTCCGCGCCGCAAAGTACATAACGACCCTAGATTTGAAGTGGGGGTATCACCAAATACCGAACGGCCAAAGACAGTAGGGAATACACAGCGTTTACAGTCCTTGGAATGGGGTCTTTCAGTTCACAAGCATGCCCTTTGGACTGTCAGGAGCCCCTGCGACATTCCAGCGACTAGTGTACTCCCTCATAGGGCCGCACATGTATCCTAACGTCCATGCGTACCTCGATGACATAGTCATCGTCAATGAGACGTTCAAGGGCCACCAAGAATAGGTAGTACGAGTAATAGACCGTTTACAGGGCGCCGGACTGACCATAAACCCAAAGAAATGCGAATTCGGTAGACTGACCGTACGATATCTCGGATTCCTAGTGAATGAAAAGCATTTGCAAGTCGATCCGGACAAGGTCGAGCCTCGTTTCTCCTACCCAGCCCCAAGAATAATAAAGCAACTGAGACGGTTCTTGGGAATCGCGCTGTGGTACCGTCGCTTTATACTGAACTTTGCGACTGACGCGGAACCACTGAATAGACAGCTTAGAACGAACGTCCCATGTGAATGGGGAAACGAACAGGAAAGCGCGTTCGCTAAGCTGAGAGAACAAATTGCGACAGCACCGATTTTGACATATCCTGACTTTGAAGTCCCGTTCGTACTTCAGACCGACGCGAGCGACTTCGGCTTCGGGGCAGTCTTGACGCAGACACAAGCTGGCGTTGAGAGAGTGATCGCTTTCGCCAGTAGGACGATGTCGGACGCGGAAAGAAAGTACTCGGTCACGGAAAAGGAATGTCTAGCCGTGATTTGGTCGGTTAGAAAATTTCGTCACTACCTGGATGGGTTTCATTTCACGGTAATTACAGACCACAGTTCGTTGCTATGGTTACATAATCTCCATTATTCAACTGGTCGATTGGCGCGATGGGCACTTTACCTCCTCGAATACGACTTTGAGCTCGTACATCGGAAAGGAGCTCTGCATCACGTTCCTGAAACCCTTCCTCGGATGTATGAGGAGGAAGTAGCAATCCTTATTGCTGTAATGGAGCCGGTGGAGGACGAGTGGTACCGTGAACGACTGCACGAGGTGAAGGAAACCCCAAGAAAATTCCATGGTTGGAAGATCGTTGACGGAATGTTATATCGACACCGTCCTAATCCGTTAATAGACCCAGTAATCGAGGACCTGGAGGCATGGTAGTGGTAAGTGCCAGCTGAGAGGAGACAAGAAGTCTTTGACGAGGTACACAACGATCCACAAGCCGCACATCTGGGTATCGAAGAGACATACCAGAGAGCTTCGGTCCAGTATTACTGGCCAGGCATGTATGGCGACATTTCGCTGTGGGTACGTTCGTGCGACACCTGCCAGCGAATCAAGGCTGAGCAGAGACCTGCTGCGGGCTTGTGGGCCGGAAGCCTTGGACCACAGTGGCCACCGAAATAATGGGTCCGTGGCCAAAGACAGCACTAGGATTCGAATACCTGGTGGTATTCGAGGACCTCTACACTAAATGGTATGAAATGTCGCCTATGAGACGAGCTAATGCCGAGACCATTATCAAAGCTTTTGAGGACCATATTCTGAACCGATGGGGAGCACCGGAAGTGCTCGTTTCGGACAACGGAACAGAATGCGTAAACCAAGCGTTTCAAGGGTTGACAGAGACTTATGGAATACGACATTCCTTCACTCCAGTGTATCACCCACAGGCGGACCCTGTGGAGAGAGTGAATCGGGTCGTCAAAAAGATGTTCTCAGCATATGTAGCTCAAGACCATCCGCAGTGGGAAGTATACCTTGAGGATCTCAGGTTCGCCTAAAACACGGCCGCGCACAGTACCACGGGGGTCAGCCCGGCCTACTTGAATCTAAGTAGGGAACCAAAGCCTTATAACAACCTGCGCCGAAAGGTAAAAGAACCAACCGAATTGCCCACACCGGATCACGAGGAGTGGAGGCAAAGAATGATCAGACTAAAGGATCTCCAAGATCTAGTCTCCTCACACCACGAAAATGCGTTCGATCGTCAGAAAATAAACTACGAAATAAGGCGACGACACGCGGTGTTTAAAGAGGGAGACAGGGAGGAGAGGGGTAACGAGAGGAACAATAAATATTCAAGCCCTTCCTGGTAGTTCCCCTAAGCCCTTGCATGCCCGGGGTACTGCAGAAGGACACCGATGAGACGTGTGCCTTCTGCCCATATCTTCTTTCGATATGTACCCATGGATAGGACCCGTCAACTGAATAAATAGGATAATACCCAATAGCTTTCTTTTATTTACGGGTACCCAAAATTAGGTTGAGTAGCTTTACAGTCAGACGAAAGCAAGGAGAGAATACGCGCTCAGGTTACAAAAGTAGGTCCAGGAGACCCAGAAGTGAAAGCCATGCCAGTCTGGGAAGGCCTGGTAGAGGACTCACAGTAGACCAGCTACAATTTAGTTTTTTTTGTGTGCTTTGTTTATTTCTCCACGTAACATGTTTTCCTGGGTTGCCTTTTAAAGGAGCCACACGAGGGTGCGGGCTGAGAAGGACTGATAGAGGCGAGACGAGGTCACCGGACAAATAAATAAAGCCGGTAGGCTTCGGCTAGGCCCGGGGGAGTTGTAGCGAAGTTTTCGAGAAAACACAGAAAATTGTGAAGACAACTTTCCGGGGTTTAGCCAAAGCCGTATCTAACCTTGGAACCCGAGATACGGTCGGCCAGAAAAAATTAATAAAAGCACTCTTGCCGTCTAGCCAGGAAAAATAAGTATAGAATAGACCAACCCATTAAATATTATACTTTAGGATCCACGCCAGAGTACCCTTGATCTTAATAATAGTGTAGCCCTTCATAGTTTTGCGTCAACGGGTTCGAGATCGAAACTGGGTATTAAACTGACAGTTCGTAAACACTGAGCAGACAGCGCAGAAAGCCAACACCAAAGAAGCAGGACGGGAAGATGGAGCGAAACCAACACGGCGCACCAGTCCCGCGTATGATATGACGTCACTACCGGACGGCAATGTCTCACCGAAGAAGTGGGGAGGTGCCACAACCAGCAGCCATTTTCCATTGTCGACACCATAACATGGCGTCACTACCCGACGACCATATTTCACCGGCGAAGTGGGGAGGTGCGACAACTAGCTGCCATTTTCCATCGCCGACACCATAACGCAACATCATTACCAGACGGTCATGTTTCACCAACGAAGTGGGAAGGTCCCACAATTAGCAACCATGTTTTGCCGTCGACATAATAACCCAGCGTCACGACTGGCAGCGAGTATTGGTACTGAATCGATCAACGAGTCAGGACGAGCCAGCACTGCAACTACACACCATTAAGCTCCACTAGCAGTGTCGAAGGCAGTACGTAACAGAGTCGACCAGCCCTGCACTACGGCATGGCTGGACGACCCCACGCTGCTAAGATGCAGCAAACGGCCATGTTCGAGTCAGCGCGTCAGTACCAATGGGCAGTACGCAGCAGAAGTACGAAGGCACCCATTGGCCGAGATCGACAGGCCAGCCATCTTCACTCCAACCGACCAATCGACAGAGGCGACTCGAAGAGTCGAGAAGGAAGCGGAGAAGAACGCGGGACCTGTCACTTAGTTTTCCCGACTTGACGGCGGTACACCCGGCGTAACCGGACCGGGGATTTATAAGAGCATAAGTTCGCGACACCCGGAAGTGCGGCACGCCCGACTCAAAGCCCGACTATAGTTCGTTGAGGCGGGCGTTCCTCAAGGAAAACCGTGGTGTAGGCACGCGTTGTGCACGTCAGGGGATGTGCAAGCGCGGGCGTCTCGGGTGGCCATTTTGAGGATAGCGGGTCACTCTGGCGATCCGTCGGCCATTTCTGGCACCCACGGCTTTTGTAAAGTTCTTTTCTTATGTTCAATCATTTTTAATTGAATAAATGTTGTCTTTATATTATGAACTTTTAAATGAAATCGTGGATATTTTACCGACGGGGCTCAGATAGGTTAACCTATCTGGCGCCTGTGAAATAAATACAACGAGCTTCGTGGGTTATTCGTGAGTCGAAAGAGTGCGACTCACGAACTCGGTATAGTCCGGTGTTTGTGTCGCAGCCGCAGGTAAGTGGCAGCCTAATTACACATAACTGAGTTTTCGAATCCTGGGCCATCCCCGGCCAGGACGCGGATAGACAGTGGTGCACACGATATATTTGGAAAACTTGGTCATATAGTACAGTAATGTTCTGAAGGTGATTTTAAAAATGCCGTCTGTTTTTATGCATCTCGTATAGTCTACGAGATACTTACAAAACATGATGTATTTTGAACTTGTTAAGGCAAATGTGGCCTCCTTTAATACCCCCGCAGCTTAGCCATTAAAACTTGCTACAGGAACTCTATCAACATGCGGGTCGTTGGCTATAGAATAGATAGGACTAAAAAACATGCATAAATAGGCCGAAGGTGACGGACCATTTTAAGCAGGGGCCCTTTTTTCCGTAGGCACGTCCGAATTACGTAATTAAAAATATATATATATATATTGCAATTAGCGATTTGAAAATAGGGTATTTGGAATCAAGACATTTTTGCGATCCCAGGCATATATGATTTTTCTAAAAAAGTTAAAAAATGTACAAGCAATAAATTGGACAATATATGGTTCCGTATATCAAACCTATTGAAGTTTTAAACATTTTAAAATAAATTACATATGCCTGGAATCGTAAAAACTTGCAGATTTCACAAATTCTATTTTCAAATCGCTAATTCAAAAAAAATATATATTTCTCAAATGTGGAATATTTGCCTAATTACGAACAAAGGACCCCTCTGCCGGTAAGTATTTGGGTGAAATATGGTTTGTAGGCATCATAAAACCATACCTACTTCTTTAAAAACTATTTTCTGAGTAGCTGTGGATAGAAATGTCAGAAAAGTGACTGAACCTGAGATCCTTTAGAGATTTTCTAGTCATTTTGTACCGGTAGGGATGTTATAAAGAGGTTAAAGCATTGAATGTCAAATAACTATTGTTAGAAAAATTATTTTGGTTAAAACAAATGTTGGATTTATTATATTTTGCTACCTTTTTTAAAATGCATTGAAATTAATTGCCGTTATATTTTTTCTGCTCTTATAAAGCGATTTTCTATTTGAGACTATGTGAACCTGTCGATCCCAAAAATTGATTTATTTTATTATTTGCCTTATGCGTGGATTTAATAAAACTCAAATCCATCTAATCTGCGGAGTAGGTTTAGAAAATTTCGACTCAATCTAAACTTGTGTCGGTTCGTAAAATTCGACTCAATTCTCAGCTGAGTTGGTGTCGAAAATTCGACTTAGGACTCACTGCGTAAGTCATGAGTCGAATCTTTCGGTTCAGTTCTCAGCCGAGTCGAATCGGATTATAGTCGGTTCAGTTCCACTCGGGCACATCACTGGTAAAAACGTATTACTGTAATTCGCTGTGAATGGTTATTTTATCAGAAACTTCATAGTCCAAATTTCACAACTTTCTGGCAAAAACCCATGTTATGCAATATGATCAATTATTATTACGATTTTCCTGCTTCTTATTTAGATGCCGGAGAGAAAAAGCAATATGTAACATAAGCAGCCAAACTCGCAAGAGAAGTTGAAGCAGAGCTGAACTTCCTAGTTGCCAGCGAAGTTCCAAAGAGAAGAAAACTAGAGACTAAGAAAACATTACGGCCCTGGTAGAAAGATTTGAATGTCTTCAATATTTCATTACTTCTTATTGTTAATAATAAAAAATATTCAAAAATTTCAAAATGAGCCACTTTCACATAAAAAAAATTGTTTTTTCCACTAAACAATATTCCAGACAACTGAATAAAAATATTCCATTAATAAAATGTGCCATTAACTCTTAATTACATGTATATTTAATTTCTCCCTTTTACGGGTTTGAGGGCCTCCGCTCCCTGTACACATGCTTACATTCCATCCTTAATCTTACTTGACCAATGCTTATATTCTGATGTTTCGCCTTACTTAAAATAACAATGATAATTATACTAATGACTCTTAAAATTCTAAAAATGAGCGATCTTCTAGAGTTTCCGTTTTCTCTCACGATGAAATAGATTTTCAACGATTATAAATTCAACTTTTTACTAGTTACTTTTCTTATCAGTATTAACCGTTTAGCTCTGCCCTGATCCCTTGTTTTCTCTTAGTTCTTCCATTTTCTTCATCCAGCTCAATCCCTGTCCATTACCATCCAAAATCCATCTTACACACTCATCCACACTCGACTGTCTATCTTCCTCTCCTGTACACCTCTCTAATACATGTGGCCATGACTCCATTTTATATTCAGATACTCTACACAGATTCTCCTCTTCATCCACCTAATATCAACAAGCTCTCACTCCTGCTCACATTCTAAACTGTACCACCCTACTCTATTCATCATCCTTTTTTTTTTTGCAAATATTCTGGCTCCATTAAACCTTTGACCATCATATGTTTTATGTCTTATTAATAGCTCTAACTCTATATTCTGCCACTCCAGTACCCCTTCTCCTATATCACAAACCCTCCTCATTTTTTTCCTTTTGAGATAATTATTATAAATAAAAATAGCAGATAACGTCTATCTTATACTTCGATACAGTTTTTTTGTTCGGTACAAAATTTTCCGAATTCTAAAATATTCTGAAGGATTATAAAAAAACACACTTTTTTACATTGTTTCTACTATGGAATTTTCTGCTTATCTTATTACTAATTTCTTATAACACTAAAAATGATTAAGATCGAACTTAATTAAGTCACCCATTTTCAAATATTGCACTATTTGGAAGATTTATTTTTAGTAGAATAATCCATTTTTAACCTACATTTTTATAAAAACTGGGGTTATTGCATACAAAATTCTTGAAAAATCAAATACATATTGTGGTACAGGATTTTTTCGAAATATCATTTTTTGATACAATAATTAAAGAATAATTTGTAATAAAATTTTAGTCTCGTGATGAGAGGAGCCGCGGACGCAAAGAGAGGATGCGCTCAGTGAAGCGTCACAAACAGTTCGAGGGCCGCACTTTCAGCGCGTCAGTTGCATCAGGTTGCGTCCTGCAATTAAATGCAACAGAAATGGTTCATGCAACCAAGGCAAGCCATGCCCGAAACCGGTCTTATATCGGGAGTTGGGTGTACTGTGACATCGCGATCGATAATTTTCAATTTCTCGGAACCGAATAATTTTTTTGTACTAAACATTTTTTATGCCAATTCGGCATCTTAGAGGGTTTCTTTTAGTCTTCCAATTCGGAGAATTCATCCGGCTATATATTAGGTATCTTTTCTATGTGTTCAATTAGAACAAAAATTAATCATTTTTAAACGTACCTATTAGTATCTAATATGTATAAAAAAATACCGATAAAACTGAGCAAGACACATACATTTTTAGCTGGCCACGTTTTTTTCAGAGAAAACGCTTGACCGAGTTTGCCAGAAATATCTGAGCAGTTTGATAGCTCAGTCAACTAATGCGTGTGCTTGCTTTAGGTTTTAGGACAGGTTTTGAACGAGAAGTTACACACGTGTGCGTTATCAATGCACACGTTAACCGGGCTCCCGTCGCTGAGCCTAGCGAGCCTCTATCCCCACCTCTAGCACCGACCATACCGTACCGTTCCTTACCTTAACCTCCTTGTCCACAATTACCATACCGCCCGTGCAGGGGAAGATTTAGGGCACGGATAATTGATAAACCGATTACTGTCGACTAATTATCTGTAACTCCCACAAACATTCTCTCTATATCTGTAATTTCAGGAACCAGAATAAAAATGAAAGGGAACCCGATCTCTTTTGCCTCCGTTCGGCTTTTCTCAATTTTCAACAGACATCAAATTCAAACTGCTAGAGTCACACTCATCACAAAACCGCATAATATTGTTATCGCGTTGCACTCGATACCTACAATTAACACTATAATTACACACCCATCACACGAGACACTAGGTTATACGTTAGAATTGTAATGTTTAGTAGGTAATAAATACTTTTGATATTTTTGTTAACTAAAAGATCTGTTTTAATTGTCTCTAAATACCTGACTCTGGCTAGACTGTAGCGTCTGCTGAGGCAATTAGTGGGGAGGGCTAATACAGATCATCACATATTTTGGGTAGTTAGGTAGGGTTCGATTAGCCAGTGGGGGCGATTATTCAAAGCGTTTGAGCGTGCGATTATAAGTGAAAGTCACTGTGCGTACAATTGTGTAATAACAATCATAATTTAAGTGCAGTAATCATGTATAAAATAATTTCTTCTTTTCAAATCGATCGACATTTTACATGATTTATGTAGTCGAAAGTTTCGAGCTAATCTATTTATAAATCATGTATAGCATGCGTACAATGCATACACATATACATATACGCGTATACAATGCGAAATCGGCAAAGCTACTCTTCACAGAAGTAAGGCTTACTACAAGAAATAGTAATAAATACATATCGAAAGACTATTCACTGATTGAAAATGAGTGCAAGAATTCCTGATTTTCAAAGAGTACGCGATCTTGAATCTGAGTTGAGATGAGTTAAGCGGAACGAGTCAGAGTTGGCGAGAATCGAAGAGAACTGGAGAGAATCGGAGAGAATGCGGATGAATTTAAAGAATACAAGAAGGTCAGGAAGAGTACGAAATGACTTTTCTGTTCTGGCTCTGAACTTCTTTATTTCTTTAATAGATGTTTTCTCATAATTGGTCAGCTGTATGTATCAAAAAATTTTGTCTTAGAAAAAATGGCTCCTCTAGGAGTAGTCTAACTATTGTTAGAAACTTTTCGCTGTGGAATCAAAATTTTAATATAAATGAGCACAATCTCATTTTTCCTTATTTTCAACGTAATTTTTAATTTTTTATGTCAACAATTGACAGAATCAAAAAATGAGATAGAACATTTTTCTTCGTAAATGGATTTTTAACCGGTGCTATGTTCGAAGTTTAAAAAAACCTTTTACGTAATATTCAGTAAAAAAAATTGGACAGACCTAGAACTGCACACAAAATTACCCCTGGCTCCTCCCGGTGACGTCATTGCAAAAATGATTTATAAAAACTTTACAATATAAAATGAAATAACGTAAAAATATTAATAAAAGGACCGAATACATTCCAAATCAGTCAGGTTTTACAATCACAGTTCGCACGTGAAGTCGCAGAATCTCTTGGGGAAGAAATGTGTCCTTTTTCAGAGGAAATTAGGCAACACGTATTTTTCCGTTTTGAGAACAAAAAAATCCCTCACGTTACCAGTATTCTAATTTTGACCGTTCTCTTGTAAAATCTGTCGGAATTTTTTTGAAAGTTTAAAATTGAAAAAATGGCGACGACTGGTTTCAAAATATATAAAGTTGATTGATGTTTTGCCAATTTTGCACTGTATTTGTCTATTTGTAAGGAAGACATCTATCGTATTCATAAAGGAGAGGATTCGGTTTAAATTAATAAGAGTATTTATTAGAACACAGGTATCAATACAAGGATACAAATGATCCTGATCGATGCGCAGGTCCCAGCTCAGATCAAGACTGACTGAACTCGGTCGCGTAGTGCGACGCCAGCGCTATATTATTGCGCGGGAATATAATAAAAATACGAACATAACATTTCCTCCCCCCTTAAAAATAATCGAGAGTATATCTGTTCGGGGGTTGACGATTGCGTCTTTCTCTCCTAATCGCAAGTAGTCTGCCAGTTTACTCAATTTCATCTGATTGACATACACTCGCCTAATAAATTCTGAATTCAATTTGACTAAATACATCAAATTTACAAGAGGTTCAATCACTCTAGAAGGAAGCCATTTTACCTTATTCTTCTTTTTGGGATTGATTACGCAAACACAAAAAAAAAAGTCGGATCTGGGCACGCGACATATGTTTTCCTATGGATTTTGACGCGCTGAATCCAAACACGATGTCAGAATTTGCCCTACACGTTAGCGTTTCACCCTAACCTTAAAAAACTTGAAAGTATGGCTGCGAAGTACTATGGACACATTCACTATGTGTGTATTTATTTGCGCTCATTTTGCTTCCTCGTAAGTATCAAATAAATTTGCTTCCTCATATTCCTCATAGAGGGCTCACCAAAATGTCAATTGATGCGTTCTGTTACAATGAAGAACTTTTTAACTTACGGTAGTCTTATATATCCAATTAAAACCTTATAGAAACAATATAACTTTTCTTATTATTTTCTGAGTAGCTATTGATTAATCAATAATGGTCTTCAAAAGTTCGTGAAAAGATCAATCCACGCGTCTCGAAGACGCAAACAATTACATCAAATGCAGTACTGTTATATTTCCAATATAAAAAAAATCCTCTTATAAACAAGGAAACTAATTTTGTTCAAAAATTTAAAAACAATATTGGTACGTTATGTTAGATCATGAAAAGTTCTTAATGTTGGCAATCGATGCGTCTCACGGACGCGAACAAACACTCTACTTGTAATATTGCCGTATTTTGAATATCAAAGAAAGTTTTCTTATATAAACAGAATAAGCCTTTTTTTTTAATTTATAAATAGGTACTGGTGGGACATATAATATTTACCAGTAGGTCAATCGATGCATCCCAAGGAGGCGAACAAATACACTGAATATAATATTGTCGTATTTTAAATATCAACAAAGTTTTTCTTATATAAACAGAACAAACCATTTTTTGAAACTTCATAAATCGGTACTAGTAGGTCATAAAAGTTTCAATATTGGTCGATCGATGCGTCTCAGAGACGCGAACAAATACGCTAGATATCGCATTGTTGTATTTTGAATATCAAAAAAGTTTTTCTCATATAAACAAGTTAAAAATTTTATTTTTAGAGCTACACTTTATCCAAATTTCATTATCGTAGCTCTTTTACTTTTCGAGATACGGTGAACAGAAAAAAGTTACACACGCACACATACACACATACGGACATTTTTTAACAATTTTGTTTCCGAGCAACTGCGGTTGAATTATATCTAAATCTGTCAAAAAAGTATATTTGAAAATTTAGGTCATTACAAACTTTCCTCTATGAGGAAGCAAAATTAAAAAAGTGTCGTGATCTGGGGTCGCGACATATGTTTTCCTATGGATTTTGAGGCGCTGAATCCGATTTCGATAAGGGAATTTGCCCTGCACGTCTGCGTTTCACCCTAACATTAAAAAACTTGAAAAAATTAGTATTTCCTGTTCTGGGGATGAGGCATATCAATTCTTATGTTTTTCGATGCACTGTTGCGAATTAGCTGTCAGAATTGATCCCACACGTTGTCCTTTAACATTGACCTGGGGGAAAAAATCAATAAAATGATATAAAATTGTGATATACTGCATTGACGACTGATTTTTTTTTAACCCTATATCAGCGGAGTCTCGTTCTTACAACTGACGTGACCTAACTTCAACTCACCTAACCTAAACTCACTTAACCTAATGTAACCTAACCTGGCGTTATATAGTCCTTATCTTCGATAGCTGATTCTACTATTCTGCCAAAAAGTTACATTTTAACAGGATAAGCAATGCCTTCAAGGCAGTATATCACAATTTTATATCATTTTATTGCGTTTTTTTTGTTAGAGTTGAAGGACAACGTGTGGGATCAATTCTGACAGCTAATTCGCATTCAGTGCATTGAAGCATATAAGAATTGATATGCCTCATCCCCAAAGCAGGAAATACTAATTTTTAAAAGTTTTTCAAGTTTAGGGTGAAAAGTTGATGCGTACTCTACTAAAAAAAGTCAGGAATCGTCACAAATTGTCAGAAGTTCTGACGATTCCTGAACATCCTGACCATTCCTGACGAGTCTGACTATTTTTGAAGATATGCTAATTCACATCCTATCAGGTAGCTCATCGGCTAGGGCCGCAGGTAGGCCAACCCAAAAGGATTAAACCGCGGCTTTGTAAAGGAACGCTCCTTTGCCAACCATCTCGTGGTTCCTGACCATTTTTAGGAGAGGATCTTTTCCACTTGCAACGATGTAAGCTGTACTCAAAACAATTCGGTTATGAAGTCACTGGAGATTCAAAAGTCCGCGTCCAACTTGATGACGTGAAATGTATAATCGCGGAACTGACGAATTGATATGCAAGCATTCATCCATATGCATGATCTTACGTGTGGTGACATCAAGGGCCTTAAGTTCGTTCTTCGTCCACTGAACCACCCAAAAAAAAATATATATATATATATATTTCCTTTAAATTACCTTCACTGAAAATAAATGTGAACAACTGAAACAAAATAATTAAAACTGTAGTTGCTATTAAAATTTTATATTGAAAAGTCATTCACAACACGACTCTACCACTACTCCACCTCTTCAGGAGAAATAGAGGTGAAAGCGTACCATGTGTTTCCGTCGGGAATTTCTCATAGCTGGGCATGTCTGACATACACTGTCTTAGGTTAAGGTGTAACTGACATACACATTCCTATCGTGTTGTATTTTGCACGTTAGTCAGTCAGTTGCTGGCAACTAAAGTCGAGGAGAAAAGTCGAGGACCCTCACTTTTTTTATTGCAACTCACTCAGAAAAAAAAAGAATTGTTCATTAAAAAGCATTTAAAAACTTCAAGCCTTCTGAATTCAATGATATGATCACTTTTATACCAAAAAAATGTTGTCAATTCTTAGAAGGCACAAAATCCCAAAAAACAGGGTTTTCCGGCCTCCTTTTTCAAGCATCGATTTTCACCTGTTCTGAGATATTCCTTAAAATTCTTGAATGCAATACATTTTTCAAAATTCAAAAATATTCAATAATTTAATGTTTACGAGGATTTATTTACAAATACTTCATCTTGAGAACGAATTAGGAGAGAAAAGCCGCTAAATGACTCCTAATGTGCAATTTTGTGATGTGCGTGCAGTGCAATAATTAAATTTACGATAAAATCATTGTTACGCAAGAAATAACATTTGGAATATTTCTGACTTTAATCAGTATTGGCGCGTGGTCCGGCGCAGTGGGGCAAGTGGTTTGAAAAAAGTACTCTTTCAATTACAATAGTCCTGCTGTGCTAGCCAATGCGTTAACACTGATTAAAGTCAGAAATATTCAAAATTATATTTCTTGCGTAAAAATGATTTTATCAGAAATGTAATTATTGCACTGCACTCGCATCACAAAACTGCCAATTAGGAGCCATTAAAAGGCTTCTTATCTCCATTTGTTCTCAAGATAAAGTATTTTTAAATAAATCCCCGTAAAAAGTGAATTATTTAATATTTTAGAAGTTTGAAAAATGTATTGCATTAAAGAAGGTTGAAAGAATATCTGAATATTTTTCAAATCTTTCCTAACGTCGACCGCTTTCTGGGACCAGGTGAAAGTGGACGCTTGAAAAAGGTGACCGAAAAACTCCGCTTTTTTTGGGATGTTTTGCCCTCTTTCGGGAGACTTTAAGCTTTCAGATACTCTTTATTAAACAATTCCAGAGATTTTTTTGAGCTAGTTACAATACAAAAAAGTGAGGGACCACGACTTTTGGTCCCCACTTTAGTCTCGACACGCGAGAGACTGTCAATTTTCGGGCGACTAATGTCGATACAGTTGTCATAAGTTTCTACTCTCAATCTCGTCAATCGACAGTCTCGCGAATCAAACAAAGTTCAGGTTAAACGTAAAACAATTAATACTAATTCGAAACATGCTGGCACTATTATTTCTACCGTCAAAATAAATAACATGAGAAATCCGAAAAGGGCCTCTGAAAAATTATTAGTTAACTGTAAATAATTTAGCGCTTAGGTGCAATAAAAACCAACTTGCATTTTCAGAAGTCACTTATTCTTCATTTGCTTTGTACATATTTTCATAAGTCACTTGTTTTTGACTTGTTTTATACATATACCTTCATGATCAAGAACAAATAAAAAACAAGTAACTTCCGAAAAGGAAAGCAGGCTCTTATTGACCATATGCGTAACACATACAGCTACATTATATGTCAGTGGCACTACTCATGCAATTCATCAGCGCCAATAAGTTCAATTTCAAGAAGAATTTACCTCAACCCTGCTTAAAACCGGACCTGCAGTATCATGTTATGTATGATCAACATATAAGAAATGGTAATAAGATAATAGCTTACCCAATAAAATTATTAAATCGCGCTTTATTCGTGTCGGAAAATTTTCAAAATATTTTGTATACAATATTTGATTTTACGTGCAAATATATACAGTTTTCTTTCAAAATAAAGCACGTAAAAGCGCATACCTTGCTAAATGACAACGTTTACAGAAAAATTTGAGCGATGTGCAAATTTGCGTATTTTCAGAAAAGAGTACACATTACTTTGTCGCATATTCTGAGTTTATTTTCGTAAATATTTTTGTTCTTGAATATGTTATTATCAATCTTGTCTCTAAACACACAGTTATAGCCCAATTAAATATGATGTTAATCGTATAGTGTTCTTTCTGGCATAACCGTTTCCTTGAAAATATGTACAATAGGTTGGAAATATTTTAGCAGTTATGGTGAATTATAAAAAAATGCATCCATGATTAAAAAGGCTAATCGGCATAAACGATAAATTGCTGATTGTCAACATCAGCTACTTCGACTTGGACGAACTGCGGTTGTTGAAGCTGAATCTGCTGCACTTGTCTTCCAATAGCATTACGCGATCTGTAAATAAAAACTTTATTAAAATAATATAGGCTTCAGATAACGTATTTTCTTTTGTATTACATTTTATAATTCAGCACTTCTACACTGACGACGGTAATTGTGTTGGCTATTGACAGAGAGGGGGGAAGGTTATTGTTTTCGGGGTTTTCATGCGAAGAAAATTCATAAAATTTCACTTGATCTAAAACATTACGATCAGTTTTTTGCACTTAAAAGAATTTCACCCAGATTTAATAACGAAATACTGCTCTCAAATTCGATGTCAATATTTTACGAAAGTAAATCATATTTTAATGTTTCACATTAAAAAGAAATTAATAATGCCCTGAATAATGAATGCCTCTGAAACATTTCAAAGGAGGGGAAATGGGAAAAAGAATGGTATAAGTTTATATAATTTAAAAACGTGGCACTTACATAGGTATATATAAAATTCAACTTTCTAAAATCGTAGTACTAAACTAAACGACTTGACGATGGTTAACATAAATTTCGCGAGATGTGTCTTGAAATAGAGCAAGAACGTGCGAGAATTGACAAGTTATATGTGTGAGAACAATGAGATTGCCATTGTAAGCCACCGTCTGAGAATGCAGGCTATAACACTAGCGCTGCGAACGACACGCTTTCGACGAAACGACATCGAGGCGCTCTTCCTTTTCGACCGCGAATCCAGACTTCGAGTCAATTGAAAGATAAGGCAGTTTTCACTTGGGGAATAAAATGTACCAAATTTCCAATTCTGATATTTCAAAACTGGGCCTTCTGCAAATTTATTTATAAATTTTAAGTTTATCAAGTCGCCAATCTATAAATTTAGATCTTACCAAATTTCTTACATTGATAATTGTAAAATTTTAAAACTTGCGAGAGTTAACTTTTTTCTTATGAATGATAAATTTCTCAAGTCGCCAAACAATAAATTGAAAATTGCGAAATGCACCAAATTTCCAAGTTTATTAAGTAATAAATTTTAAAATTACGAAATGAAGCACACACGGCCCTGCGGGCCACGATAAGGACTGGGGAGAGGACCTATGTCAGGGTCTCGTCCCCAAATTTTCACCGCCGCCTAATCAGTCTCTTGCTAACTGCAGCCCCTTACGGTGCATTACCTCTCCGCACGACGATAGTGCCATCCGCTAAGGATTCACATGAGACCACCCTTACGCCATCCGGCATCAATCCACTTGTTCCCGATCAACGCCTTCGAGATTCACTATCGCTTGTGGGCCAGGAAGTCCCACCACCCTTGTAAATGAGTCAATGAGCCCTAATTGAATATACATTGCATTTTCTCACTGACTTCACCCGTTCTCGAAGTTCCACAATCTACCCTATCCCTTAATTTGCGAAGTTCCCTCACAAAGTACTTTTCGAGGACCAAAAATGAAAAATTACTGCCTTTATTTTGAACACATGGTACTCTCCTGTTTTATTGTGGGCTGTTCGAATGTTATTAAACTTAAAAAAATTATTTTTTTATCAATGTAGAATGTAAATTCAGAAGAAGAAAAAACAGGAACTGAGATTTCAAGCTGTATTGTGCTATTTTGTGTTTTCATAAATGGCCATTAATCACTCAAAAGCAGACATTAGATGTTTTTATGGTGGTTATTTGAATAAGCTTATTTATTCAATTTGAAGCTTTTAACAGATTTATACATAATTGTGCAACAGAAATAAGTGAAATTCTAATTTTACTTGAAAGTGTCATTTGGGACGGAATGAGCCACCTTTTCCTGTGCATTGACATAACCTCTTCGTGTAGCAGTCTGTAGCGTCTGTAAGTTAGAATGCACTTTTTCATCGTACCTGTGAAAAGCTGAAGCCGTACCGCGATGCCAACACGATATATGATTTCAAGAATCTTGTCATAAAGATGAAAATACCGGCAATGGTATCAACAAAGAGGAAAATAAAGATGTTAGCCAGATGCTTCCTTTCCTCACGACCAGTCAGAAGGAGTACTTTGAAAAATGCTTTGTTACAAGTCAAATGTTTGAAAGAATCCAAGATTTTGCAAATTTTAACCTCAAAATCCATGTTTGATAACTTTTCTCTTAAATTTTACAGTTTTTTGTGTCTCCCGTAAAATTCAGGTTTGGCACTTACGTCTTATGCCCATAGTGGTGGCACTCCAATGTATCGTTTTGAAGTCTCAAGTTTTTAATTCCGGGGGTAGCGCTAGATGGTGCTGATAGTTGGTGCAACGAAGTGCGCATGTGCAACTTGAAATGCACATGTACATCTTGCATTGTAGAAAGCAGGGCTTGGAAACAATCCCTCCCAGGGAATTTGTAGGTTTACTCATTTTCACTCACTTTTAATATCCGGGGGAACCGCGGAATGGCGCAGATCCTGAACTTAAGTCTTCAGAACGATATATGGGAGTGCCACCACTATGCTTATGCCCCGGGACCCTTCAATTATTAAGAGATCGCACGATAATCTCATTTATTAAATTTAGATTTAAACATCCTCTCTATCCATCCTCCACACCGAAGAAAAAGTATATTTCTTCGATATCAGAACCAGGGCTCGAACGTAAGATCCCTGGGAACAGCGTAATCTAAACTCAACACTATTCTCTGCGCCACAGAGATTGCAATTCAATTTTAATTGCAATTTGGAAGGCTTAAATGCAAACCATCCGTTGTCTTTTGTCACAGCCATTTCGCACTCTCCGCTTACCCTTCCACGCCAACTTCTCGTATTAGTAATACGAGATTTTACTAGTTGTCGAAATTCCAAGTTACTGCATGCCTAATTCTCTCTTCTGTGTTTCAACTTTCATATATGGGGCATAATTTCTGAAGTGTACCCACCTCCATAATGAAAGTTGTCCGATGGGGCTAAAAATTGGCCTAATTGGAGTTCTATTAGATAGTACTTCTCACACCAAAAATCAATTCATTTTGATAAATATTTATCAAAGTAGAGGGGGTATAATTTTGGGGTTTTTGAAGCAAAGCCTTACTTTCAAACATTTGTAACCTTTTTCCTATTGTCTTAAACAGAATTTAACTAGAAATGTTTTTGATAGATTTTTTCAAAAACTTACTGGTGGTCATAACGATTTTCAAAAAAGTCAAAATTTGACCATAATTTTTGAAAATCAAAAATAAATTGGGCTTTTTTTTTTAAATTTCGACACTTTTTTTCTTCAAAATAGTTTTAAAAGAAAGCTGAGATTTTTTTCTATAAGACCCCCAATTTTCAGAGTCGCAAATTAATTCGTCTTTGAGTAATATAACGATACGTGAACAAGATGCCATGATAGGGCGGGTGTTGAAACTATAGCCAAAAAATCAAACAGAAAGACACATAATATCACCATTATAATATTACTTAACTTAAAAAACTGGCTTTAAAGCGTTGCACAAAGATCCTCGGCGTGAGCGCACTAGGGGAGATCGCGCGCCACCTGCCCTATCATGCCATCTTGTTTACGTATCGTTATATTACTCAAAGACGAATTAATTTGCCACTCTGAAAATTGGGGGCCGTATAGGAACAAATTTCAGCTTTCTTTTAAAACTATTTTGAATTGTACCCCCTCCACTTTGATAAATAATCATCAAAATTGATTAATTTTTTGTGTGAAGAGTACTATCTAATAGGACTACAATTGAGCCAATTTTTTAGCCCGATCAGACAACTTTCATTTTCGAGGTGTTTACACTTGAGAAATTATGCCCCATATCTGACATCCTAATATACAGCTGTTTTAACATAGCACATGTTTGGACAGCAAATAAGTACTTTTTACGCTCGCGCCGTTATCTCTCGAAAATGCAGCTGTGTAAATATCGAAAAAAAAGGTGGGAAAAAATTTTCACTATGCGTAATCATATATGTGACTTTTTTTTAAACTCAGCGTCCATTTTACATTTCGTCCAAAGTAGCCTTACATTCCGTTGTTCCGTTACGTTATTTCTCGTTTGTGCGCGGCAAGTAACTCTACATACAGCCATAAATAGGTCCAAGGTAGCCGACCATCTTAAGCAGGGGCTCTTTGTCCATATATTAAACTTATTGGAATTTCAGACATTTTACAATAAATTACATGTATGTGGAATCGCAAAAACTTGCAGTTTCCCAATATCCTATTTTCAAATGAATAATTGTAAAATATATATTACAGTCAGCTTTCTTTTATTCTACTGATCTTGAAACGTATCCGTTCCGTTATTCTAAGACTGGAGGGGCTCCCACCTCTACCGCGAGTAGACAGATTCTTTTTATCAAGCGACTTTCATTGGCTTCCCGTTCTTGTATCTATGGGTTGCCTGTATGCAACTCTTTCAACTGAAAAGCGCGGGAGATATGAAATCAATAATACTCGTAATACAAATAAATACACTCAACATTCCTAGAACTGCCGGCCCATGCAGTTTCTCAGCGCGTAGGGCGAGAGACGGTTGCGACTCTCACTTCGGAAGGGCCGAGTGTGCAATTAGACAGTCGCGTATATAACGCAATATGATGAAGTGAAAACGTTTCAGGAGGTCTCGATTTATTGCGTAGTTGAAAATTTCGCGGTCCGTTAGTCTGCTTTATCATACATCATTGTTTTTCAAGTGTTTTTGTTGGCGTACGACAATTTGCTAACTAAAAATCAATACTATAGAATCAAAAAACGATGCAAATATTTCGCGGAATAGTGAGTTTTGTGGCATGACGTCGATAGGTGGAAATGTCAGTCGTCAGGAAGGTAAGTACATGTTACCGCAATTACATACGACTTTTTGGAGAAAATCTCCGAAACGTGAAGGTAAGTGATAAAGATCTGACTAGTAATATTTTTCTAGTGTAAAATCTATTTTCTCAGTCATGTCCCATTCTTTTGTCGATTGACACCCTTTCAGTGTCACGAAATAAAATAAAATATCCTAAATTGCAGGTTAGTGGTACTCTAACCTCAAATTTCGGATAGTTGCTTGGATTTCGTGACACTGAAAGGTCATGAATCGACAAAAGAATGGAATTTGGCTGAGAAAATCCATTCTACACTTGATAAATATAACTATTTGTACAGTTATGACTTTTTCGTTTACAATATTTTCTCGAAAAAATGGTCTGCAATTGTTGACTTTAATTGAAAACAATTCAGAACGATCAAAAGAAATTTGAATTGTTTCTAATCGTGTTTCTTAATCGTGTGTGCACGATTGGGAACGATTGAGTGTTGAAAAGTTTCAATCGTTTCCAATCGGGCCAATCGGTAGTAGGATTTTGAGGTTATGAAGTGGCAATTTCATGGCAGCACTTTCGTCTCGCGGGAATGATTTGAAAATGTTCATTTACTTTTTTCGAAGCAACACATTTTGAGCAATATGTTCATTAAAAAAATTAAAATAATGTTTTGCAATAACTTCCGCGAGCTGAGACTGCTAGGCCATATTACGTCTGAACATGAATTTTTTTAATTTTCAATTTTCAATAAATACAAATTTTAAGCTAAAAAATTCTTTCACGCTTAGAAAGTATTTGCTATTTATGGATGAATAACTCCTAAAATTGATAAAACAAAAATAAATTTGTTTTAACATATTATGAGGCCTAGAATAAAAGAATTTGTAATTTCATTACAATTAATAAGGGCTCAGATGGTTTCTAAGCATTTTTCCCCCTGGAATAACGTGCACAAGATTTGTTCTACCATATAAAAAGAATATTCTCCAAAATTAATAAACTAAAAATATTCGAAACAGGTAGTGACAGAAAAAAATCGGATCAATCTGTCAGCTAGTTAATTCAGGGGGATCACGGTGCAATTCTGCACTTTTATAAGTTTTTATTATCAATTTTATTACCAATTCCATGGAATTTTCACTTGCTGAAAATAAGACTTGATAAAAAATTACAGGCAAAAATACATTTTGAAGTACTATAGGAATGTGTAAACTATAAAAAATGAGTATTTTTTGTGTATGCCGAAATTCAAGATTTTTTTCTGTCTGAAATCGGATTAGGAAATTATTTTCTTCGTTCCCCTTCGACTTCCTTCTAGCCACTGGTTATAGTATTACATTGTTCCGAATTTCTAAAAACATCAATCTATATCGCTTTATAATCTTAAAAACACTTAAAAACTGTTCACAAAGAGAAAACAAACGCCGGTCACAGCCTGATTTGCCGCCCCTATTGAAAACAATCAGGAACATGAGGAATGAAAACATAATTTCTATACACAATAGAAAATAATTAAAATCGATTAATAAATGGTACACCGATTAGGAACGATTGATATCTGACAACTGTGAATCGTTCTGAATCGTGTTCAATTGATTATTTCTAGAAAGGTTACCACTTGTAATAAATATTGCTCCTGACTTTCGTCTCTAATGAGAAGAGAATTGAAGTCAGATATTAATTTGACACCTCGTTCTGCTACGTCGTTGACCACTTTCAGTTTTCTGACTGCAGTCGCACCTTGCTGATATTCTACGTCAGTTTTCCAAAGATTCGCGTCTTTGCTGAGAAAGGATGTGGTAATATGAAAGCCGGTGAAAAAATCTTTCGATTTTTTTTTAGTTAAAATCGTCGATATTCTTTGTGAAAATGTCATAAATGAATGAGGCTGGCAGGCGCTTTAAGTTCTCCGGATACTGGTCTTCCCTTTCCAAAGCTTTTCGCATCAAATTTTTGTTTTCTGACACTAGCTCATCATCAAAAAAGGCTAACGCTGCAGTTTGTGGAACTTAAACCCAGTATTCAAAGTTAATCAATACTAGGAAAACGCAAAACTGCCTACAAGCAGATTCTTCTGCAGGACACATGAGGTATTCCGTTCACAGCAGGAACATTTTTAGGCAGCGAATGGCTTTTGCCATCCACCTTGCCTGATGCATAGCACCTGGACGACGAAAACGAATTCCTCCCGGTAGTAATCGTCATTGAGGCTCTCCATGAGAAAGACCAGGATATCTTGTTCCTTACTTTTGAGGACATTTTTTATACATTGGTCGTTGATTCTAGGTTTGTTAGTTCTGGTAGTCTAAACCGGCCCACTCACCCTGAAATTTTTTGAAGAAAGGAACAGATGGACCTATTGTTTTTCCGAAATTTGCTTGAAATGCACTCTTTAGGAGTACCTCTGAAATATCATGTCTGTACATGAAATATAAAAGATGTCTTCCGATTTTATCCTTTAGCAAAGTACAGGCGCCGTTTCTCGCACCAGTGTTAGCAGCTTCCGTATCGCAGAAAATTTCTGTATAAGTTTAGTAAAACTCCATTTCTGAAGGCATTGAAAAACAGCTTCAGCATCTTCCTGTCCTGATCCACTCTACAGCTCGGCGACTGCCAGCAGAATTTCGTCATCTTCAGCAGTAAAAATTACGGGCAATCGATCGATCTTTTCTTGACTTGTTAGAGATGGAAGTAATTTTCCGTCCCAGTGCACGATAAATGCTTTCTCCGTAACATCCTCGTATTTTTGTCAGATATGTTCGACGTACAGAACGAGAGATTCTTCTCGGAACATGCGAATTGAAGATCGGCTGACAAGAACGCTATCAAGATCAATGTCGAAAGATTCGCCATTTTCAACTAAACAGATGAATTTTCTACTAAACTGATGAATCTTCAACGCAAAAATGAATTATTTAGAAAGTAGTTCAACTTTCAACTAAGGAGTTGAATTTTTGACCTGGAAATATAAATTTTCAATCCAAAATATAATAGGTGATATGTAACAAAGAAATATTTTTATTCTAAATAAAAAACCACCAAAAGACTATTCTAAAAAAATGTCGCAAATAAAAATAGGGGAAAAAGTACCAAAAAAGTGCAATTTCATTCATCTTTTTGAGAATTATCACAAGTTCTCGTGTGATTTGTCCCAAGAAAGGACTGTTAAAGTATTATTAAAGGATCAAGTATTATTTTTATACGGGCCTATATGATTTACGATCCAAAAAAATAGTACTGAAATAGTAGTCCTATTTTAGCAGTACTGTTCAGAGACTTAAATCCCATGAGAACTTGTAAAAATTTTGAAATAAATAAATATAATGGATCTTTCTTAGTACTTTTATCCCTATTTGGAATTACTTCAAATTTTAAGAAAAGTTAATGCTATACAAACTGGTAGTTGTCAGAATAATTTCAATTTTTGAATAACTTATTTTCAAATTATGATTAAATAACATAACTGCATGTTTTGTTCTTCATAAACTCATCTACGTCTGCCCTTCTTTTCTTTGATACGCTTCTCCTGTTTTTCTGTTCTCTCTTATGACGATTTATCAACTTCAGCCATGTATCCTTTAGGTCCTTTTTCTCTTCGAAGTATCAGAAATTTTTTATCTTCCTTAAATCGTGGTTTAGTTCAAAAACTTTTCACTTTGTTCAACACTGAAACAGCACTCCCTTATACATTGAGTTTAAAATGACGATGATTATAAAGGAAAACCCGAAGCACTTGTAAATTTGATGGTAATCTGCTTCCGGTAATTTCCCGATCCATATAATCAATTATATAGATGTGTTCACACAATCTGCGTTCGATAACTAACCATGCAGCCATAGCTATCTACGCCAGGTGCTTGCAGTCAGCCTGTTGTCACTCAATGCTTTAAGAATGAAGGACGATATTCGTCAGTGGCGCCTCATAGCGGTATTTCAGATCCCTAAGATAATAATAATAATAGTATTTTCTGAATTACCTTAAAAAGTAAATCAAATTATAAAAAACTAAGAAAGAACAAATAAAAATACATAAATAATTATGAGAATAATTATTTAGGAATTTATCATTATTTTTCTCTTGGCTTTTTAATAAAATTATGTTTTATAAAGAACTGACAGTAGTAAAGAAGTAATGGAAGAATATTTCAAAGTTTAAAGTGGTATTCATTTAGAACTTTTAACAACATTTGCCCATCTATAGGAAAATGATGAGATTTTTCTCGACGCGTTGATGGACAATCTTATACTTGGAATCTGTCGGGGTTTCATGTTTAAATTTTCGATCAAATGAATTTGCTCAAATTTACCGAAATAACTGTCAAATTAAAAAATGAAAACAAAGGAAGTAGGTAGGAAAAACCGTAACACCGTCTAGCGGTGTCTCACAGCAGGATCAGAATATGACGGTGCACTCGAGTTCCGCTCGCGGTCAAGATATTACTTTTATGGTTCAACCACCCTCGGTTTGAAAATCCTTAGTTCCGGTCGTGGTAAAAGTAGGTATTCCTATTTCGATGGAAAAAATAAAATTTTCATTTTAATTGATGAATAAGAAATTATTACATGTGTGAACAAATTTTAAGCTTTAAACAATTTCACATTTAAAAATGGTGCGCAAATATATTTGGAACATAACCTCTCAAAATCAACTGATTTTTTCAATACAATTATAACTGATCAATTAGTAATTTTTGTTTGACTAATTTACAGAAAATTCACCTCATACAATAATTTTTAGCGTTTCCAGAAATATCGATAATTCAAAAAAATGTAACTCCAAAATTCAACATGGCGTAACTTCCGCAATTTTGGAAATTTTCGAAAATCCTTTAGGACCAAAATTTCTCTTGTATAGCCTCACAAATTCACAAAGTTTGATCAAAATCGAACAAACAACTCCAGATCCTGATATTTCTTACGTGTACTGACCCATTTGCCAGAAAACTGAGCTTTTCCCATTTAAAACTTATGTCAACGTCGAATTAATGCAATTTTTTTGCCAGGAAGCTTATGAAATAGGTGTGGAGACTGCTCCCCTCGAAAAAAAAAGTTTTTTTATATCACCCTAATATACATACGTCAGAATTGTCAGACATGTACGTCCTCCTTTCTGGAAAAATGCAGGATTCTTTTTTGTGTCCTTGCAGAATAACGATCAAAGTCTTGATTCCCATTCATAATTAAATGCAATGGATAAATCGGGAAAGAAAATCAAAGTTTTCCAGTAATTGTTTTTAAACAAATTTGGCATGTTTGACGTTTTTAATGTAAACAGAGTATAAAAGGCTTGAAGTGTGTAATAGATTGAATTCCACTGTTAATAATGAAAGAATGACGACAGAACTGTCAGTTTCCACCATATTGATTGATAAATCCAGAAAAAATATAAAAGTGACAATTTACGCACTGATCCAGTGGCAAATAGCTAGATCAGTTACGGTCATGGAGGAGAGTCCAGAGTTCGTAGGCAAATAAGTTGGAAATAAAATAACCCTTACTTTCAACGGAAAAAAATTTGAAGCCATCCTGAAAATGAGGAGCGGTAATTGAAATTTATGTTTCAAACTAAAAACACGATTATTCAATTTGTCGCTCGAAATTTATCTTTTTTAGTTGAACTCTCAACTATTTTGATAAAAATGCATCTAATTGGTTGAAAATGAACTTTTTTGTCAAAAGTTCATATTTTCGTGTCCAAAGCTATTAATTTATGAATTAAAATATTTTGTGGATTTACCTTTTTTTGTTAAGATATCAATTCTTGCATAATTCAGTGAGAATTTATATTTCTTGGTTAATGTGACTACTGTTTATTTGGAAATTTAACTGTTTAGTAGAAAATAACTGGAGAATCGTCTCTATCACATAAGCTTTAAATATTACGCCCCAACCGCTTTGTATTGCGTTCGGAAAATGCCTTGAACATGCAAAATAGCAGTTTCACTCAAAATTCGTGCTAAGATCAGGCTTTTTAAAATTTGCACAGCATGCTATTTTATGCTTAATCAGTGACAAGTTCTCAAGTATTTTTTAAGCAATTTAAAATTTTTCAAACAATTGTTTATGGTCAATAATTTGTGATATTTCTTTTATTCATAAAAATTCAGTATTTTTTGGAATTATTGACACAGGAAGTGAATTTTGAGAATAATATATCTTCATCAAGTTATATTTTTTTTATTTCTTAGCAATTTATAAGAGGTTTAATTTTCCTTTTTCTAGCTTCTCTCTTGCTGATTATTTGACATGAATAAGCGTTGCTGAAGCTAGAAAAAGCTTTGCAATTTTGACCCAGGCTTGTCCCAGTCTTCTCCTTATAATGGCACCAGCAGGGCAAATATAAATATAGGTTTCCAATTTCAAGTCAATCTGTTTCCTTTCTAAATAATTGACATGATTTAGCATTACCGAAGCTTTGCAATTTTGATCAATGCTTGTCCCACTCTTTTCCGCAGAATTGCAGCAGCGAAGTAAAGCTGTGTATAAATTTCTTCGAAAATTGTAATCTATAACCTTAACTTGGAAAGTCACAGACAAAGTTGCAAGGCTTATAATTTAAAAAAGTAAAGATTATCAAATGGAGTGGAAACTCCCTAAAAAAATACGACGTTACAGTTTCCAACGCTAACTACAGCCATTTTCTTTTCTTCCTAATGTTGGTTCTTCGCAGAAGAGTGCTAATAAAACTTTAGTCTCTAATAAGAATATGTAACAGTGATTCTCGCGGAAGAATGATTGTGATGATAGTTTTTTATTGACATTTGGGTAAGAAATTTGTTGCTGAAAATTTGTAATCCGCATCTAAAAATTGATAAGAAACGACCTGAATAATGTAGGTGACAAGCAAAAAAGTAATTTTTGCAGAATAGTGTTAATAAGATTGTGTTAAGTGATACTGTGTAAGGTCAGCCTCGTGGTTCGGTTTTTGGGGCTGGTTTCAGGCTCAAGGAATTTAAAAAATTTTGCAGCTGTCAAAACTCTGTCTTCCATTTGCGTTTTAGATTTAGAAAATTTCTGGCTGAAGTCGAAAAAATGTGTATTATCTAGCAAACGAACTTTAGGCTGCACAATATTATTATTATTTAACCATAAAATATTGATTTGTACCAATTTTGATGCATTTCTGAAACTTACCTTCAAAGTGATGAGTAAAATTTTGATGTTCGGAACCATGTATGAGTTTTGGTTCGAAAAAGCGCTTAAAACTAGGTTCATTTTGGAAAAATTATTAAAAGAGGGTATTAATAATGTTTTTGTGATAGCGGAACTCCCTATTGTTGTTTTTTGCAGGATTAACTATGGAAAGCGTAGAATTTGGTGTTAGAACAATCATTAAAAGTTTAGCATGGGACGTGGCCACGAGCAATGCTTAAGCCACGCCAACGGTCCATACATGTCCCATCCTTGGACAATCTTTAACCATTTTTGACCTATTGTTGCCCCATGCTTGAGCAAGGCGACTTTTTTCACGCGGGTATATATAAATATTTCGGAAACGGCACCCAATACTATAAAATTTCTACAATAAAAAAAGAAATCTTGAACGAAATGTCATGCATTTGTAACAATTTGACCAAACTTTTTAATATTCAGGGTATAACTTGGATTATTAGAAAATTGATACGATACTTTTGACAAATAATATTATTTTTAGAAAAAAATATTAAATTCTTAAAATCAGAAAAAAATTCTGTAAAATAAATAATCTTTTTTGTCATATTTATATAATACAAAGAAATTTTTTTTTAATAAACATATTTGAAAATTATTAAGTCAAATAAATGATTTCTTGGTAGCCGAAAACCTAGACATATTTCCTAATTTCAATTAAATCGATTCTTTCAAGTGATAAATACGTATTTAAATAGGAAGTGTCTACACGTACCGAAAAAATGCAACTACTTGTACCGAAATTTCGATCAAGCAATGTTTTTTTGAGCAAGAGAAATATTTTTCCAGTTAAATAATTATTCATCAAATTGAAAAAAAATATTTATCTGATGCTAAGAGTTGACGCGCTTATTTCCAGTTGATAATTATATATATTTGAAAAATATTTTAGAAAATTAAATGTTTATATATTTCATTGGAAGAAATCGTCGTTCCAATGAACAATCTGCATTTAGGTATTTTTTAAGTTAAGCATTTTAGCATATTCGTTTCAATTGTCAATTTATTTCAGTGCAAAAAACATTTCCTTGAATGAAATTCGTTGGAAGAAACGTTTATTTAGTTTATAAAAAATGAATGAACCACTCTAAATTATTATAAAAAGATGTGGTAATCTACGTATATCACTTGCTACCATACTATGCTTTTCTCTATCCTCAGCATCAGTACTGACTGTACTTGAAATATTTTGAGAATTTTTGTTAAGCCCGTGAGAATAAAAATAAATATTACCAATAAAATCATATTACCTAATAATATTTATTATTATATTGAACTTCTGAACGCATATTACGTTTAAATTTTTGTATTTCAACTATACGAATTTTGTTAACAATTATGGTATTTTTGCAGGTCAATGGAATATTTTTAACATTTCAAGCTGTACTTATGTTGTTGAATTACATTGTTTTCAAAATGATTGTCTCCTTTCATTGAAACAAGGAATTGGTTTTTTCAATCAATTATTTTTTTCTCAACTTTGTTACATGCTTATTCTGAACAATATATCGCATCTTATGATCACAGAAATATTTTCTCATAACAAAAGTCCATTTCTTTGTTTCTAAGAAATATTTGGTAAAAATTATGTAGGATACGCATCTTTGTACCAAGAAATAACATCATACAATAAAGAAAAGCTTTTACTTCAGCCGATAAGACATTAAATTGTTTGAAAGAAATAATTTCTTGACTTAAAATCACATTTCACTGTATCAACTACTTAATTTTCAAGCACAAATCTCTTATTTTATTCGACCAATAACAACGTTCCGTCACTTAGTTAATGTTTCACTAACTGAAATAGTAAATAATAATAATTTGCAACAATAATGTTATACTTTTGGTTTGGATAAAACCATTTCTTTACAGAAATGTTTCATAGGACGTATTAAGTACGATCATTTTATCGAATGAAGTAAATTTTCTTCGATTCAAGATTTTTTTTTAGTGTACAAATGATGAGCTAATAAACTGTTAAACAGCAAATCTCGCAAATTTTTATTTTATTTGATTTATTTGGCATAAGTCTCTATGGCTAATTATCTAAGGAACATGAAATATAGGGTGCGGTAAAAATGTAGATAAAAACATGTGAAAGAAAAATATCTTGATGATATTTCTCATGTTATATATTTTGAAAAGGAAACCCGAGGTGAGTATCGATCTCTTTGGATGTGATATTCGAGGCTTCAGCAACTTTTTCTATAAAACTCGAAAGACCTCACTCCCTCATCGTATACCTAGCGTCGCAAAAGTCACTGATATAAGTTTCGCGATCTTGAGAGCTCAGAAGATAGAAATCAAGTTATGTTAATTTACTTTCTATTTTTCTCCAATATCGTTTCTTCCTGAACTCCAGTGATCTCACTTCTACAGTTGAATTGAGTAAAACGTTTTTTTTTTAATATGTATAAAATTTCATTAAAAATAATGATAAATTATGTTTTAAGCTATCTAAAAATAATTTTCTCTCTTCACAACGTTTGATGTTCGAACATTTAATCATTAACTGCCTCTATTTAAACTTTTAATACAACTTTTTATTACGTTAGTATAAATTTAATCGCGTGAACAAAACATTTTATTGTTAATGTTATCTCACGTATGATAAAAATTTTATAGCGCCAATAAAGTTTAAATAAATTAAAGTTTAATAGAGTAATATATTGAGCAAATTCCAAGCATATAAAGTAAATGGTAAAACTTTAAAGATAAAATCTTGAGGGGAAATATTTTCTCGGTACCTCACCCTCTTAAAACCTGATTAAACTACTGAAAGTTTGAAGTAAATAACCTTTCATCCAGTTTCATCTTGATCGAAACATCGTGATTCTCTTTGAAATCTTTGTAGAAATTAGCTAAGGATAACTTCTATAAAGGAAATAAATTATGTATTATTATTCATATTATGATTACTATTTTGAGACAAGTTTTAGTTTGTTTTGTAAGGTTTTTTTTTTTTTTTTTTTGAGGAAGAAGTATTGAACTTTGATCTCACCTCAATCGGATACCCTCTGGTAGATAGTATGTATAAGATAATTTCCTTCCCCTGATTCCCGTCAACTCCTGACCCTTTTTCGCTCTCACACAGAAAATTTCCCGCTCTTGGAAATCAGTTCCGGCGAGCTTTCTCCTACCCAAGAAAAAGAAATGGCTTCATCGAGCAAACAAGTGAAATCATTATCGCGTACATAAAGACGTTGTTTTCCCATCCGACGATCGACCGACCCTTTTGTTTATGCGAGGCTGAGGCAAACTCTTCTTTCACCGCTTACATTCCCACTGAAAGAACGAGCTTTTCGATAAATTTTCTATTATATCAATGTTCGTAATTTATATCCCGATTTTGAAGAAAAATGTCTTAACGTTTCTTTTTTGTACATGTAAGGATATGAGAGAAAAAGGCAGAAAAACCAAGTGTACTAATTGATAAGTATTTAGTTCCTTAAGCGTGTTGGCCACACATAACATTTTTTATTTTGGTTTTTCAGAAGACTACTCAATAAAGTAATTTTAATAATAATAAAATCGCAATAATGTTAAAGAAAGTAATTTCAAAAATTATTTTGGTTGACTGGTTAAAGCAATAAATATCCATTAGTGGCTTCTACCAGTATATGCGTTTATTTTTTATGTTGTTTAAGGACGCGTTTCGATACGGATCAGTATCCTTTTTAAGTTATTGTTCACAAAAGATTGTTGAACTAGAAAACCCGATATTTTATAAATATAATTGTCAAACTAGTAGCATTAATGTATTAGGAAGAAAGCGAGGAATTATATCGAATGGCAAGGAACAAAAATATATTTACCTTATCAGAAAGTTGAAGATAGTTCCCTCACAGCATGAGATATTGGCGCGATATCCAATTTATCTTACAGGATATCCAAGGAATTTCGCGAATGATATCCTACATGGCGACAATCTCGATATAGCTTAAATGTCCCAAAGATCTCAGAATATCTTCAGGATATCCCATAAATGTCCCCAACATATCCCAATTCTATAATTTGTCATATTCCTGGAAATTCAGATATATCTACTGGAAATTATATGTTTAATCAATCGTATAAACAAAATAACTCATCACTCAACAATATATTCTACAATAATAGAAGAGTCTCCTCTAAAGTCACTCCCAAGTAAATTAAACAATGGCTGCCAGTGTGCGAAAACTATCGCGCAATAATAAGTGACGCTCTAACAAAAGTCAACAATTTCTCAAATATTCGTGCCAAATTATAATCTATTCTTATTTATATGTATTATGTAAGCCAATGTGGTACATAATAATTTGATTGATATTTAGTCGTAAAATCTGATTTTCCCGTTATACTTTTAGTGAAAAATGCAACCTCAAAACTACTCAATTTAGAGGTTATAAATGCCATAACATCCAAAACTCTTAAATTTGCCAAGGATATCCCGGGATATTTTCGGGATATTTTCAGGATATCCCATGTCCTGCCGAGATACCCTATAAATATGCCAAAGATATATTGTCGTCAGGGTTGAGACAAAATTATAAATGACTCATATTCATTGTTGTAGAAATGTTTCCAAAAATGAAAATTGAGGAAATAAAAAACACTGTATGAATCAAAAAACATAACATCAAAAAATGTAGATTCAATCACATTCATTATTTAGGAAAAACTCTGGACTGTTTAAAAATTACAGGAGAAACATTTTAGATTACTAAGAATTTTAATGTAACATCCTGGATTATAATTAATTATATTTAGTTACATTGTTTGGTAGTAATTACAGACAGATATGTGATACTTATGAGTCATACATTATAGCAGTTTCTTTAAGGTTAAGTTAGGATGTCATGTGATATTTCAACCAGGAAAAATCAAATTATTCTAGAAAAATTAAAGTATAATTGAATTTTTATTTATTTTTATATAAATCATTTCCAAATTTAATCTTTTGTTAAAGTTTTGTTCTATTTTTAAAATTTGAACGTTTTTAATATTGAAATAGAAATTGTGAGAGTATGAAAAAGCATGTTTAGCTGAAGCTGTGTTATTTTTATTTCTTTTCTATAGATTTCTTATGTTCCTGGACTCTAAGTTTTAAGTGACAACAACTTTGTCCGATATATATCATATTACAATCTAAGCAGTATTATTATATTATTATTGTACCATTAGGCCAAATCCCTTTCGAAGTAAGCTGACTCATTCGGTTCTAGCCGGGGATCAGGGAGTTCATATAAGAAAAGTGCGGAAGGGAATTGTACGAGGCGGTATAAGGGGATGGGGGGTGGTATAGATTATTAGATTAATCTATAATTCATGTGTTATTTATTTGAATAACACGTTTATTCCGCAACACTGCTCCGACCTATGTTGGTAATCAATCTCTCTAGCAAGCACCCCAGGCGAAGAGCTTCATTAAGTCATCATGTAAGGCTCTCCACGCGGTCCCATTAGTATCCAAGGTCTTTCGTTTCAGACGAGACTCACTCCTTTGGCAATCTTCATCATTCATTTATTATAAACTATTAGTCGCTAAACCCTTTTGACCTGGCAAATCTCTTGAGCATTCTTCACTTTAATGCATTTCCTCATGCAAGCCCTTATGTTTCTATGGCTCCTTATATTTTTTCGAATTAGGGTCTCATTCACACATTCTGAACATTCTTTCCTCGATCTGCCTCTGGTTCATCTTTCATTCTCTCAATATGCCCAAACAATCTCAACGGATTTCTTTCACACTTTTCAAATAATGGCTCCTCTACACCATATTCTTTGAAGATTCTCTCATTACTGATTTTGTCCATTAGCGTTTTATTGTAGAAATTGCGCAGGTATTGCATGCCAACCGCGTTAATTTTACTCTTATCCTTTCCTTGGTATGTCCAGGTCTCTCTAGAGTACAGCACAGTAGGTGCAAGTTTAGAGTTATATATCGCAATTTCAGAATTATTTGTTCTATTTTTACTTCTGGCAATGACTTCTACCCCGCCCATGACCTTCCTGCTTTAGCTTATACGCCTAACTTACTCTCCATCAATCTTTTCGTCATTAGCAAATAAACTAACAAGATTCACATACTTATCAACTTTTTGTATCGTCTTAGGAAATATTGCATACTATTTTCTCACCCTTTCCTTCAAACACAATCATTTTTGTTTTATTGACGTTGATTTGAGGACCCATGCTCATTATGCTAGTATTCAGTCTGTTCAACATTTTCTGCAAGCCTTTATTTGACTCTGCCATAATAACCTTATTATCTGCAAACGCTCACCTAAGCACCTTTACAATCCTGAGATCTATACCTTCTTCGTCGAGGAAGGCCATTCATATCGAACCAGTCACTCAGTTTCACATCTACCCTTACACTCGCGTTGCTACATGCATATATTGTTTTCATTGATTTTAGGAGCCATTCATTTACTGCGTACTTTTTTAAGACTTCCTAAAGCTTACTGCTATCCACCTTATAAAACGCTTTATCCAGATCAGTAAATGTACAGAAAAATTTTTGGTTACCGTCAAACTTTTATCTGTGATTTGTTTCAGGCTAAACATCTGATCCGCACATGATCTCCCTGGCATAAATGCACATTGAACTTCCCACATCTTTTCTTCTGTTATTTTCATTACCTCATTATTAAGTTAAAAAAATATATTTTGTTTACGAAACTTAGCAAGCTTATACCTCTGTAATTATTGCAGTTTCTTTTATCTCCCTTTCCCTTGTGTATTGATACGATGATCGCCTTTTTCCAGTCGTCTAGAACATCCCCCATCTCGATATATAAGTTAATCAGCTCGCGTGGCCTATGTGGTATATATTCGCCACCGTGTTTAATCATTTCAGCGTAAATACTATCTACACCAGCAACTTCACCAATCTTTAAGTTCTTAATTATATCCCTAATCCCAGAGATACTCATTTTTTCAACCAAGTTATCTGACGTATCGTGTTTTATGTCGCAGTTCTGCTGCCCTACAACTTCACCTCTCAATAATTCCTTGAAATAGTGTCTGAAAGCGTCTACATTTCCGTCTATATCATATAACATTTCACCCTTTTTATTTCAAATGCTGATTAATTCTGTACTACTACTCCCTTTCTTGTTGTCCTTGTGCACTTGCCAATGGTATAATTTTTTATTATCGTCGAAAGCGCTGATTTTATCCATACTTTCTTCAATTAGTACTTTTACTTTTCTGTTTTTGTCCCTATACTCATTTTTAGACTGATTCTCTCGTCATCGCTAAGGCATGTAATATTTAACTTTTTTAGATAGGCTTACTTCTTTTCGTTAACGGCTAAGAGGATTTCATCATTCCACCAAGCATCACTAGTCATTCTTCTTACAACCGCGGTATCACCGCAGCGCACTCTTAACAATGATATCCCTGAGCATAGTCCATGCGCCGTCTATATCTTTATTGTGTATAAGCGTCTCCCAAGCTACCCTATTTTTGTGCTCTTATATCTTATTCTGAAATTCTATCCGTACTTCTGGTTTCTATAAGTTCTCTATCTTGATTCGCGTCTTTTTCGTCTTTTTAATTCTCTTTCTTCTCCATCCTTGATCTAAGTTAATTTTTTTTTAACTAAGAGGTAATCCGTTTCGCATTCAGAATCTCTTGTTACCCTTGTATCTCTTACTAACTCTCTCAGTCTCTCATCTGCAATAACAAAGTCGATAATACTGTGATAATTTGTTGTTGCATCTCCAAAATTACCTACCACCGTTTCCGTACCCTCGTGTTGGACTCCAACCCATCCATTCATGTCTGCTAGTAGAATGATTCTTTCACCAAAGTCACAACTGCCCACAGTGTCATTTAAACTGTCCTAGAAGGCGTCTTTCACCACATTTCTTTCACAATTAGCTATTTCAGGTTATGTTGGGGAAATCCAAGATGTCCACACACCGAGGGCCAAGCAATAATAGCAATTTCTAGGGACAAAACATTATTTTTTTAATAACTTAGAAAAAAATGATTTTTCAACCGTGAGTGTATTGAAACTTCTTTTTCAACGGCTATTTAATTTTTAAAAAAATTGTCATGGTTTCATCATTTAATTAAATAGATTTTTAAAAATTCTGACCATAGTTCGAGTCCTTGCTTTAACTTGCAATATTCTATTATTCTATTGTCCCATCCCTTTTTCTTTGTTTTTGGTACAAAATAAAATATCTAGCTTCCTTACGTGCATAGTTTATCGTAATTCTCTTTCCTTAAGATCATTCACCCCTCTAGCATTCCAAACACCCATTCTCCATTCATCGTCTGAAACTTTACCTTTGCCTTTACTATATGCATGCCTTTCGTCAACCAAAGTTTCTATCCATTTTGAGGCGTATTATTTGTATTATTCATTGTTTGAAGTATATGCTCAACTATTAATTTGATACGAGAAAAGTATTTTGCTAGTAAAAATCATTTCCAAAATACTTAGCCAGTCATCGTAAGGTGGAGAGTCTAGTTAGAACGTCAGTCCCACCCGACTTCGGTCAATGGAGGAGAGTGTATACGAAAAGAATGATTATTATTATTTTTTTATTTTTATTATACGATTAAAATATTTCCCTTTCTAAGTAGGCGTGACTCGCTCGTTTGGAAAGTAGTAGTGTTAGGAAGGAGGCATAGATTTTTTAGATTGATCTAGAATTTTTGTGTTACTTATTTGAATAGAACGTTCGTTCCGCAACACTGCTCCGAACCTGGTTGCTGATCAGTCTATCTAGCGACCACCCCAAGTGAAAAGCTTCACAAGGTTGTAATGTGAGGTTCCTCACTTGGGCCCATTAGTATCCAAGGTCGTTTGTTTCAGGCGCCATTCACTCTACTCGCATTCTTTTTATAAATTATTTGTCGCCACACTTTTCTATCCTGGAATACGCCTCTAGCTTCCTTCACGTCCTTCCATTCTTTCATGCAAGCTCTCCTATTTCTATGGCTTATTATGTCTTTTCTGATTAAGATCTCATTTACACATTCTAACTATTCATTCCGTGGTCTGCCTCTTGGCATACTGCCATTTACTTTACCTTTATTATACACTTGTTTCGTCAGTCGTTCATCTTTCATTCTTATAACATGTCCGAACCATCTTAACTGATTTCTTTCCCATATGTCAACTAGTGTCTCTCATGTACCACATTTTTCGAGGATTATTTCTTTTTTTTATTGTCCATCAGTGTTTTCCCGCATATTGTGCGCAGAGGTTTCATGCCAATCGCGTTAATTTTACTCTTATGCTGTTCTTGGCAGGTCCATGTCTCACTACCGTATAGCACAGTCGGTACAAATATATAATTATGTATGGTCATTTTAGTCTACCTTCCCGTCACTAGTAAATAGGCTACCTAGATATATGTACTTATCAACTTGTTCTAATCTCTCATCATTTAGAACAATGTTGAATATTGTTTTCTCACCTTTTCCTTCAAACGCTATGATTTTTGCGAGGGTTAAACCACTCTAAAATCATCATTTTTTAAAGTCCAAAATCTGTACATGGTGTTAGAATAAGCGTAGCTTTATTTTACGTAACGCAGTGTAACTGTTGATAGAATTTTTTGTTATGTACAACATAGGCTTCTTATTGCATAAAACGAAATCATTCGCATCCGAATAAAATCGTTCAAAATCAACGGCTAAGGAAGGAAATCACAAGTGTAGCAGATGATATCGTCAGTATCTTCTTTCAACTTTAGTGTTTTCGGGATCTTGTATACCTCTCTCCAAAAAGTCTCTACCTGTTAGAGCACCTGACCGGAAATCAGTTGACCTGGTGTTCGAATCCCAGCGGAGTGAAAGGAGAAGATCTTTTTTCTGTATACAATTTTATTAAAAATGTTTATTTTCCATCTTGTCTGAAATGACGTTAAAATATTTTCTGTATAGGAGAATATAACTTTGGGCGATATTGTAGATTTCCATGTAATGTATGGATTTCTCTTCTCGATCCGTTACCTTCTCCGAGGATAATCAGATTTGTAATAAAAATGATATTAAAAATGTTCTTGTTTTTTTGTTCGGAAAGTTTAACGTTTTACATGATCGACTTATTGAATCTGACTCTCGATAGCTGATCTTTCGCAAAGCTTATAAATCAAAACTAATAGCATGTAGGACATTCTAACACAAATGCTACTAAAAATAGAACAGAGTCAAGATGGAGGTTATGCGCTTTCTTATATAGAACTGGACTATACACGGCTGACAGATTCGCGTCAATTTTGTATACTGGAACTCGCTTATACAATCACTTGCCGCTCACACATAAACGCATAAACATACACAACAACCCACATCCGACATAGGGTCGAACCGCCCGAGGGGTGCCTTGATTTGTGGAGATAGTCGACACCGTGGTCAGTTCTTTGTTGCTACCCGATCGCCCAACTTCAGTGCTCGTTAGTGTGCTTTCATATTATCTTTCTAACCTCTCCGAGACTCGATACAATAGAGCCATCATCCACAACCGAACTTACTTACCCCTTTTCAACTCGATTAGAGTCACTTGCCATGAGCTGGTGATATATCTTTAGATGATACCAAGCTCGTTAAACACTCAGTTGAAACTTTTTTTCATGGTGACCTTGAAATGATTACCAAGAAATCTGATCAAGATCTGGTCGCTGGTGAACTAAACTGTGACCCTCGTCTCGGTGATTGTGAAGGTGATGAAAACTGTCTAGTAGATGAGATATGCTATGTTGCGGGTGATACTAAAAGTATACACCGAGCTATCTACAAAATTTATCTTTAATTTGTAAAAGTGTGATCACACTAAGGAGTACAAAATATGAAAATTAACGTGGCGTGTTTAAATTTAGAAGGTCGAGATACGGGAAATTTAAATACGTAGCTGTAAATAAGATTCCTCTCATACCAAATGAGGCTTGTTTCGTAATGGAAATAAACATTACAGACGGAAGGTGAAACCGACTAAGCATTGGACAGAACCTTGCTCTTGAGGGAGTAAAGTATAGAATTTGCGATGTACGCATACTATGGGAAGGAAGTAGGGTTATCAGTTGAAATCTAGGTATGCGCGCAAAGTTAAAAGTCAATTAGATATGTCGAAGTATCTCAAATATCAAATAACAAATTGCAACACTACTCTCCAAGACCTTAAGAGTATGAAAGTCCGAAGAGAAGGGAGGGATTAACTCAAAGTTGATAGAGTATTGTATTATCATAGGAACTACGTTTTGTATGTAAGCATTCTATGCCAGATTTCAAATATATATCTTCACCCTCGGTAATCCACGAGCGCTTTCTATCTTCTTTGTCAGATAAAAAATAAACAGTGAAGTTTTCTGTAAGAATTTTCTTCTTTTTTTTATAGGCTCAGTCTATGTTATGTTGTAAAATCTCTCATCTACAATGAAATAATTAGAATTCCTTTTTGTGTGAAGCAATCATGGTTTCATGGAAAAACTTGTGGAGCATATAGTAGTTTTGTTACATAAAGTATTATGTGTCCCAAGGTGGAAATATTTTAACGTCGAGCGTAAGTTTGCAATTACAAGTCAAAGACCCGTATTTTTCTAAACAATCCTGCGGGCGCAATATACTAATAAACTTACCAGAATTGTAGTGACAATAAAAGTTTTATTTTGTAAGCTTTCAACAATTTCTGTATAAACATCCCCGAAACTCCTGGTGAAATTGACTCCTTTTGTACTGTTCCATGTGCCAATGTTTTTCAATCCTTCTTTTGTATTTAGTTCAATAATGTCAAGTACAAAATCGGATCTAAAACCCTGATGGTCAAACTTAATAATTCCTGATAATCCCGTTATTTCAACCTGCAACACATAATAGAGGTTATCCAATAAACCTATTAATGAACCATATCGTGACCTTAGATCGATGGCTGCTATTTTCAATTTTTTCACTTCTAGCGTCTATTCTTTCCATCAGTTCTTTTAGATAGTTTTAAATAATTTTACTTATAATAAAATGTTATTTTAGCACTAAATTATAAATTTATATCATATTTTGAAATTAAGACATTGTTTTGATGCGTTCTTCAATCCAGAATTGAACGACTACTTCAAATTTTTGATAGCTCCTTTAAGAAAAACCAAGAGACAATTGAACATTGAAAATAGATAAATTAGCCTATAGAATCCGTATTCCTGAAAGGGCAAGATATAAGACAGATGATCACCGTGTGTATCAGTAAAGGGGACTTACATATTGGTCGCACGCGTAAATTAATAATCACTAGCGTTAATCATTCAAAATTCAATCTTTTAGACCGTACGTAACAACTACAGAATGCAAACCTGCGCGATTACTACAGAATGCAACCACCCTATCCTTAACATGGAGATCAAGAACTATATAAGCCCCAGAATAACCCCCAGTAGTCCTCTTTACGTTCCAAGCAGTCACACTGTCAACTCAATGCACGAAGTATAGACCGCTTTGACTAAGTCACGATTTCTATATCATTGAGAAATATTCCTTAACAAAGAACCGCTTCAAGTCGCGTACTTTTACATCACCGCAAAATAGTCAACGCATCATCGAGCATTGAACTAAGTTTCTTCGGCTGATACCTTCGGTCGTCGTATAGTTACTTTCCGGACAAAGTCCGCCGGTGTTACGTTCGTGAAAGAACTCACCCTTGAGTTACTTCCGATTACTCGTGCACGTACATTCATAAAAATCATCCAGTAGAATTCCGTCGCTGTTTTACGAAAGAACTGAGATCCAATCGGCAAGACTACTCTCTCTTCCCTTTCTAGATTAGAAAGGTAGATGTACGTTTTTATTGTATTCATTCTAACTGATTATCTGTTCTTTATTTCTAATACACATTCTAAAATGTAACCTTCACATTTTATATAAACACTTTATATTGACACAATCCATAGAGAATTGATGGTGACAAACATACTTACAACAAATAATTAGACAGGCCTTACCAACCTGACGTAATCAGCAACACGGGTCTCTCCCTCTTCCTTAAATTTCCATTCTACCCCCGCTCTTTCCTCGGGACGTAACAGCAACACCTTTTTGTTGATGGGGAGGCTTAGGTGCGTTAGACAAGGGGGTCAAACAGACCTCAGCCTGCATGTGTACTCGTATGTACATGTATTAAAAAATCACTATAAATTGGATCTTCTGGGTGAAATGAAAGGATCCGCATAAACTGGTTCTCGTATAATGTATGATTGTAGTATGGTATGAGGGTAAAAGAGCTTAGCCAATACGGGCATTGCTAGATCCCTGGGTCGAGGTCCCTTCCGAACGGACATTCAGTTTGGAATCGGGACGGAAATAACCTACGGTCCGCATAGCGACTAAGAAACAGCCATCCGTTAGTGTGGTGGCCTACGAACGAATATTCATTAAGTGTTTCACTCAATGTGGCCACCCAAAAGCCGTGAGCGTAGAGAGGCCATGCCCGTGGCATTTTGACACGTAGGGTTACGAAGGTATCCTAACAGCCTCACGGGGATACCTAACGACCTCCCTGAGTAATCAGTCTTATCCATGCAGGCGGGGCTGTGCAGGAGCGGATTTTTTGTTTCTCTATCTGCTCGTGGAATCAAAATAAACACGTTAAAAAACAAAAATTGTAAGGAAGAAGGAGGAAGGGAAATGGCGGAGGGGGATAGGTGAAAGGGGAGAGGGATTGATGCTGAATGAGTCTAGCATAACTGCCTTTTCTCAATCTTTCTCTCCGACTAGTCAACCCTTGGAGGTGGCTGTGCCCCCGGCTATGGAGACGGGTACGGCCAATGTGTCCCATAAAAAAAGAAATGAATCAACAGTTCTCTGAAAAGGAAACTAAAGAGGCAAGATAATTGGGCTCGAAAAGCAGCTTCGGGGGCTGGAGCATCAGCAGCAATAATAGTCAAAACCAAACCACCAGAGGAAGTACGTGTACTTGTAAAATACTGCAAGGTAAGGGGTCTCCCTCTTCTGTTGGGGTGCGATGCAAACTGTTCCACTTTCTTGTGGTGCTCAGTGTGAGAGCTGGTCTCTGTGTTCGTGTCCCTTTCTGACCGGATCGTCTTTCGCCTTGGATTTGTATCTTGCGGATGGATCGTGTTTTGGATTATGTGAGTGCCCGATGGTGAGAGCTTCCTAGCATTAATTAGTATTGTAAAGGGCTTCTCCCTCCACTCACTGAGTGGAGGGTTTTTATGCCAGGCAAATAAACCTTGTTTTGTGTACACTTAAACCATGGTTGTTTTCTGCTTGGCCCACCTCTCTCCTCTGATATGTTTTCTTTATTTAAATTATCAGTTATGAATTTACTTTTGTTTATCTAAAGCTGCGATCAGCACGAGGGGTAAATATAATAACAGACTTGGCTAAAATTTAGAAAGCATAATTTGTATAGCCATTGGAACGAAATTCGAAGGTAGGAACAAAAGAATGTTCAATTTCAAAAATGAGAGAGTAAATAACAAAACGAATTTTGCAGTTTTAGGCCAGGAAGCAGGCATTTAAAAGGCAGTTACCTGAAAAAAAAACGCAGAAGAGATGAAAATTTGCAATATAGTACTTTTCGACATCCTGAAAAACATACTAAGTTTGCTAACATCCCCCGTCCCCTGTAAACCACGCCGCCATTTTGAAAAATGGCGCCCAAAATCCGTCTTCCATGAAATATCTCCTGTTTCGTGCACCCTAGAAAAAAAGTTCCAACAAAAATTATAGAGGATGAAATTTGCTGTAACTGCATAAATGCCCTATTATCACCTAAAATTGAAGTTATTATCGATTAATTATTCATTCTTAGCATCATTATGAATATTATTATAATATTGAACTATTATTATTCTTATTGCTGTTTCTATATTAATGATGGTAATAATTATTATTATTGTTCATTGTACTCGTTTCCACACCACCCATGAGGCAAAGTAAATGGTGCGTTTTTTTCCCTTGGTTTCTTCATCAGACGTAATCCTGATGGGGAATATTAATAGTTGTTGTTTTAATAATAATAGTAATAATGATTATTATTGCCAAATGTAAACTGTAAAAACTAGAGGTCTATTTTTTATGGAATCATTTGTGCCGTCACCTGTTTTTCAATAGGATAACTTCATGCTGTTATTTTCAATGTAAAACAAATGAATCTGGATTCGCACCAGTGGTCTCATTTTAGCACCACTCGAGACTGTTTTTTCGAAGTTTTATTGTAGTACCTGACGCTAGCCCTGCAATACTACTTCGTTTTTACAGACTCGTTTATTAAAATAAAAATTATGAGTTGAATATTTTATGTGGCTTTAATCTTCGTTCTTTGTTCGTTTACATTGTTTTTTTCGATTATTTCGCGCTGTATGTACCTTTTTCGTTCCGTGTCTGTTAATATTTTGTATTTGGTATTCCGCGTTTCGTGTTCTGTGGTGTGTGTTCTGCAGTTTGCAAGCATGTCTGATGCAGAGGAAACATGTTTTATATGTGAAGAATCGTTAAAAAACGGTGATATTGCAACTGTGAAACAGAACGGTATGAAAGGTGAGTAAACCTGGAAGTACCACCATGCCCAAACAATGCATAACCTATGCCAGAATTAAGGGTTCATTTAAAGCTCATTTAATACCCGAAAGCCAACTTTTGGGCTCTGAATTTAAATAAAAAATGCATGGTACTGTCAGCTTTACGTAAAGCTAGCAAGATCATGGTAGAAATATTTGTTCAATCAAGTTTTTTCTTTCACAGGAATTGAGGGCTCATTAAGGGCTCTTAAATGACCTCCGGCGCAATTTTTCAAAAACAACCCCTATCACAGAAAAACTACCCTAAAAAATAAATATGCACTAATTAAAAAAGTGAGTACATCAGAATTAAGGGCTCATTTTAGGCTCTCGAACTATCCCAAAATCAATTTTTCAAAACCAACCCTTAACATTCAAAAACTACCCCTTACCCAAAAGTACTCACAAAGCGCAAAAAAAATTATTGCATCAGTTTGAAATATTTTTTAGTTGTCTGAAAACATCAAAAACTTTTTAAAAAATCACCTCTAAAACTCGAAAACCACCCCGTGAATGAATTTGACATTAAACTGTGAATGAAATATATCAGCAGTTTTTGCTTTTCTTGGACCGTACACAAACAGCGTATAACCTATGCCAGAATTGAGGGCTCATTTAAGGCTTATTTCATACCCAAAAGTCAAATTTTGGGTTCTGCATTTTAAAAAATGCATGATACTGCCTGCTTTACGTAAAGCTAGCAGTACCATCGCAGAAATATCTCTTAAATCATTTCTTTTTCTTTCACAGGAATTGAGGGCTCACTTAGGGCTCTTGAATGACCCCCGGCGCAATTTTTCAAAAACAACCCCTATCACAGAAAAACTGCCCTGAAAAAAAATATATGCACTAATTAACTTTAACTTTTAATTTACTTTAAGCCAAATTTTAGACTCTGCATTTTTTTTTAATGCATGGTACTGCCAGCTTTACGTAAAGTTAGCAGTACCATGGTAGAAATATTTGTTCGATCAAGTTTTTTATTTCACGGGAATTGAGGGCTCATTTAGGGCTCTTGAATTACCTGAGGCGCAATTTTCCAAAAACTACCCCTATCCCAGAAAAACTACCCTAAAGAATAAATATGTACTAATCAAAAAAGTGAGTACATCAGAATTAAGGGCTCATTTTAGGATCTCCAACGATCCCAAAATCAATTTTCGAAAAGCATCCCTTAACATTCGAAAACTACCCCTTACCCAAAAGTACTCACAAAGTGCAAAAACAGTATTGCATCAGTTTTTAGTATATTTTAGTTGTCTGAAAACTCAAAAACTGTCTAAAAAATCACCTATAAAACCCGAAAACCAGCCCGTGAAGGAATTTGACATGAAACTGAGAATTAAATATATCAGCAGTTTTTTTTTAATATCCAAAAGCCAACTTTGGGCTCTGCATTTAAAAAAAAATGCAGGGCCCAAAATTTGGCTTTTGGATATTACATGAGCCTTAAATGAGCCCTTAATTCTGGCATACGTTATACACTGTTTATGCACGGTCCAAGAAAAGCAAAAACTGCTGATATATTTCATTCACAGTTTAATGTCAAATTCCTTCACGGGGTGGTTTTCGAGTTTTAGGGGTGATTTTTCAAAAAGTTTTTGATGTTTTCGGACAACTAAAAAATATTTCAAACTGATGCAATAATTTTTCTTCCGCTTTATGAGTACTTTTGGGTAAGGGGTAGTTTTCGAATGTTAAGGGATGGTTTTGAAAAATTGATTTTGGCGTCGTTGGAGAGCTTAAAATGAGCCCTTGAATCCGATGTACTCACTTTTTTAATTAGTGCATATTTATTTTTCAGGGTAGTTTTTCTGTAATAGGGTTTGTTTTTGAAAAATTGCGCCAGATGTCATTCAGGAGCCCTAAATGAGCCCTCAATTCCTGTGAAAGAAAAAAACTTGATGGAACAAATATTTCTACCATGGTACTGCTAGCTTTACGTAAAGCTGGCAGTACCACGCATTCTTTAAAAAAAATTCAGAGCCAAAAATTTGGCGTTTGGGTATTAAATGAGCCCTTAATTCTGGCATAGGTTATACATTGTTTGGGTATGGTGGTACTTTCAGGTTTACCCACCTCGGAAATAGCACTTTTTAACATAGGCCGTAAAATTTTTGCTTAGGGTATTTACTTAGGGTACTTAGGGTATTTTAGTATCGATTTCTTAAGCGGACTCCGTCTCTGAACCCTCTCGGGTTTTTAGATTAGGACTTTATGCAACTTATTTGCACTTATGATTAACTGGTGTGATAAAAAATAGTATGTGACACTCGGCCCCTGAGTGGCACTTTGCCCATTTTATAATCAAAAAAGTTCCTGAATTCTGATATTTTATTTAAAATTAAATAAGATAATTAGGCGAAAGGCGATCAGCGCTGCAGTGAATGAATAAACCAAAGAACAATGAAAGAAATCCTTTTTTAATGTTAAAAAAATGAACACATTCAAATTATAAAAAGTAAAATTGTAGAAGAGAACTTCGCTAAGATGGTAATATAATGGGTTTTATAATTTTTTTCCCATCCGGAACAGGGTTTTTAACATACATACGGTAATGAATTTCGTTTTTTCAAAATTTATTTTTCAGTTTTAATATAAAAAAAGCAGCCAACATTATAAATTTAATTTTACAGAATCTTGGGGTAAGCGATATGCTTAATATTTCTGTTTATAATTCAAATTAAACTATATGAAGAAAAAAATAACGAAAATCGAGGGACAGACACACTTTATACTTTTGTTCTTTATACTTTTGTTCTTTAAAATTTCAGAAAAATGGCACAATAAGCTATTTCTTAAATATTGTTTAAAAGAATGGACAAAATAATATTATCGAAGTAAAGATTGAGATTGGGACAGAGTACGGTAATTACATTTCAGGTGTTTGCAAATTAAATTACGGTAATTGAAACAGAAATTGAAAAAAAAGGAATTTATCATTTTGTATAGGATGATAAAAAGAAATTATGACTTAAAAAAAAAAACAATAAAAAAAAAAACAAACAGGAAGACTTTCTATGTCATTTTTATATTACCGGGACTTCAGGTTTGCCGCCAATTTAACTAATCACCCATTATCACTTCATTTTCAGGTTAAATTAGCGTTTGAAACTCGTAAATCCTTCAAAGAAGAGCGAAGTGCTGGTGGTGATGTAGCATTAATGAAAAGTGAAATACATAAGATGGAAATGCGTTTATCACATTTAAGAAAGGTTCAGGAGAAACTAATACATGACATGGAGTTTTGCATTTCAAGAAGAGATATTATTATGGACGGAGCATTGGCCAAAGAAAAGAAAAATCCAAAAGGAGTCCACAACCAGCGAGTTATATTACGCAAGCGGTTGGACGATCGAAAAGTCAAAATCAAACAAATTGCAAAAGTAAGTGTCTATGAAAATTAATTTTCCCATTAAGTTACACTTGAACTACATTTCTGGAATTGCAGGAAACGAAACAATATGAAAATAATATTGTGGCATTGGAAATAGAGCAAAAGAAAGCACAGGAGAAATTAAACGAAGGTCAAAGAATTTTGAGGGAGAATGAAGATGCTATTCCGGATATTAAGAAGCAAATTATGGAAGCTGAACTTATAAAGTATCATGTACGTAGTTCTCTTTACAATAACTTCTGTAAATTATATATAAAGTCTAGATTATAAAAGATGTAAAAAATTTGCAGAACCTGGAAACGTTAGTTAGAAAACAGCGCAAAGCTACGATGCTTCAGGATGTGATAAACAGGCAATATAAAATGACTTTCAAATCAGAGGCTGCCTTAAGTGAAGAAATATACACTCAGCGAGTTTTAAACACCGAATTAAAAGAAATTATAAATCAAACGAATCATGACTTTCCCCTTTTGAAGAACAATATTCGAAAAATTCTCTTAACTTTAGAAGCAACATAACATGTCATTTAAATAAATAAATATATATATATATAAAAAGACGTACAAAATTGACAAATTAAAAAACGATAATTACTAGTCTTTCTTACTTCAGTAGATAATTTATTTCTCTATAACTAATAATAATTCATAACATCCACTTAACAATGTGGTAACTCCTCTTACCGACTCTAAGCAGAGTTAATTTGTTCGATAGTATATGGATTCCTGGAGTGATCACCTCGTTTATATTTGTTATTTTTTGGTGGTTGATTTGAAATCCGCCAGCTGGAATGATTCGTAGAGCATCCTTTTCAGTTTTAAAGCAATTAGCTTTCATTGCCAATTCATAGGCAGTTAATCCTGGTTCACTGATAATCTCGGTCACAGTTGCTGTTTCGAATACTTCAAACACATCTTGGGCACTCATTTCTGCTAGTGTTTCTATAGAATCCTCGTAGAGTAATGCAGAAGTGCGTTTTGCAGCTTTTAAGCCCTCATCTGTAATATAGGTTACTTATAATCTTAAGGCAAAAGAACAGAAATTATTATTATATTTGTTTTTAATGAAGACTATATGTTAAATAAATATATACCTCCGTGTACAAGCACAGTAACTTCTTCAGCCAGTATTTTCTGAGCTTCGCGTTTACCAGGGTCTTTTTTATGTCCCTCTACAATTTCATTGATCTCAGGTGCCGATAAAAAGGTGAATAAATTTAGAAATTTCTCAACATCGGTATCTGCAGTCCTAATAAAAAACTGATACAGTTGGAAGCTAGAGCTTCTGTTTGGAGATAACCAAACAGCATTTCCTGTAGATTTTCCAAATTTCTTGCCACCTTCTGCAGTTATAAGTGGTAGAGTTAATCCATAAACACTCTTTTTCGTAGTTCTGCTAATTAAATCGTGCCCAGCGATTATGTTTCCCATTTGATCGCTTCCACCAATTTGAAAATGACAATCGTATGTCTTGAGTAAATGGAGCCAATCATAAGCTTGGAAAATCTGATAAGTAAATTCTGTAAAGCTCATACCGGAATCCGACTTCAAGCGCGACTGAACGGAAGTTCTGCCCAACATTGTACCGAGTCTAAAATGCTTTCCAACGCGACGAATAAATTCAATCAAGTTGACATCATTATACCAATCTATGTTATTAACTATTTTTATTGGATTCAATTTAGAGCTTGGATCCTTCCAAAAGTATTTTTCGTGATTTTCGAATATAGTTTCGATGTTCTTTTTAATTAAATTGAGGTTTTCTTCCACTAAAAATGCCTCCATTTCGAGACGTTCTGATTTTCGGTGGCTTGGATCGCCTATTAATCCTGTGGCTCCACCGACTAATGCTATGACTTGATGACCTGCTCTCTGCCAATGTAGAAGGTTCATCAGAATCAACAAGTTCCCTACGTGCAAACTGTCCGCAGTGGGATCGAAACCAGCGTACACGCATTGGGGCGACTTTCTAAGAAGGTCGCCTATTTCACCTCTGGAAATACATTAATAAATAAAATTTTGTTTATATTCAGAATAATTGAATTACGGAAAGATTAAGAAAATATCCAACATGTTCAAAAATACTTTTCTTTACGTAAAAATCATGTGTGTAAAATGTGGTTCCGATAAGACAATTGTTTTTTTTTATCAAAACTCCCGAAAAGTAGAAAACCCCATGTTTTTCTTTATTTACCCCGGCGGACCGGCCGAACGCAAGCATGCTACAGCGTACTGCTGAAGTAATGCTAAAGTAATATACCATTATAATTAATAAAAGAAACAAAATAAATATGTAACCTTTTGCAATTATAATAATACGTTAAAATTTACGTTAAATGGTTATGCCGTGATTGCAACAAGTTTCTTTTTTCACAGCGGCTTCAAGCGGGTTGCCAACATGCAGGGGCCCGACTTCTATTACAGCCACTTTGTTTTTTTATTTTTTAACGCTGAAAAAGCAACTTGTTACAATTACGGCATGACCATTTAACGTAAATTTTAACGTATTATTATAACTGCAACAGTTTACATATTTATTTTGCTTCTGTTAACAATTATAATGCCATATTACTTTAGCATTACTTTATCATTAATTTAGCATTACGCTGTAGCGTAATGCTTGTGTTCGGCCGGTCCGCCAGGGATGTCAATGCATTTTCAGAATCTTCACTTGTATTTGTCGTATTTCCAAGATTGATTTTATTGTTTTTTTCATGGTTTCTGTATTTAAAAGTTAGTTTTTCAATCGAATTCAAGTAACCAGTTTTGTTTCTCGTCAAATTGAACCAACTAAACTTAAATTAACGTTTTAAGTACTTTTTCTTTCAATCAGCCGGTTTATGTATTGCAAATTAAAATGTGTATAATTATTGAATACTATTAAACATGTTTAATCCTTCCTTTTTGCAGTTAGTCTAGATTGGTGTAAATAATTATGCTGCAAGAAAGAAATAATATGTAGGTCTGGCAGGATAATTGTTTGTAACAAAATTATTCTAAACTTAGGTAAGTAAAGTAAAAACGCGAACTCCCATAATTCGGGAAGATCTAATGCTACTGTACATGATATATCTCTTATAGATCATCCAGTAAATGAAATCGTCGAAACAAATTATCGAGTTCCAAAAGTGAATTTACCTAAATTCGAAGGCTCATACGAAAAATGGCCTGGTCTCAGCGATACTTTTAAATCAGCAGTTCATAGTAATCGAAAATTCACTGATTCCGAGAAATTAATGTATCTGCGATCGTGCCTATTGGGAAAGGCAGCAGAAAAAATCGAATCGTTAGAGACTACCTTCGCGAATTATATAGTAGCATGGAATATTTTAGAAAAATACTAGGATGATCCCGCGGCGGTAATTAACAATCTAATACGAGCCCTTTTTGAGCTATCTCCTTGTCGAAACTCATCGGCGACCGCGCTAGGAGATATTCTTGATAATGCGATAAAGCACTATCGTGTACTTGAGGCCCTGAGCAAACCTTTTTTGGAATCCTTTTCCAATTTATCTAATAGTCTCAAAATTAGATCCACAATCGCGTCTCAAATGGAAGGAAGAAATCCAAGGAGTCGCGCTTCCAACTATGAGCCAATTGCTCAACTTTCTGCATGCTCGCAGAAAGGTTCTTGAAACCCACAAGGTCATAAAAAGCGAAAAACTTGATCAATCGGGTAAATTTAATTTGAAGGTTCCTCAAAATAATCCACAATTTAATCGACGGCAAAACGGGAAAAATGATAATAATCGAAATCTATCCTCATATGCAACGCAAGTGAAACCGTTCTGTCATTTATGTAAGGGTTCTCATTTTACACAATACTGTGGGCCCCTCGTGAATGCGACGGTATCTGAGCGTATAAACATGGTGAAAAGGGCAAATCTGTGTTTTAATTGCCTTAAGTCAAATCACAGCGTGGAGGACTGCCGGTCGAGTCATTCCAAATCATGCAATAAAAGACATCATTCTTTATTGCATATCGAAAACGAAAAACCCGTGAAATCGGCTCATGTAAATGCGATATCTTTAAAAAACAGCGTACCGTCCAAAAATATTATAACGTCTGCGATTGTCTATATAATGGATCAAAGGGGAACGCCTCACGAATGCAGAGTTCTGCTTGATTCATGCTCACAACCACACCTCTTAACGAAACGAATGGCCGCAAAATTAAATTTGTCCAAACAAAAAATCGACATTCCTCTTGGTGCTGTAAATTCAATGTCATCAAGGATAGAATATATGACAAGCGCCACCGTGAAATCGCGTATCAATAATTTCTCTCTAGATCTCGATTTTCTGATAGTAGACGAAATCAACGAACGTTTGCCTTCAGAACCAATTAACAAAACGCAATTAAAGATTCCTTCAAATCTCAGATAAGCTGACCCCAGTTTTAACAAATCAGGTCCCATCGATGCGATTATCGGTGCAGAATATTTTCTGCAACTTTGGCCGACGGACAAAGAAAAATTCCCGGAAAAACTGCTGCATTACAAAACACAGTTTTTGGCTGACTAATAGCGGGTAAAATCACCTTACCCAATTCTCATAAATCAACCTCTTGCCATCTATTGACAATGTCACTGACAAGTCAAATCGAAAAATTTTGGGAAATCGAAAATTGTCCTGAGGGAACTATTTTATCGAACGAGGAAAACGCGTGCAAAATCCATTATGCCAAGAATACATGTCGAGATCAAGAGAGCGGAAGATATATTGTTAGACTTCCGCTCAAAGAAAACGTCATCGATTTAGGCGAATCATATACGACCGCAAAAAAACGATTCAATGCACTCGAGAGAGCTTTAGCGAAAAAACCGGACATAAAAGCGAAATATATCGAAAATCTAAAGACATAAAAAGAGAGTCATCACATGACTGAGGTAAAAAACGTCTCTACTCGTGAGGGATATTATCTACCACATCATGCAGTAATCAAAGACTCATGTCTGACAACGCAACTTCGCGCAGTTTACGACGGCTCGGCTAAAACGACAACTGGCTCATCACTAAATGATACTCTCATGGTAGGTCCCACAATTCAAGACAACTTGTTTTCTATACTCACTCGTATCCGCTCATATTCCTTTGTGCTAACGGCTGATATAGAAAAAATGTATCGTCAAATTTTAATACACCCTGATGATCGAAAGTATCAAAGGATTTTGTGGCAAGAAGATTCCCATCAACCCGTGAAAATATTTTAATTGAACACCGTAACTTACGAAACTTCTGCCGCCTCATTTCTAGCGACTCGGTCCCTTCATCAACTCGCAAACGATGAATCTGAATTCTTTCCAAGAGCTTCTCAAATATTAAAAACGGACTTTTACGTTGATGACATGCTCACCGGAGCCTCAACACGCGAAGAAGCCGAATTGATACGTGACGAATTAACCAAAATAACGCGCAAGGGTGGATTAAAATGAAGAAAGTGGGCATGCAATGATCAGCGTTTAATCGAATCGTTATCGGAACGGTCTGAAGAATAATTTTTATTTTTAAATTCAGACCAAACAACGAAAACACTTGGGCTTCACTGGGACTCAAAGCAGGACATTTTAGTGTACTCTTTTAATTAAATCGACAATAAAAAAAGGGTAACGAAACGAAATATTCTGTCACAAATTGCGCAATTGTTCGACCCACTCGGTCTTTTGGGTCCAGTTATCGTGCATGCAAAAATCCAAATGCAAAAACTGTGGCAATTATGAATAGATTGGGATGCTGCGGTCCCGCTCGAGATACACACGACTTGGTGCGATTATCGGACTCAACTATCCTCACTCGATAAAATACAAATTAATCGAAAAATTCTTAGTGAGAATCACGTGAGTTTACAGCTGCACGGATTCAGCGATGCAAGCGAGCGAGCTCTGTGCAGCTTTATTACTGGCAAATTTATTCGAAGCCACTTCTCAAGCTTTGCGTCATCTTTCATTTAAAAAAACGATTTTTTGGTCTGACTCGACAGTAGTATTACATTGGATAAATACTCCATCTCATTTATTAAAAACCTTCGTTGGTCATCGCGTTACAGAAATCCAAAAAATCTCAAGTTTATATGAGTCGCGACATGTAGGCTCAGAAAGCAATCCTGCTGACCTCGTGTCTCGTAGGATTCTACCTAGCGAATTTGTCAATGCAGATCTATGGCAGACCGGTCCTTCGTGGCTAAGTAAAAATGAAACTCTCTGGCCTCGATCTGAATTGGAAATCGTAGAAATACCCGAAAAGCGTACAATTGTATCACACGTAACAAAAATCGAAACAAAAAACACTCCAACGAAAATCGAAAAATTAAATTGCTTTGATAAATTTTCTTCTCTCCATGAATTGAAGCGATTTACAGCATTTTGCTTACGAGTCTCTCACAACGCGAAATCTGACGAAAAACTACTGGGTGAACTATCAATTCAGGAATTGAAAAATGCGAAAACGAAAATAATAAAAATTATTCAACTCGAAGCGTTTCCTCAGGAATTAAAAACTTTAAAATCAAAGCGAGCCTTAGAAGGCAAACTAGCACCCTTGGCTCCCTTTATTGATTCATAAGGCGTTTTGCGTGTAGGCGGTAGATTACACAAAGCTGACCTTCCCTATTCACAAGAACACCCAGCTTTGCTGCCACAAGATCATCATTTAACAAAATTTTTAATTCGTGAAGAACACATCAAAATGATCCATGGAGGCACAAAAGCTACGCTTAATGCTCTTCATAGAGTTTTCTGGATTGTAAACGGACGAAATATAGTAAAAAACGTAATTCGCAAATGCTTTATCTGTGCACGTGCTAAACCTGCAACACTCCAGTACCCGATGGGAGATCTCCCAAATAATCGCCTCTCTCTTAATCGTGCTTTCCTAGCTTCGGGAATCGACTATTGTGGTCCCTTTTATATAAAGGAGAAACGACATCGCAACCGAATAAAGGTTAAAATTTATGCGGCTATCTTCGTATGTCTCGCAACCAAGGCAATACACATCGAGCTTGTGGCTGACCTGACAACTGAAGCCTTTTTAGCGGCGCTCTCTCGATTTTTCAATAGAAGGGGTAAGAGATCTGATCTATATTCGGATAACGGCGCACATTTTTTGGGTACCAAAAACGAAATCGAAGACATTAAAAAATTATTTCAATCACAAACTCATAATGAATCCGTGAAAAGAGCTCTTACCGAGAAAAATATCACGTGGCATTTTATCCCTCCGAGATCTCCCCACTTTGGGGGGCTCTGGGAGGCGGCAGTAAAATCGTTTAAGCACCACATGCTTTGCGTGATTGGTGGAAAATTATTGCAATACGACGAATTATTGACTTTTGCAATTGAGGTAGAAGCAATTCTAAACTCGCGGCCAATAACTCCCATCCTTTCCGATCCCAATGATCTAGCCGCTCTCACACCTGGTCACTTCCTCATTAGTGACTCATTTGCAAGCATGCCAGAACAAAACCTGGAGGAAATTCCTTCAGGACGTTTATCGTCTTAGCAGCACGTCCAACAGATGCGTCTACATTTTTGGAAACGTTGGTGCAAGGAGTACCTGCACGCATTAAACGTTAAGAAGAAATGGAACAGCGGCGAAACTACCAACGTGAAGATCGGCGATCTCGTTACCCAGCGTGAGGATAATGTGCCTCCAATGCAATGGATTCTTGGTCGTATCATTGCACTTCACCCTGGTAATGATGATGTTGTTCGAGTGGTTACTGTGAAAACTGCTCGAGGCGAATACAAACGCAGCGTGAAGAAAATACCTCCACTGCCTATCGAATGAACGAACGCTGTCTAGCCTTTAAAGGGAACAATATTCACCATATTGATTTGTTCTCATGTAAATATTTCATATTACTTAAAGCAATTTTATTCTTATACTCCGTTACATTTCTAGCTCATAATAATGTTTATGTAAATTGTACCTCAATCGGAAATCGTATCATTTTTGAAAATCGAATCAACTTATGCCTTCGCTATTTTCATTGAAAAATAAAATAAGATTTGATTATTTCGAACGTGACCGTTCAAAGAGGCTCGGAATGTTGAGGATTAACGAAAATGTATAGATTTCGAGGATGTTAGGATATTATACACTGGATCACTAAGATGATAAAAAAAAACAGTGGGGCCATAAACTGTTATTGCTTCGAAAATTTGTCGTTTCTTCATGGTAAGGGATAAATAAATATTTATAAAACCCTTTAAATTGAATATTTATCGATATTACTGCGAGGCTGTATTTCTTAAGGATGTTTTAACATCATTCTCTGGGTCATTAAATCGATAAAAAAGTCACAGGGCCAAGAACTTTTATAACATTGGAAATCTTTTGTTCTTTCTTTGTAGGCGATGAACAAATGTTGAATTTTGATCACTTTTACTGAAAGAGTGGTTTCTTGAGGATGTTACAATATTATCTTCTGGGTTTTCAACTTGCTGAAAGATCAGTGGGACCAAAAAGTTCGATTAATTCGTAAATTTTACCTTCTTTCTTAGTGAGGCATGAACAAATATTTCTAAAATCCCTTAAATTAAATTTTGATTGATCTCACTGCAACCCCAGTGAGCACAAAACCATGAACATCCTAAGAACGTCTTGAAGACGTTCCTAGGACGTCCAATGTCAGTCCAAACAACGTCTCCAAGACGTTCAATCTCCTAAAGATGTCCTGAAGACGTCTTCAAGACATAGGACGTTCTCGGGATATCTCTCGTACTGACATTAGACGTCTAAAGAGCATCCCTAGGATGTCCTCGAGACGTATTCGGGATATCCATAAGACGTCTTTTGGACATCCCAGGGATGCTCAATTTGTTTGCCCACTGGGACGGTGGTTTCTAGAAGATGTTAGGATATCATTCCCTGAATCATTGAGTTTAAAAAAAATCAGTAAAGCCAAAATCTTTCATTACTTTGGAAATCGTATGATCTCTCATAGTATAAAACAGAAGCTTGCAATGTTTATGATAAACGAAAAAAAACTAACAAAATTGTTTTCTCGAACCAGAAAAAGTCTAGAAAAATATTTTGTCAGAAAATAATTTCATTCACTGCCTAAAGATAATTTTGTGAATGAAAGCTGCAGACTTTCGAATTGTTGTATTTTTTGTGATTGTTTTAAGTGTTAGGAGATGAAGTGGGGTTTTTCAACATTTGCTAGGGGGGTGAAACTTTTTGGGCCATCTTTGTGGGCCCAGCGAAATAATTTATTGGAAGAAAATTGCAGACTTTCAATTTATTGTATTTTTGGTGATTTTTCTAATTGTTGGGGGATAAATTGGTGTGTTTTTCACAATAGCAAGGAGGATGGAACTTTTTTGGTGATCTTTAGACAGCGAATAAAATGATTACCTTAAAAAATAGTTCAGACTTTCGCTGGTTTGAGAAAACAATTTTTTGTTCTTTTTTTGTTTATCATAAACGTTGCAAAACTTCAATTTCATTATCCTAGTAGGGTTGACAAAAATTCCAGCATCCTTTAAAGTAAATTTAAATTAGTGTATCTGCAAGGGATGGTTGGTCAAAAGGTAATAACAAAATGATGGTGCTCCAAGAATTTGATTATTGTAAAAAATCCTTGATCTCTTTGAGTACGCGATAGAGAAAAAAATGTCTTATACTCTCAAAACAAATTTAGATGAGTGACCTTGAGAGGTTGGTTTCTGGGGAATAATTTAAACGCACCTATTAAAGAAGTGTGTCACTAAAGGAGTTGGTATGTTAACATACTTATTCTCTGGAATCATTTCATTTTCTGAAGTACGACAGTTGAACTTAAAATTATGATCCCTAACAATTGTGAACAGTCATTTTATTTTGATCGTTATTCTTTGTTATTGTAACAAAACCTTCCCTCACAGGATTGACTGTCTAGAAATATTTTTTGCAAAATATTCTATCGTATTTTTTAACTTTTAGAATTTTTCGAAGTGCAGCTGTACTAGTGCCTATTTGGTATCCCTCGGTTATGACTTTAGTCCAAATATCCATCCAAGGATTGTATCCTTTTACTTTCTTTTAATAATCGAACTTTGCCTTTCTGTCTGTATCGTGAGAATCTGTTTTTTTTTACTCGAAATTCTAACGTAGTGCTGCGCTCTCTCCCTGTCGCAGCGCGCTCTATTTTACATGGAAGGGAGCGCCGAGGTGGGGAATGTCACTACCAGAGCGTTGCGTTGGCTGACGCTCACACAAGTACGACTGCTTAGACGGAGCTCCTGATTGGCCCAGCTTAAGCAATTTATAACTCAGCAACTAAATCTTTAACTGATTTTTGGAAAAGGAATTTTCGATTTATTTTTTGTTTGTTTATACAGCCAATAAGTCCGGTCCCTTGAGTCTGGGACACACTGTATGATTACAGATGTAACTGTCGATGGTGTGATGGTGCAAAATTTACGGATTCACGTCGTTCCGGATGAGTTCCAGCAGATGGATATGTTGATTGGCAGAACCTTCACCGACGCACCGACTGCAGACTTCTTCAAGAACGGGGATGTGCTGAACTTCATCAAGAAAGAAGACGCTTTCCTATCGAAACTCCCTAAAGAGATTTTCTATACGAAAAAGTTTAGTGCAGTGAGAGATGAAAATTTACTGCCACGATCAGCTTGGTTGCTAAACTTAGTGGCTGACGAAAATGACGGCTTGTAAGTGCCTGTTATTGATTTCTGTGAAAAAGTGCAGCCTTTAAAAAAGGGCACCAATATTCTTCGGGGAGAGGCAAGTCGATTGTCACTTCTCGACGCGTGAACGAAGCTGAGACCACCCATCACCGCCGACGACGTGACTTTTGTGCAGCAATCAACGAAAGAAGATTGCGATGATATTGTAAGTTTTTTAAATAATAATCGAAATGTAATTGCGTGCAATTTGAGCGAAATAGGTTGTAGGAATTTAATTGAAATGAGTATTAAAGAGAAAGAGGGTAGCACCCCTCCTTTCTGTAAACCATACCGAGCGATCGATTTAGAAAGGTCAGAAGTTAAAGAAATCGTCAAAAATTATAAAGATTTAGGTTTTACAACGGAAATGAACTCGCCGTATGTAAGTCCTGTGTTATTGGTTCGTAAGAAAAACGGAGAATCGCGGATGGTAGTCGATTATCGGAAACTAAACAAACAAACGGTTTGTATGAATTTTCCATTAATAGACTTGGATGATCATTTAGCTTCTCTGGGAGATAACAGTATGTTTCTTAGTTTCAACTTATGTTAGCTCAGGGGTACATGTAAGTCCCTTTGACTAAAGAGACGAGAGCAAAAACACACGGAGAAAAATGGATGTTTAAATGTAGATGTTCAAAGGGTAAGATTTTAACGCCTAACATTTGGATATTCATGCCGAACATCTACTATCTCTTTGAGATGTTAGACGTAAATATATTTTTAGGTTTGACTGAAACACATTCAGATGTTAAAATCGTCAGAGTGCATGCGCATCGCGTATTGGAATTTAACGACTATATTTGACAGCTATATATATTTTGATATTACAGTTATGGAATATTACAATTTCGGAACATTTCCAATGAATCAAAATTAGCTATCCTGAATTAAAATTGGATAACGACTTTATTCTGTCTACACGACAGAATAAGGTTCTTTAGTCTGAGTTTATATTGATTCGTGAACACATTTGACAAAATGTTTGTAAATTTAAAATACAATTTTAGTTTAAGTAACCTAAAATAGATAGAAATTTAATCGCTGATTACAGATACATTGTTATCAGCTTAATTATACCGTTTTTATTTTTCATTTTGAATTACAAATATTAAACATAACCTCAACCTCACAACCGTTATTTGACATAACCATACATGTAATATTTCGGATATTCCAGTTGAACATTTTGGATGTTAGAGAGTAACATCTCACTTTTTAGTATCTACAGATACTAACTCTGAGCATCTAGATTGCTGTCCTATAGTTAAACATAAAATATGTTAAACCCGAACATCTAGATGTTACGTTTGAACAGCGATTTTTCTTCGTGCAGCCTTTATCACTCTGGATGATACAGGGAAATTCACGAGGACGGTGTTCGGGCTTGTGAACGCCCATTTTTATTTTTCCAAGCTAATGCACACATTACTAGGCCCTTTGTACCTACTGGGATATGAGAACCGGTTTTCATTTTAAACTAGCTGTCACTCGCGGACTCTTCCCGCGGTAACAGCTAGCCACTGCACCCCCCCCCCCCAATACTCTCACGACCTGTCCGGGAGCCCAAAGCATTTGTGTGCAAAGGTGCTCATTAGTCAAAAACTGTGGTGGTGCCCCTCCCCTTATCTGCCCCCCATTACTCTTACGACCTGTCCGGGAGCCCAAAGAATCTGTGCGAAATTTGGTGCCGATATGTCCACTTGATTGTATATATTAGATATATATAGATATACAGTCAAGGCTCTTTTGCATTATTTATTAAACAAAAACAATTACCAATTTGCGATTCGAGTTGTCGTAGGAACCTCCTTTAGTGCCTGATCTATACGTGTATAAATTTTGAAAGAACGTTATACTTGTGTGCAACATAGAACTGACATAAATTTAAGATTTATTCAACTAAAATTTTATTATTACATTTTCAGTTGAAATAAATAATTTTCGAAAAAAAAAATAATTTTCAATATAATAGTTAAATTTTGAACCCAACTGATGAGTCATTCATGAAAAAATGCTTTGTCAACCAAAAGTGTAATAGTTGATATTTCAACTAAAAAATATTTTAACCAAAGAAAGATTTTTCAATCAATAAGTAAAAAAATCTCATCCAAAATGTAGAGTTTTTAAGGCATAAAGACGAACTTTTGAAAAAAAGTTAAATTTGCTACCCAAAAATGTACATTTTCTACCAAAATAATTAAATTTTCGACTGAAAAGCCGAGTTTTCAACAAAACAGATGAATTTTCAACAAAAAATAAAATAGTTTAATTTTAAGTTAGAGAAATAAGTTTTTAACCAAATATAGATGAATTTTCAACCAAAAAGATGAAATGTTCACTAAAAAAAAATTTCAACGAAAAATGAAACAGTTAAATTTTTAGTTGAAAAAATTAATTTTTAAGAAAAAGAAAACTAAATTTCAACCACAAAAATTAAATTTCTAGCAATAAGATCAATTTTCTACCGGAAAAGAATAATTTTTTACAAAATACAGGAATTTTAAGCCATATATTTTAATTTTTAATGGAAGTTTCAACCTAATAGTTGAATTTTCAACAAAAAACAGTCAATTTGCTACAAAAAAATACAATTTTTCTACAAAATAGATGAATTTTCCACTAAAAAAAAAGAATTTTCAACATGAAACAGAATAGTTTAATTTTAAGTTAGAGAAATAAGTTTTTAAGAAAATAAAATACATTTTCAACGAAATAGTTAAATTATCAAGCAAACAAATGAATTTTCTACCAAAAAGATCTAATGTCTATTATTAAACAAAAATTAAATGTATTAAACAAAAATGTTTCGACAAAAAATTAAGATTAATTTTTAGTTTAAAAAATTAATTTTCAATAAAAAACCAATTTTCAACCAAAGAAATAAATTGTCAACTAAAATGGTTAATTTTTTACCAAACAGGAATAATTTTAAAGGAAAATACATGAATTTCCAAACAAATATTTTAATTTGTAATGGAATTTTTAACCTAATAGTGGAATTTTTAAGTGAAGAACATATGTTCAGCGAAACATGGAATAGTTAAATTTACAGTTAAGAAAATTATTTCACTGCGAAAAAGAAGTTTTTTTTTAACTAAAATGATGAATCATCAAACAAAAAGTTTAAGTTTCTATAAAAAAAGATGAATTTTGAACAAAATACAGAAATTTTAAATCAAATAGTTGAATTTTCAATTTAAGATGATAAATATTCAAGCAAACAAATAACCAACTAATTTATCACAAAATGTAGGAAAATAAAGAGACTTTTGTTCTAAGGAAAGGTTAAATTTGTGCGCCCGTTGGGCGCACAATATTCTAGTATTTTAAAACTGTCTATATTAAAAATTAATTTAATAAAATTTATAAAATTTTCTATTTATTAAAATTGTTTCTAAAATTGCTTAGTTTGTTACTTTCATAGGCTTGAATTTTATGAGCACTCAATTTTGATGGACAGAAGATTTGAAATTTTTTCATTCTCAAAGCTCATAATTTAAATCAAGAATATTAAAGCTGGCTGAATGTGACAAATTCATTTGGTAAAATAAACAATAAAATTATTAATTTCAAAATATTCATACTTTTCAAAGGATTCTTGTCAAAAATATTGGGTTGCTTGGAAAGTAATCTCGGGGCCCTTTATACTACAGATACGGCTCTGATTCTCACAAGCGGTGAAAGAAATGCCTAGTTAGTATATAAGAGCCGGTCGAATATTGACACTCAGCGTGCGGAACTGCCTTAAGTCGTTAGTGTATACAGCGTTCTATCGGGTAGTATTAAGTTAGTTTAGTATAGCTTTGCGTATAGAATGTGTGAAAAATTCGGATATATTATTTTTTGCAACACTCACCTCAAAAGTTGACCTTTTCATGATTCTAAATGGTGCGTAAAGGACCTTATTTGAGCAGAGTGTTTGCGAAACCATTTTCGCTCATGCGCAGTTTGAAGATGGCTTACTTTAGGCACTGGTGAAAATCCGCCCATGCGCACTTTCGAGATGAGGTATTTTAGGCACTGGCATAGGTAAATTTAAACACTGGTGTTGGTATCTTCTTGAAATAAATTTATATCTAACTTGAAAAAATCTTTTAATGATTGAAGTTTTGTTTTTAAGGTTTCATAGCCGTCTTCGTCCGTCGTAAAAAAGGGCATAAGCACCAACATTTGGCACAGCAAAAGGTCATAAGCCCCAAAAAGATTTCTTTCATAAAATTTTCGTTACGTAATTTTTTTTCAACAAATTTTTTATTTCAAAAATTTTCTTTTCAAACAATTTTTTTTCAAATATTTTTTTTCAAACAAATTTTTTCACCAAATTTTTTTTTCAAACATTTTGTTTGCTAAATTTTTTTTCAAACATTAAAAAAAAATGGCAGACATTTTTTTTCAACATTTAAAAAAAAATTGTTTACCAAATTTAAAAATCTTTGCTTTCCAGATTAGTATTTTTCGTCAACTCCTCCTAACACAACTTTTTCGGATGGGCGTTGCAAAAAATAGCGTGTGATACACGTGCGCATAGTCGCGAAATCCATAAACTTTACGATTTTCTGTTGCGCATTTCACAAGGTAAAAAAAAAGTTGCACGAATAAAAAAATTACAGCATGAAGCTACATATTTTCACGAATACTATCCATTCAGAAAATTTTAAAAAGCTTTGGAAGAAGCCGAGAACCAAAATTTTGAAACTCGCATTTTTGGTCATTAATTAATTAATATAGGTCTGCTAGGACTATAATTTGGCCAAGTTTCAACCTGATGAAAATAAAAATAAAAAAAATAAATAAAAAATAAAATAAAACACAATAATTTTAGGTGGGAACACTTGACGTATTCTGTTGTTCTTTTTCATTAATTTTTTTACTGAATTGATTTTTTTTTTTGCTTGAAGATTCATCTCTTTGGTTTAAAATTAATTCTTTTGATTGAAAACTTAACTATTTTGTTAAAAATTCATCAATTTTGTCAGAAATTCAATTACTTGCTTGAAATTTCAACTACTTTGTTAAAAATTCATTTTTAGACTCTAAATAAAAAATATTTAAACTTGTACGTACAATTCAAAATTAGAGGCCATAAAAATTGACTAATTTTTACTTCAAGGTCCTCAAACAAAAAAGAAATTCAAATTTAACATTGAACATTTAAACACTGAAAACTAATATTTAGCAATTATTTAAAAAAGGAATAATCATTCACTTGCGCCATCTCTCAGTTTGAAAATTCAACATTTTTTTGAAAATTCATTTATTTTTAAATTAATTTTTTAACTGAAAATTTAATTATTCTACTTTTTGTTGAAAATTGATGTATTTTATTGTAATTTCGTCTTTTTAGGTAGAAAATTAATCTTCTTGATTGAAAACTTAATGACTTGGTTGTAAGTTGAACTTCTTTGTTAAAAATTTATTTTATTATTTGAAGATCAATCTCTGTTTGCAAATTCAACTATTTTATTGCCAATTTCATTGTTTTGTTGAAAATTCAATTATTTTGTTAAAAAGGAATCTTTTTTATTCGAAGATTCAACTGCTTTGTTGAAATTTCGTCTTCTTGGATTGAAAATTCACCTTTTTTTTGTTTGAAAAGTTATTTGTTGAAAATTAAATCGCCTTCTGAAATATTCGACTTTTTGGCTTGAATGTGTGAATATTTAGTTTGAAAATTCGTGTTTGTATGTTAAAAATTCATTTCACTTGCTTAAAAGTCAAACTTTTTGCTTGTAAATGCGTTTAAGGTCCGCTAAGCTAGCATGATTACATGGCAAAATGGACTAAGAACCTATAGGGAATTAAGAGCTCGTTTAGGGCTCATTTAATGCCCTATTGTCAAATTATTAAACAAACTACTAACTAACTAAATTATAGTGCAAAGAAATATTGCCTAATTCGATTTTTCTATGTATAGTCCTGCCAGCTTAACGTTAAGCTAGCAGGACCACAGGCTTTTATTTTTAATTGCGGAGCATAATGTTTGTTAATAAGGCATTAAATGAGCCCCAAACAAGCCCTAAATTATAATGCAAAGAAATATTGCCTGAGTCGATTTTTTCTATATGTCGTCCTGCCAGCTTAATGTTAAGCTAGCAAGACCGCCGTTGTTTTCTAAACTGCAGAGTATTCAATTTGGCAATAGGACATTAAATGAGTCCTAAATTATAGTGCAAAGAAATATTGCCTAAGTCGTTTTTTTCCATGCATGGTCCTGCCAGCTTAATGTTGAGCTAGCAGGACCACAGACTTTTATTTTTAAATGCAGATAATAGAGTTTGACAATAGGGCATTAAATGAGCCGTAAATAAGTCCAAATTTATAGTGCAAAGAAATATTGCTTCAGTCGATTTTGTCTATATGTAGTCCTGACAGCTTAACGTTAAGCTAACTGGACCACCGGTTTAAAAAAGTGCAGAGTATTAAATTTGGCAATAGGCCATTAAATGAGCCCTAATTTATAGTGCAAAGATATAATGCCTGAATCGTTTTTTTTCTATGTATCGTCCTGTAAGCTCAACGTTAAGCTAGCAGGACCACAGACTTTTATTTTTAAATGCGGAGCATAACATTTATGTAATTGGGGCATTAAAGCAGCCTAAATAAACCCATATATTTTAGTGCATATTTATCAAGACCACAGTTTTTTGAAATGAGCATCAAATTTGGAAATAGGGTATTAAATGAGCCCTATATTATAGTGCAAATAAATATCGCCTGAGCCACCTTTTTCTATGTGTGGTCCTGTCTGCTTAAAGCTAGCAAGCCCACAGGATTAAAAAAAAAAATTCGGATCATTAAATTTGGCAATGGGGCATGAAATGAACCCTAATACATAGCGCGAAGAAATATTGCTCAAGTCGTTTTTGATGTGTATTCCTGCTAGCTTAACGTTAAGCTAGCATGACCACCGATTTTTTTTGTTTAAATGTGTCATGCCAGCTTAACGGATGACTCTTTGTTCTAAAATTATTTATTTTGTGGAGAATTCAATTATTTGGTTGAAAAATTATCTTTCTTGTTTAAAAATGCACCTTTTCGTGTTTAAAATTTAACTCTTCTAAAAAACCGACTTTATAGCTTGAAAATTCACCTCTTTGAAAATTCATCTCTAAGTGTAGAAAATTAATGTTTCTTGTTTGAAAATTCAACTATTTTGTTGCAATGTAATATATTTCGACTTCAAACTTTAAGTGTTTCACATTGAATTTAAAATGGTACCTATACAATTTTCCCTCTTATGAGAGCATTTTGGATTGCAAAGTCTGATAAAATATGTTTGTATATTTTTTTTATTATTTTAGGCGTTTATCAAATGAAATCGGAGAACAAATGTTCACCTTAAAGTGGGAGAGGGTTCATATTGGTGAACAACAATGGAGGGTTCAAGCTTTGTGTGATGATCCGTGACGAAGAAGAAGAGGGATGAAAAAAGTGTTCAAATAGCGTGAAGTAGTTTTTGCACGTGCCCAAAGATTATGTTCATTTTTCCATAAATTAAATTTGTTTTTAATGCAATTTTTAACGATGAAAACGAAAAACTGTGTATCTTATCAAGAAATGGTATAAAAAAATTGTAGATATTTTTGAGGTAAGCAATTGAGCATAATAACATTTTCTCGTGTCTATAATGGTTTGACCGAAAAAGGGGATTATTCATTTTAAATAACATTTTTCACGATTAAAACAAAAACTATGTCTCTCATTAAAAAATGGTACAAAGAAAATTTGCAGATTTTTTTGAGATGAACAATTCTTCTTCTTAAGATTTTTTCGTATATATCTTGCGTACAAGGAAAAATTAGTCTTGGAAAATTTCCCAGATTAGTGCGGGACTTTTGGACGGTCCATCATTTTTATAAAGCCTCGTATACTTTCTATAAAAGAGGCATACATTTTCATGGAAAAATTACATTAAGTAATGGAAGTTTTCAAGCACAGTCAAGGAATAACAGTCTTGAAATTTTTATCAGTTTACAAAAAACTTGTATACAGTCATGAAATGGTAATAAAAAAACTTTTCATATTTTCACAAACTTGAATTGAATAAGTGCGTGATTCAGAAACGAAGAACTTGAATACGAGTCAGGGAAATCCATGACTGTCTGCGAGAATTTGCAGAGGCGCGCTCAGTGACAAATTCACATTGGTATGAGTGTAGTAGACACTGGACGAAGATTCAGTGCTCCCAAAAATCGGATCTTTTGGTACTGCGCATGCGTCACGTCAGCAACCAGATCGGTAACCATTGGCTTGCTTATTTAACATGATTAAATGTGCAAATAAATGTTTTACAACAAAAAGTAATTGTAAAACGCATAAGGATATTAAGAATGATTTGAAATGATTATTTATGATAAAAAAAGTATGCCTTCCTTTGCATTTAAAATCTATCATTTATTTTTACAACTGGTCGCATAAAGGATTTAAATCTTCAAGATTTAGAATAGGTGAAAAATTGTATTAACTTGCTACCTTATTCTGCAAGATATGAAATTCCTCCAACAAAGTTGCAGGATTGTTTCTTAAACGGACATTTACAAGCTTCACAATTTTTAGTGGTATTAAGTATTCCTACGTCATTCTCAATCTTCGCGATATTACTTATAATACACTTATTTTTATTCGAAATAAATTAGGAGATGGCTATTATGACATTGTAAAAAACTGGATGTAAGCAGATTTTATTTTCAAGTTCGTATTTCTGTATATAAAATATTCATAAAAATATTGAAATAAAATATGAGAATGTGTCTCATAATAGAATAAAATGTGTTTCTTTTCATTCCAAAAACATTTACATGAAAGTCATTTTCACATTTATAATTTTAATAAATGAATAAACAGTTGTTTGGAAGTTAATCGAGTCGCCACTAATACTTCTTGAAGCACTGAGTGGTCCCCGAGATATTACGAATATCTGAGTTTTTTTTTCAAGAAGATACACAACAATTGTTTCAAAAATTTTCTTATTTATTTAACAAAATTTATTCTTCTGATATAGAATCTGAAATATTTTTCATAGATTGTTTTTAAAATTGCTTTTTTCTCGTCAGAAATTTCATTTAAAATAACCATTTTTGCAATAAAAATGTATGAAAAGTATTTTCGAATCTATCTCAATAATTCTTTCATCTTTGAAGAGTGTAAACGTAATTAAATTTTTGCCCAAAAAAAAAATTAAATTACATTTTTTTAAATTATTTTCACCAATATTGGCAAACACATCAGTTTTATTAAAATAAATGATCAAAACGCTTCAACGTAGAAATAGTGCGTCTTACGAAAAGAGTACAAAGTTCAAAACATTTTATTTGTTGTTGATTTGTTATTAATTTCTTCAATCTGGAATCAAATTCTTTAGTTTAAAAAATGAAAATAACACAATTTAATTTTTTAACAGAAATTTTATCATCTGTCGTCGTACTATGGAATTACTTATTTATACTACATGTGAAATTGTCTGAAAACAAATGTCCATTACATGAATTTTATATTTTTTTCCGTAGAATCGAACGGTGTAATTAGTTTTTTTTTGTTACATCTCGAAAATTTGAAAAAATTATTTAAACAACTTTAGTTTAAATAATTAAAAAACATATTTTTTTACGTAAAATCATCCCTTGGTTAAATAATAGTTTTTCGTAAAAAATTATGTTTTTCATTTATTTAAACAAAAATTGCTTAAAGAATGTATTTAATCTATTATGCAAAGTCAGTCTTGCAGCAAGTTGTCTAATTCGCAGCCCTCACCCAGATTCGTTTTACGCAGCCATGTAGTTTTCAGCTGCAGCACAACGCCAAGATTTTTTACCGTATTTTCAGCGCGAATGATTAACCGAGGGGCTTGAGGGGTTAGAAATAAGTTGCATCAGTCTAGAGTCTAGGCAGTTCTAGTCCCTGCAGCGTGCGTCCGATCTTTCAGAGCGTAAAAAGCGTGCGATTATTATAAGTAGTTTTTTTTATTAGGATAAAGGTCTAGCTTGACAGTCTATGAACCCTTCCTTGACTCTCTTCGAGACTTTAATGTTGGAGTGTTGAACGGCTTACACATTTGTATAATTTGTATAATTTTCAAATTTTAAAATACTTCTAGACCTATCCTAAAGCCACAGACTTGGTCTATGAAAATTTCCAGCACTTTTTTCCGTGTATTTTAACAACAAAACCACCCCTATAACTTCGACCTTCACATATAGTAAACAAAGCATACACACTTGCGCATGAAGTATTTTCCGAATCGTGTCGAATTTTAGGAAACTCCGTTCTCCAGTTCATATAACGCAATGATTTACAAAAACTCTCAGTATATCCAAATTAATTCCTACGAATCTTTTAAAGACTTTTTATGGATTTATTCCACAAAAATCATCAAACTTTTTTATTCCAAGGTTACTTTAAAGACTACGGAACTTTTTTATAAGTACACCTGAGTAATTCTACAACTTATCTGGAATGTTTTGGAAATTAAATAGAACTCTGTTCAGTTATCGCTTATATCCGCTGCTCTTGAATTAGTTCTATAAACTTTAAAAAACTTATTTTTTCCGTGTACAGTCCCGTATTGTTATAAGAATGTTACGCCTTTTTAGAAACAGGAAGAATAAATTGTACGTTATTGTAATCTCAGTAAACCTTTTATCCACTTGTTACACTGCAATATCCGTGGGTAGACTGAGCCAGATACGAGTAGACTTCTTTAAAAGTGAAAGGAAGTAGAGGGGGTTTCACTATATAGTTGCAAAATCTTGTATCTCTCCTCTAAAGAACTTTAGAAGCGTTTAAAAGGATAACCAATTGAAATGTATCGCATGTGTATTGTGCACAGTGAATGTCAACAATGCAAAAATTCCTAAAATCGGTTTTGCAGAAATTAATTTCAAATCATATTTTATCTTTAAACTTAGATTTTGCTTGACTTTAAAATTTTGAATCTTTTTTTAAAGGTCAGATACCCGCGAAAATAAAAATCTTTCGAATCGTCGAATTCTTTTGACAATAAAATCCAGAACAATGTTTCTCGTAAGATTTCATACTACAGTTTTTCTAAGAATCTGTCGTGTGGCTAATTCACTTGTTTTTTAAATTTCATGATCTAGAAATAAAAGGAAAAATACAAGGTGTGTTGACCACGTGACTTTTTCAGCGTAAAACAGATTTCAAAATATTTCCCAGTTTTAAAATCATTTCACTAACAGGATTTCCAAGGATTTTATGTTTTTTAAGATATTAAAAAAAATTCCATATGATTTGGAGGCATTTCACAAGATTTAAGCGATATCACATAGAACATCAAAGATTGAAAAATATATCAAGGGATTTGAAGATATTAGGAACATTTCAAGATGTCTTATGCGATTTCATCGATTTCTTCAGATATCACAGGATATCAAAAAGGGTGAAGAATTTTTAAACGATTCTAAAGGACTTCAGAAAAATGAAAAACGTCACCGTCAGCCACAAGTTCTTCAAGTAATATTTAAGCGTGGATACTTCAAAGAGTCGTTCTTTTAGAACCAAAGGACATACTTTGTATGCAAGTAAACAAATTTGAAACATTTTGGCAAACAAAGTTTCTCTTTTCAAAATTGCCCTAAATGTGGAGAATCACCCATATGATTTGAATTATTATAATAGTACATTGTACACCAAAGGTTGTAAGTGTGTCTTTATAGCCGAGCGTGATGTTTGCAGGACGATTCGTAGGCTCGCGCTTCGCGCTCGCGTACGACTCGACATGTAAACACGCGAGGCGTATAAAGACGTACAATCCGTGATGCACACGATACTTTATGCAACAAATGTTCGCTATAGGGCGCAGCCCTGGTGGGGGTCCAGGCGGCAAAGCCTCCGTCGAGGGTCGGGGGGCGGGGCCCCCCGTAATGGAAAAAGCATTGCAAGAAGAAAGAAGGAAAATTTGTTTAAAAATTAATTTCTTACATACATGGAAGTGAGGTTATGAAGCTGCACTTGGGACTCAGCGAGTAGGCATACAGATGGCAGCACTTTCTGCACTCTCCATGCTTTATAACTCTGATTTCAGGGAAATAAAGTGTACACCCACCGCACCTGCTTTATTTACCTGTCTGTAAACGGCAAAATTCAACTCGCAAAACAGGTGGCGTAAAGCGCCCATAACGGGCATGTGTTGTATAAAAGTAATTTAAGAAGCTACTAACCTATTAGAAAATAAACCATAGGTCGCTCGCAATTTAGGATATATTCGCGTTTTTCTTAAATAGGATAAAAAATATAGATTTTGAATTTTCCATGGGAAATCATACTTCAATCTATGCTCTATCTGAAAACATTATACTTTTATGCCCCAGAAGTGACCGGAACTGTGTAAAAGAGGATGGTCAATAAAGCCAGTTTTTGGGCCCACCACCGAATGGTCCTAAAGTGGTTTATTTTGTTCATCTGAGCTTCATAACCCCCTCAAAGGATTTTTTCTCAAAGTGACTTAGTTTGAAGATATAGGAATTTTTAAGTTCGTTTTTTACATAGGTTTTCGCACTTTCGGTCAAAGCATGTTGGGTTTCACATTGTTAATATTGCTCACGCAAGATCGTACTTTGCCAAAAATCTGCGCAGATATATGCGTTACAACATTTGTCAGAACCATCATTTTCCTCAAAAGACTGAGCTTTTAAAATATGGCTTATTTTTACGCTTCCGGAATGATTCTGATGACTTCGGATTGGTTAGGAATGAATTCCTATCCGAAACTTTCGCCAGGGAAGATACCACAGAACACTGACAATGTGAGCGCAAAATCTGTATTTGTACTCTTAGAAGGCCTTCCTTCTGTTTTTGGACAAGAAGTCAGTACACTCCATTATCCGATAAGTGTTCCTCGGTATACGATTGGGTTTGCTTCAGTTGATACACTCCGAGTGTGATGTATCGCAAATCATCAAGAGTTAACCTGTAGGAAAACCAGAAAGTGACTCTTGCCACGATGCACAAATCCAGTCTCAAATACAAATACAGTCTCGTCACACATCTTCCAGAGTGTACAACTTATGGATGGATTGTTTTGTGTTATCCTGGTTACTCTAGATATCAACAAAGCACTTATAGACCTTCAAGTGAATTCAAAAGTCATGTAAATGATGCCTCATATTGGTCGGGAGAGGGAGCGTCATCTTCAGATGAAAAAACCAATTCTGACAAATAAAACTGTTACAGAGTACACAGCCTCAAGTTGACCATCAGTTCTGATTGATCCTAATCTAATATGATACCTTTTCTTAGAAACATGCCTTTCTAAGTATGGTTCGATCATTTTATAGAAATTATTTATACTAAATCTGATAAAGTAGAACATTCATACTCCTTTCATGGTCGCAGATCTAACAACATGTAAAAATAAGCCTTATTTTGAAGGATAAGTACTTCTATAGAGGAAAATGATGGCTTTGACATATGTTGTAACGCATATATCTGCACAGTTTTTGGGAAAGTACGATCTTGCGTCAACAATATTAACAAAAATGTGAAGCCCAGCAGGCTTTAACCGAAAGTGCAAAAATCCGCCCGGGTAAAACTGACAGTTAGGTATCAATAGAAGCCGTTCAGAAAACGTATAGGACGCAGATGGAATCTTATATGGTCCTAACTGGTTTCTAATAGGATTCTTATTTTAAATTGGTTTCTAACCAGTCTTATTCGGTACTTATGTTCTTTTATTAAATTTTTCTAACAGGATATACGCGAATACAATAAGGTATTCTTTTGCTTTACATAATATTAAGTACAAAGTTGTTTTTCTAACAGGTTCTTTTACGTATTTTATTGGACCTTCGGAGCGAAATTAGCCGGATTAAAATTCTAAGCGATGTGTTTTCAGCGAATCTATTAGGTACCTATTGGGATTCACTTTATTCTAAATGCTACAGGTACAAAATTGCTTCCCTAACAGGTTCTATCAGGTATTTTATTGGACCTTCGGAATTAAATTATTCAGATTAAAATACGAAGAGATGTATTTTAAGCGGCTCTAATGGGTCCCTTTTGGAATCTGCTTTATTCGAAACAGAAGTGCGAAACTGCTTGCCTAACAGGTTCTATTATGTATTTTATTGGACCTTCGGAAAGAAATTCGGAAAAAAAAATCGAAGTGATGTGTTTTAAGCGGCTCTAATAGGTACCTTTTGGGATCTGCTTCATTTGAAGTGCTCGAAGTACGAAATTGCTTTCCTGAGGGGTTCTATTAGGTATTTTAGAGGGATGTTGAAATCGAAATAATAGGATTAAAATTCGAAGAGATGTGTTTTAGGCGGATCTATTAGGTACCTATTAAGACCTGCTTTTCTCCAAGTGCTACAAGTACGATATTGCTTCCCTAACAGGTTCTATTAGGTACTTTAGTGGCATGTTGGAATCATTAGTTTGATTCAAATTCGAAGTAATGTGTTTTAAGTGGATCTATAGGGTACCTATTGAGATCTGCTTTTTCCAAGTGCTCCAAGTACGAAATTGCTTCCCTAACAGGTTCTATTAGGATTTTAGTGGCCTGTTGGAATCGAATTAATCGGATTAAAATTCGAAGAGACATATTTTAAGTGACTCTATTAGGAATCTATTGAGTAATTACTGATAATTACTCTATTCCAAGTGATAAAAGTACGAAATTACTTCCCCAAAAGGTAAAAGAATAGGCACTTTAGTAGACCTTCAGAATAAAATTATTCTGATTAAAATTCGAAGTAATGTGTTTTAAGCTGCTCTACTAGCTTCCCTAACAGTTTACATTAGGTACTTGAGTAGACCTTCGGAATCAACCCTACTAAAAATACCGTTTGAGTAATTAATAGAAACCGTCTTAATAGTACATTGGATCCACTTGCATTTCTATATGTTGCTCTATTAGGCTTTCGAAAACAAATATTCTTTTTGCTATATTTTTATAATATGTTCTAATCGGAACCAATGAGGTATTCATCTACTCTAAATGTTACAAAGTACAAACTTGCTTATCTGATAGACTGTAAGTAGTTAGAATCAACTATGGCTTGGCCGACAGCCTACCCCCACTCCTCGGTTGTTTACCTAGACGTCTGGCGCCTACCCCCACTCCTGGGCTGTGTGTCTGGCCCTCGTCTCCGTATGACGGAATATTCTAAATATTGTGAGACGTGCCTTTGCCTCACCGCCTTTCAACTATGTTTGATGGGCCTTTGTCCCACCACTGCCATTAAACTAGCCCTTAAGCGAGCCCTCTGCATGTAACGCCTAGGCTCGGGGCGTCAGTTCTACTCCGAACGTGTCTCGAAAATAAAGTATTGAAACTCTATTCCGTGCGTTTAGTTCTATGGAGCCCAAACCCCCGGAATTTAATGATTAACCAATATTGTGGATTAAGTGATTGGTTTAAGTGGAAAATCATAAGTGATTGTTAATCAATAGATAAATTCTATCGTGAAACACCACGACGTCATATGTTCTATTTGTATTCCATTTGTTTGGGGAATTACATTTCTCGGAAACTCTCCGTCGGTTCTGTGAAGTAGAGGTGACAAGACTCGAAGATTCTTCTCGCGATTTCAAAACAAATCCACACTTGGACTTCCAATGTTGTCAAAGAATGACGGCTTTTAAAATGTATTTTTCGGGATTCTTCAGTCGTCTAATTTTTTTACATGTTTAGGAGTGTTTTAAAATATTTTCCAACTTTCTTTAAAAATTATAAAAAAAAAAACTCAAAAACTTTCTCAGCAAGGTGAAGAATTTTTTTAAATTTTCTTGCAACCTTCCAAACTTCTTCAAAAGGTTCGAAAATTTTATTTCAAAATCTTCAAAAATCTACATTTTTTAAAAATTTTTTTGAAATCTTCTCAACATTAAAATTATTTTTAATAGATTCAAAACTATGTTTCAAATGTATTTGAATTTTCCCCAAATTTCTTTTTCAAATAGTGCAAATTTATAAGAATTTCCTTAAAATCTTCCAGATTTTTGTTGACAATTATTTAACTGTTTTCGAAATGTATTAACATGTTTTTGAATATTCGCTTAAAATTAGTTTCTCAAAATAAAAATTTATTTTCCGTTTCCCAGGTACCTTGAAAAAATATTTGTATTACTCGTATCTTGAAATCTTTCCAAATCTTTTAAAATCGTTTTTTTCAAAATATTTTTTTTTAATGAAAAAATCATTGTACATTTTCTTACGAATCTTGAGGACATTTTGTTATCATTTTCAAGATATATTCAGAAATTTCTGAAGTGTTGAGGTGATTAAAAATATTTTGAGACTTGGAAGGAATTCCGAATATTTATAAAATAATTTTAAAAAAGAACGAATTTCGAAGAAAGAGTTAAATTTTTAATTAAAAAAAAATAAATTTTTAACTAAGAAGATAATTTTTTAGCCAACAAAAAATCAAATAGAATAGCTAAATTTTCAACCAAAATCAACGGATTTGCAAATAATTCAAATTAATCATAATTAATGAAAAATAAATAAACCGATAATATAGATTAATATTCAGACAATAAAAAAGCAAATAGAATAGTTACATTTTCAATCAGAAACAACGAATTTTCAAAATATAGTTAAAGTTTCAATCAAAAAGATGAATTTTCAGCCTTGAAAATTAATTTTCTACCAAAAAACAACAAATTAAAGAAATATATATATATTCGGTTTCGGTTTCTATTCCTTTCGAATAGAACTGAAGGGCCTATGACAAAGCCACCGAACGCGTTTTGAATTTTCAACAAAACAGTTGCATTTTTATCTAACAAAAATGCAATTTCTACTATAATAAAGAATTTTTTAATTAGAAAGCAAATTTGCAAGAAAATGGTTGAATTTTCATTCAAAGAAGATTTTAGTTGGATTTTCAACACTAAGATATGCATTTCAAACAGAAAGTAAATTTTTGAAGAAAATAGTTGAATTTTCAACCCTCAAAGACGAATTTCCAAAAAAACATTTGAATTTTCAAGCAAAAAGAATTACTTTTTAACAAAATTGTTGAATTTTCAACCAAATAGTTGCATTTCATTCAAAAAAGGTTTCAGTTCAATTCTCAACAGTATTTTCAACCATATGAATTTTAAACAAAATTAAATTTTCGACGAAAATATTTAAATTTTCAACCCAAGAAGACGAATTTTTAACCAAACAGTTGCATTTTCATCCAAAAAAGGTTTCAGTTGAATTTTCAAAGACCAAAAACATCCATTTTCATTAAAAAAAGATTTGATTTTAATTTTCAACAATAAGATATGAATTTTAACCAAAATTAAATTTCCGACGGAAATATTTAAATATTCAACACAAAAAGACTATTTTTCAACAAAACAGTTGAATTTTCAACCCTCAAAGATGAATTTTCAACAGTTAAATTTTAAAACAAAAAGTATGACTTTTTGACAAAATTGTTGAATTTTCAACCAAATAGTTGCATTTTCATCCAAAAAAAGGTTTCGTTCGAATTTTCTGGCTTCATTCTAACTAAAAATTTACACCATTTTTGAAAAATAATTATTTACAAAAACTGAAATTTAAACACTTTACAAATCAAAATAAAAAAAGACATAACCACCAATATGAAACAAATGCGAGATCGTCTCACAGATGCCAATTTTGACAGTGAAATTTCTCGCCAATTTTCCATTATCTGTTGGTTATCTGCTATATTAATTAATAATAATAATTAACAATAAATAAAATATAAAATATAAAATAAAATGAAATTAATACAACAGGCCCTCGGTTTAGGGCCCCGCGGTTTAGGCCTTCCCAGAACTGCTGGCCAGTAGTGGAGCAATAAAAGCGGGCAGTACACACTCTGATAGAATGGTTCAAGAGAGCGAGAGACAGAGGCCGCAAACGTCCGCAAAAATTTAAAATAAGCATTGTAGTAGTCGTTTTTCTTCAAGTTTAAATTATTATGTGCATTAGATAACAAAATGGACGAAATTAAACAAATATTTTTTACTCGGGAGAAAAATCCAACAGAAATGGTTCATACGGCCCTGACTGTTTGCGTTTGGATTCCCCCGATTTAGGGCCAAGGCTATTTTCTGGTAACCCACGACACTGGCCTTAAATCGAGGGTTTGGTGTAATTCCAAACTAATTTTTTTGAAATAAAAAAGAAACTGAATATTTTCAAAGTAGCTTTCCAAATTTCCAAGTAGAAAATTCAACTATTTGGTTTACAATTAACTTTTTTGTTGAAAATTTATGTCATTTGTTGAAAATTCGTCTTGTTTGCTAGAGAATTAATTTTCTTCACTGCTAATTAATTTTTTCTGTAATTTTTTGTTAGAATTGAAGTCTTCATGGAGAATTCATCTTTTTGGTTGAAAATTTTATTTTTTTGTTAAAAATTCTTTTTTTGTGGTTGAAAAGTCAACCAAAAATGTTTAAAAATTTGTATCGACATATTAAATAAATTTTCAATTCAAAAGAATGAATTTTTGATAACATAGTTGAATTTTCGACAAAAAATGATAACTTTAACAAAATAGTTGAATTTTCCAAAAATAATTGAATTTTTAACAAAATAGTTCAATTTCAATCGAGAAAGATAAATTTTTAATAAAATAGTTGAATTCTCAACCAAACAGTTTCGAACTTTTAATAAACAAAAATTATTTTCTATTCAAAAAATACGACTTTTCAACGAAATATATGAATTTTCCAACAAATAGTTGAAGTTTTTACTAAATAGTTGAATTTTCAACCAAAAAGTTGAATTTTCTACCCAACAAGACAAGTTAAAAAAAATACATGAATTTTCTACCAAATAATTGAATTTTTAATTTTTACAATACACAGGATAAAGTTTTAACCCAACATGGAATAATTAAATTTTCAAATGAAAAAAAAAAATTTTGTAACCAAAAAATTTAATGTTTAACAAAGTTGTTAAATTTTCGACCAAAAAGATTAATTTTCAATTAAGAAGATTAATGTTTTACAAAAAAGACGAATTTTGAAGTCAAAAAGACGAATTATCTACGAAAAAGTTGAATTTTCAATCCTAAAATATGATTTTTTAACCAAAAAGTTGGATTTTCTCCTAAATTGTTGAATTTTTAAGCCGAAAAGATGAATTTTCTACAAAACAGTAAAAATTGAAACAGTAGAAATTGTACTATTTAGTTGAAAATTCACTTTTTTCTTCAAAATCCATATTTCTGGTTAAAAATTTAATTGTTCAGATAAAAGCAAAAATATTTTCATGAAAATTTAACTTGTTCGGTAGAAAATTAATTCTGTTGTTGAAAATAATCTACTTTGTTGAAAATTTTTCCTTTTTTGTAGAAAAATTATTTTCTTGGTGGAAAATTCATATTTTTTGGATGTAAATTCAACTACTTGGTAAAGTAGACTTATTTGGTTGAAAATTCATGTTTTTAAGATTTACTTCTTTGGTTGAAAATTCAACTTTTATATTGAAAATTTTTTTTTTCTGTATAAAAATTAATTTTCTTATCTCTAAATTTAACTATCCCATTTTTGGTTTGAAATTTATCTTTTATAATTTTACAAATCAAATATTCGGTTCAATATTTATGTAATTTGTTACTAATTTTTTTCAATCGAAAATTTGACAATTCCATTTTTGGTACAAAAAATTTCTTTGTTATTTGAAAATGTAACTATTTGATTCAAAATTAATTTTTTTTTTAAATTCGTGATTTGATAGAAAATTGATCTTGTATGGTATAAAAGTTTACTTTCTTGATTAAAAATTAACTTTTTAGGTCAAAAATTCAAATCTTTGGTTAAAAATTCGTCCTTTCAGTTGTAAACTTGAACTATTTGGTTAAAAATTCAACTTTGGTTTTTAAATTCGTCTCTTTTACTTGAAAGTTTAACTATTTGGTTTTTGATGTAACTATTGGGTTAAAATTTTTTTTCTTTCGAAAATTCATTACTTGATTGAAAATTCAACTATTTTCTTAAAAATGGAATATATTCCAACTTGAAATCTTAGAAATTTAAAGTCTTTCATAATCAATTCAATAGAACATCTATTTAAATTTTATTTAAAAGAATTTATTTTTATTTAATTCCCCTATTTTCGTGAAAAATCATCTTATTTCCCCTGTTTTGAGAGAATTTCAGACTTTTTTTTCTGAAAAAATTGGTAACCTAGTTTATGTATCGGCCCCTAAGTACACGTATTCTGTGCAATTATAAGAGGCTATTGCACTTCTAGCGGTCATTCTCATTCATTGATCGGGGAAGTTGTATCTATAATTGCGACAAAGGGGAATCGATGTTATATAGGTTCGTGGCGACAAATATTGTGCGTATGTGTAGGTATCTTTGCACCATTTCCGGTCTCTATTTCTTTACACTTCCTACGACTTGATGCCTCGAGGATATTTTTAATTTCCTTTTTTTCGTTTCCAGCTATACGTTGAGCTGCTTCCGGCTATACACTGAGCTGTTTTCAGCTATACGTTAATCTGTTACAAGCAATACGTTGAGCTGCTTTCAGCTATACGTTGAGCTGTTTCCAGATATGCATTGGATTTTTTCTAGATATACGTTGAGCTGTTTCCAGCTATACGTTGAGCTGCTTCCAGCTATACGTTTAGCTGTTTCCAGATATGCATTGAAGTGTTTCTGGCTATACGTTGAGCTGTTTCCAGCTTAAATTGACCTGTTTCCAGCTATACATTGAGCTTTCTCCAGCTATACACTGAGCTGTTTCCAACTATACGTTAATATGTCACAAGCTATACGTTCAGCCGTTTTTCCAGCAATACATTGAGCCTTTTCCAGCTATACACTGAGCTGTTTTCAGCTATACGTTAATCTGTTACAAGCAATACGTTGGGCTGTTTCCAGCTATACACTGAGCTGCTTCCAGCAACACACTGAGCTGTTTTTGCTATAAGTTAATCTGTTACAAGCAATACGTTGAGCTGTTTCCAGCTATACGTTGAGCTGCTTCCAGCTATACACTGAGCTGTTTTCAGCTATAGTTTAAGCTACTTCCAGCTAAACGTTGAGCTGTTTCCAACGATACACTGAGCTTTTTTCAGCTATACTTAGAGCTGTTTGCAGCTATACGTTTATATGTTACAGGCAATACGTTGAGCCGTTTTTCCAGCTATACACTGAGCTTTTTTCAGCTGTACGTTGAGCTGTTTCCAGCTATACGTTAATCTGTTACAAGCAATAACTTAGGTTCCGCGCTAATATTAATAATAAATAGATTTTGTGTCCGGCTAATAATATTTGACAGATATTTCGATTACGCCCTCTCAATTTGAATCAGTCAAAAGTGACTGATTTGAAGTCACTTTTGACTGATTAAAATAATGCGGATTTGACGACTGAAAAATCAGTCAAAAGAACTTTTAAAATCATTCACTTTTGACTCACCAATCAACTCAATCATTTTAAATGATGACATTTGTTAAATTTGTCACTAAAAAAGGTCAATTTTCAACCAAAAAATAGGGTATATATAATTAAAAAATTAATTTTCATCAAAGAACAATGAAACTAAAGAAAATTAACTTTGAACAGTTGAGTACAAATTTCAACAGAGTAGTTGAAGTTTTAACCAGAAAAGATGAATTTTCTACCAAGAAGATTAATTTTCTACCAAAAAGAAGAATTTCTACAAAATACCTGAATTTTCAACAAAATAGTTCCATTTTCAACCAAACAAATACATTTTTAACTGAAACGATGAGTCTTTGGCCAAAAGAAAGAATTTTCAACAAAATAGTTAAATTTTTTACTAAAAAGTATCAGTTTTCAACCAAAAAGATGAATTTTCAACTGAAATTATGAATCTTAGACAATAAAAAAATAAATTTATAACAAGGAGGTACAACTTCCAACCAAGTAATTGAATTGTGAGAAAAGAATGCATTTTGCGTCAAGAAGATTAAATTTCGACCAAAAAAAAAGTAAGTTCAAAAACAAAAAAACTAATTTTCTACAAAAAGACGAATTTTGAACAAAATACATGAATTTTCATCCAACTAGTTCAATTTGTAACTAAACAAGATCAAATTTAAACCGAAAATGGAATATCTTAATTTTCAGTGAAAAAATTATATTTCAACAACAAAAAAATGCAAACAAAAAATATTTCGATTTTACATAAAGAACAGTTAATATATAAACCAAAGAAGATTTTAATTTTTAATTTTAAAACACCGTTGAATTCAACACAAAAAAAAACGAAAAGTTCACAAAATTAATTTTCAAAGAAAGAAACCAACGAATTTTCTACCAAAAAGTTGAATTTTCAACTAAACAAAAAGATTAATTTTCAAACAAAGAAAAAAACGAATTTTCAAGAAAATAATTATATATTTAACTGAAAAAGTTCATGAATTTTGAACAAAAGTCATGAATTTTCAACCAGCTAGTTGAATTTTCAACTAAAGAAGATAAATTTAGAATGAAAAATGAAATAGTTCAATTTTCAGTTAAAAAATGATTTGTCGGACAAAAAAAAACAAGGAATTTTTTACAAAATTAGTTAAATTTGCAACCATAAAGATAAATTTTCAACAAAAATTATAAATCTTTAACTAAAATAAATTAATTTTCAACAAAAATTACTTCAACTTTCAACCAAGTAGTTAAAATTGCAACCAAAAAATATTTTAATTTTGAATTTAAAAAATAGTGGGATTCACCTAAAAAAGACGAATTCTAAAAGAAATAGTTGAATCCTCCACCAAATAGTTGAATTTTCAACTAAAACGGTCACTTTTTAAACAACAATTGAATATTTCAAATTCCAATTAACAAAATCTCTATGGTTGAAACTTTAACTAGTTGGTAGAACAATTCGTTGTTTTTTTTTAAATAATTTTTTTAACTGAAAATTGAACTATTCCATTTTTGATTCTAAATTTATCTTCTTCAGTTGAAAATTCAACTATCTGGTTGAAAAGTCATGTATTTTGTGAAAAACTCGTCTTTTTAGTAGGAAATTGATCCTCTTAGCGCAAAATTAATTTTGCGAAACTTGGTTGAAAGTTGAATTACTTTATTGAAAATTCGCTGGTTTCTTCGTTTTAAAAATAATTTTTGGAACTTTCGGTCTTTTTGGGTTGAATTCGACCGTTTTTTTTTATTTAATAATAAAATCTTCTTTGGTTTAAATATTGACTGTTTTTTATTTAAAATCGAAATTTTTTTTGATTGAAATTTTGTTGTTGTTGATAGATAATTTTTTAAACTGAAAATTTGGATATTCCATTTTTTGTTCAAAAATCATCTTTTTGAGTTACAAATTCAAATAGTTTATAAATTCGATTTTTTTCTCAATTTCAATTGTCTTTTATTTGAAATTAAATTTTTTTGACTGAAATGTTTACTGTTTTTTATTTAAAATTGAAATTTTTTGCGTTGAAATATCAGCTATTACATGTTTTGTTGAGAATTCAATTTTTTTTTTTTTTGAAAATTAGTAATTAGATAACTTTTTTGAACTAACTCTTTTTTTGTTAGAAAATTAATCTTCTTGGCGCAAAATTAATTTTTTTCTTGCAATTCAATTACTTGGTTGAAAGTTGAACCTATTTGTTGAAAATTTATGTTTTTGGTTTAAGATTCATCATTTCAATTGAAAATTCATCTTTTCGGTTAAAAATTAATATTTTTTGTTTGAAAATTTAACTATTTTGTTGAAAATTATTTGTTATTCTTTGATAGAAAATTAATCTTCTTGACGCAAAATTAATTTTTATCATACAATTCAATTCCTTGGTTGAAAGTTGAACCTCTTTGTTATATTTTTTTTCCACCAAGATTTATCATTCCAGTTGAAAATTCATCTCTTCGGTTAAAAACTGATATTTTTTAGTTGAAAATTTAACAACTTTTATGGAAATTATTTTTTTTTTAGTTGAAAATTGTACTACTTCGTTAAAAATTCATCTTTTTTGTTAAAAATTGATATTTTTTAGTTGAAAATTTAACTATTTTGTTGAAAATTATTCAATTTTTTTGATGAGAGATTAATCTTCTCGGAGCAAAATTAATTTTTTTCTTACAATTCAATTTCTTGGTTGAAAGTTGAACCTCTTTGTTCATTTATGCTCTTGGTTTAGGATTCATTATTTCAGTTGAAAATTTATCTTTTTGGTTGAAAATTGATATTTTTTAGTTAAAAATTTAACTATTTTGATGCAAATTATTCTTTTTTTTTTGGTAGAAAATTAATCTTCTTGGCGCAAAATTAATTTTTTTTAAATTCAATTACTTGGTTGAACCTCTTTGTTATGAATTTATTCATTTTGTCTAAAGTTTATCATTCCAGTTGAAAATTCATCGCTTTGGTTGAAAATTGTACTACTTCGTTAAAAATTGATTCTTTTGGCCAATAATTCATCGTTTTAGTTAAAAATTTATCTATTTGGCTGGAAATTTAAGTCTTTTTTCGAAAATTCTGGTACGTTTTACTTAATTTTTCCATGTAGAACTTTATAACTTACCTGACGGCGACAGCCGCGCGGCTATAGCCGCCAGGAGGTAATTTTTCTGATATATGTTTTTGAAAGCATCTTTTTAAATTCCTTCGTTCGTTCCCAGCTATACGTTCAGCCGTTTCCAGCTATACTTTGAACTGTTTCCAGTTATGCATTAAGCTGTATCCAGCTATACGTTGAGCTGTTACAACCTATAACTTAGGTTTCACGCTAATGTTAATATTGAATAGAGTTTTTTTAAATACATTTCCATTCCAAATAAATTTTTTCATTATTTTTATTCAAACTAAACGTTTTACCTAATTTTTTGCCGTGTAGGACTTTATAACTTACCTGACGTCGACAGCCGCGCGGCTATAGCCGCCAAGAGGTAATTTTTATGATGTACGTTTTTGAGAAGATCTTTTTAAATTCCTTCGTTCGTTTCCAGCTATACGTTGAGTCGTTTCCACCTATACGTTAAGCTGTTTCCAGCTATACTCTGTGCTGTTTCCAGCTATACGTTAAGCTGTTACAAGCAATAACTTACAAAATTTGCTAGTGTAAGTTTATATTTTTCCATTCCAAATAAACTTTTCCCTTGTTTTCACTTGAACTAAACGTTATACCTAATTTTTTTCAAGGACTTTATATCTTACCTGACGGCGATAGCCTCGCGGCTATAGCCGCCAGGAGGTAAGTTTTATGATGTACGTTTTTGAAAGGATCGTTTTAAATTCCGTCGTTAGTTTCCAGCTATCCGCTGAGCCGTTTCCAGCTATACGTTGAGCCATTTCCAGCTATATGTTGAGCCGTTTCCAGCTATACGTTGAGCTGCTTCCAGCTAAACGCTGAGCTGTTACAACCTATAACTTAGGTTCCACGCTAATGTTCATATTAAATAGAGTTTTTTTCATATATTTCCATTCCAAATAAATGTTTCCCTTATTTTTACTTGAAATAAAAGTTATACCTTATTTTTTTTCAAGGACTTTATAACTTACCTGAAGGCTATAGCCGCCAGTAGGTAAGTTTTATGATCTACGTTTTTGAAAGGATCGTTTTGAATTCCTTCGTTCATTTCCAGCTATACGTTGAAATGTTTCCAGCTATACTTTGAGCCATTTCCAGCTATACTTAAGTCGTTTCCAGCTATACTTTGAGCTGTTTCCAGCCATACTTAAGCCGTTTCCAGCTATACTTTGAGCTGCTTCCAGCTATACTTGAGCCGTTTCCAGCTATACGTTGAACCGTTTACAGCTATACGTTGAGCTGTTACAACCTATAAGTTAGGATCCATGCCAATGTATGTGATAAGTAGAGTTTTTTTTATATTTCCATTTCAAATAAATGTTTCCCTTATTTTTACTCAAAATAAACGTTATACTTAATTTTTGTCAAGGACTTTATAACTTACCTGACGGCAATAGCCTCGCGGCTATAGCCGCCAGGAGGCAAGTTTTATGCTATATTGGTGATTCTTTTGCAGATTTGCAGACAGGCAGGCAGCTATATGTACGTATGTATGCATTTATGTATGTATGTATGTATAGGTTAGGAACGAGGGGAATTTGTTCAGTGTCCTTTGGTAGGCGTGGTAGATTTGCGATGATTTATCTCCATCGAGGAGCACGAGCAGTACCTAACTGCTGAGATCGCCGGCTAAACGACCGCGGACCGTAATGTACTCCATTGTGTACAATATAACTACTTCCACCCCTAAAAATCTACCCCTACTTCTATACAGAGTTCTCTTATAACTTCCACTTACTTTGCTTGCAGACGTGAGATATTACATCTTCTATATCTAAACTTGAAAAAAAAACACATTCTTTTTCGCATACTCAGGGTAGCCGCAAAACTTTTTTTTTTCAAAATTCCCCCACTTTTCCCGGATTCTTCCCTTACCAATTTTTCATTTGCCCTGAACATTTGTACTCGAAGACAAGCATTTTAATCTTGTAACATTTTTAGCATAGAATCTTTTATAAACGGAATCCAACAATTACAAATTTAAATTTATTAGATTTCAGATTTATTTATTTTTACCGAAAAAGATTACTGTTTGACAAAATAGTAGAATTTTTAACAAAAGAGTTAATGTTTCAACAAGGATGATGAATTTTTAACCTTTAAAGATCAATTTTGAACCAAATGGTCGGATTTAGAGAAAAAAAAAGAAATTGAGCTTCAATCAAATAGTTCAATTTTCAGTCCAAAAGGAACGAATTTTTTAGAAAACAGTTGAGTTGTAAAAAAAAAGGGATGAATTTTTAATCCAATTTTATATCCAAATAAACGAATTTTCAAGAAAATAGTTAAATTTCCAAACAAAAAAAAAACAAAGGAGATGAATTTTAAAACCAAAAAGACGAAATTTTAATCAAGAGAATTAATTCTCTACCAAAAAGACGAATTTTTAACAAAACAGTCGAATTTTCAACCAAAAAAGCTGACTTTTCACCAAAGTACTTGAATTTTCAAAAAAATATTTGAATTTTTAACCCAGAAACATAAATTCTCAACAAAAAATGTAATAGTTGACATTTCAACAAGAAAATATGAAATTTCTACAAAGAGAGATAAAGTTTAAAATCAAAAAGATGAATTTTCAACCAAATAGTCGAAATATTCAAATAAAAAAGAATAAACTTCAAACAAAGACGAATTTTTTCAGAATTTTGTCTAATTTTCAACCCAAAAAGTTGAATTTTCAAAAAGAAAATAAATTTGTAACGAAAAATATAATAGTTGATATTCCAATAACAAAAAATTTTGTTTATAAAAATAGTTAAATTTTTAACCAGAGTTGAATTTTTAACAAAGTGATTAACTTTCAACGAAAAAGTTTAATTTACATCCAAATAGTTTAATTTTTAAGCAGATTTGAGCTTTCAACACAAAAATTAAATTTTCAACAAAATAATTAGATTTTCAAAAATGTAATTAAATTTTCGAGCAAATAATTAAATTTCCAACAAAATAATTACATTTTCAAAAATGTACTTAATTTTGCCACAAAATATTTGAATTTTCAACAAAATAATTAGATTTTCAACAAAATAGTTGAGTTTTCAAGCAAATACTTAAAATTTCTATTTACAACAGGGAATTTTCAACCAAATAGTAAAATTCTCAAACAAAAAATATTAAACTTCAACCAGATACGAATTTTTAAAAGACTGTTGAATTTTCAACAAAAAGCTGAATTTTCTACGAAAAATCTAATCGTTGATATTTCAAGAACAAAGGAAACGAATTTTTAACAAAATAGATCAATTTGCAACCTGAGTTGAATTTTTAACAAAATAATGAAATTTTCAACAAAATACTTGAATTTTTAATCAAGTAGTAGAATTTTCGATTTTTTTAAATAAATAGTTAAATTTACAACTACAAAGGATAAATTCGCAAGCAAAAATGAAATTTTTTTATTTTGAGTAGAAAAAAAATGATTTTCAACAAAAAAGTTGAATTTTAACTCAGAACTGAATTTTCAACAAATTAATTAAATTTTCCACAATATATTTGCATTTTAACCAAATAATTAAATCCTCAATTTATAGAAAGCTGAATTTTAAAAAATGTAATAGCTGATATTTGAACCAAAATTAAAAATTAAAAAACATTAAATAAGATAAGATAAGATGTTTCGATCATTAAAAAGATACATTTTCAACAAAAAATTGGATATTCAAATTTTAATTTGAAAAAATTAATTTTTAACAATGAGGCACAATTTTGAACCTTATAGTCTTATAGTCAATAAAAGGGATGAATTTTAAATCCAAAATGAGGAATTATTCAACTGAATAGGCAAATTTTGAATAAATAAAGATTTTGCAGTCGAAAAAGAAAAAAAGTTCATTCAAATTGTTGAACTTGCAAGCCAAAAGACGAATTTTCTGTAAAACAGTTCAACTTTTAACCCGAAAATATGAACTTTCAACAAAAGAGTTAATTTTCATCGAAAATATGAATTTTCAACAAACAAGTTCATTTTCATCGAAAAAATTGCATTTTTAACCAAAAATGAGGCATTTTTGAACCAAGAAGATTAGAGTTTTAATAAAAAAAGACGAATTTTCAACAAAATATATAAATTTTTAAACAAACAGTTGAATTCGCAATTGAAAAAGATACATTATTTACCAAATATAAAAAATGTAAATTTTGCGTAAAAAAATTAATTTTCAACAAAAAAAAACACAATTTTGAAGCATATAGTCCAATCATCAATCAAAGAGATGAAGTTTCAATCAATTTTCAATTTCAAACCGAAATGAGGAATTTTCCAACTAAAAAGACAAGAAAGAAAGTTCATTCAAATTGTTGCATTTTTAATAAAAAATGAGGACATTTTAAACATTTTAAATTTCAATTTAGTTTTCTGCCAAAAAAAAAACCAAAAGACGTGTTTTTCTACCAAAACAGATATACATTTTTAAACCAAAAAGACAAATTTAAAAAAAATCCCCTTAGCTAATGTGAAACGCATCCCAAATCACCCCCAAAAGCTAAACAGACACCAAAAATACACTAACTCAAAATTCTGAAATTTGTTGCACAAAAAAACTTCATTCGATGCCTAAAGATCGTTAAAAAAGTTTTATTTCCTCAGCGAATGTGAAATACGCTTCAAATCATCCCCAAAAATTAAACAAATTCACCAAAAATACACAAATTCAAAAGTCTGCAATTTTTTTATCAATAAAACATTTTATGCGATGCGCAATAATCGTCAAAAAAGTTTCATCTTCCTAGAAAATGTTAAACCCCCTCCAAATTATCCCCAAAAATTCAACAAATTTACCAAAAATACACTGACTTGAAAGTCTGCAATTTTTGCACGAAAAGTAATTTCATTCGATGCGCTATAATCACCAAAAAAGTTTTATCCCCTTAGCTAATGTGAAACGCATCCCAAATCACCCCCAAAAGCTAAACAGACACCAAAAATACACTAACTCAAAAGTCTGAAATTTGTTGCACAAAATGTTTTCATTCGATGCCTGAAGATGGGCAAAAAAGTTTCATTTCCTCAGCGAATGTGAAACACCCTCTAAATTATCCCCAAAAATTAAACAAATACATCAAAAATACACAAATTCAAAAGTCTGCAATTTTTTTAAATGATAAAACATTTTATGCGATGCGCAATAATCGTCAAAAAAGTTTAATCTTCCTAGAAAATGTTAAACACTCTCCAAATTATCCCCAAAAATTAAATAAATTCACCAAAAAATACACAAATTCAAAAGTTTGCAATTTTTTACAGAAAATCATTTCGTTCGATGCGCAAGGATTGCCAAAAAATGTTTTCCCCTTTATAATAGATATGTTTTATTCGTGCTCCTAGTGAGAGAAGATTTAATGTTTAGAATCGAGGAAAAATCGGTAATTTTCTGGACGAAAATTAGTAGACACCCTTTTTTGGAAATTTCAATAAAGAACAAAACAATTGTTTTAGAGAGCGAAACGAATATTTCACTTTAATTTTGCACCTTTTTGTTTCTGCCACGAGCAAAAAGTTGAGGTGAATATAATAGTAATACTGAATTAAAATTGCTAATTAGTTTGGTATCATTAAAATTAAATAACATATAAAGTTGTAAATGTAAGACTTGTGAAGAATAATGGTCTCTTTGGTATTTGCATAAAGATTGTAATTGCTATTGTTTTACCGGTCGTAATTTATAATGCATCTGGAGCGATAACCGTCAATGAATCTGAAACACGAGAAACGCCCGTTAGCTTTTAAAAAGGGGCCGTAAAGGAAAAATTGATAAATGAGAGAGAATTGAAGGGAAAAAGTTGGATATGAGTGTGCGTAAGTGGTAGAGGCTCAGTATGGTCAGACGACCCCACTACTTTCTTCAATAACCCTTCTACTAGCAGAATAGCTATACTTCGCTATGTACTATATATATTCCTATATTAAAATGGATTTCAGGATATAGTCAGATGCTTCTGTCGGCATAGTAGACTTCTGGTAACAGGCAGCTTTACTCGCGTTTTCTTATCGACTGAAAAGCACCAACGTTGCTCATCTACCTTCTATCTAAAAGGGGTGGCGTTGAGCTTTAGAATGAACTTCGAATAATCAAAAGTCTTAGTCTTAAATTAAGCGCATGGTTCCAAAAGGAAAATAAAATTTGAAAGTTTGTTCGAAAACTTTTTACTTTCAATTTTTATAAAGTTTGTCAAGTAAAAGCGTGATCAGAAAAATTCGTGAAAACTCCACACTAGAAATAAGGGGCGGTTCATAAATTACGTACCAATTTTGCGCTATTTTTGACATCCCAGTCACTCCTCGTTGGCGATCGTAGTTTTTTTTAACCCCCCCCCCCCTCGAAATTAACATAGCCAAAATGCCCAAAATGCTCCTAAAACATGGGAATTAGGGTGATTTTTTACGAAAATATAGGAGTAAATGGGTTTTAAACCAAATTAATGTAGATACCATATTTTAAATTCAATATGATACGATTTAAATGCCTAAGATTTCATTCGAAATATATTGAATTTTCAACAAAATAGTTGAATTTTTCACCAAAAAAGATGACTCTTCTAAAGGAAAAGATTTATTTTCGATCCAAAAGAACGAATATTCAACAAAATCGTTGCATTTTCTACCAAAATATTAATTTTTAAGAAAATAGTTGAATTTTCCAACAAAACTATTACATTTTAAACGAAATAATGTAATTTTTAAGCATGTAGCTGAATTTCCAAACTACAAAGATACATTTTCAAACAAATTGTAGAAATTTTAAACCAAAAAATTTTAATTAACTTAAAAACAATTTTATTTTCAATCAAATAGTTGAGTATTCGAACAAAAAAAACTTATTATTTCGAAGCCAGTTGAATTTTAAACAAAAAAGTTTATTTTCAACAAAGAAAGATGACTTTTCTACCATAAAAGATGAGTTGTTAACAAAATAGATGAATTTTCTATCAAATAGTTGAATTTTCAACTAAAGAAGGTTTAAAAAATTAATTTGTAACAATAAAAGAAAAAGAACTTCAACCATTTGAACTGAACAAAGACAAATTTGTAAGAAAATAATGGACTTCTAAACTAAAAAGATTAATTTTCAACAAATAACAATAATTTTCTACCCAATAAGGAGAATTTTCAACAAAATACTTGAAGTTTATACCCAATAGTTCAATTTTCAATTGATTAAAGATACATTTTTCAAGCAAAATGGCACAGTTAAATTTTCAGATAAAAAAAATTAATTTTGAATCCAAACAAAACGAATTTTCAACAAAGTAGCTAAATTTTCAATTGAGGAGGTAAAGGTTGAAAACATGAATTTATTAACAAAGTAGATCAACTGTCAACCAAAAAGTTGAATTCTCAACCAAAAAAGATGAATTTTTGAACAAGTAGTTAAATTTTCAATCAAAAAGATGAATTTATCACGACTGAAGACTAGTATTCTAACCAAAAAAATGAATTTTCAAGAAGATACATGATATCTCAACCAAACAGATGAATTTTGAAACCAAAAAGAAAAATTTTCCATAGAAGAGGTAATTTTTAATCAGATAGTTTCATTTCTCACCCAATTGTTGAATTTTAAAGTGAAATTTTTTTTTACAAAACAGTTGAATCCTTAGCCACAAAATATTAATTTCTAATAAAAAAGAGGCATTTTTAACCAAAAAGGATTAATTTTCCAACAAAAAAGACGAATTTTCAACACAATACATGATTTTTTTACCATATAGTTGCATTTTCAACGAGAAAAGATCCATTTTCAACCAAAAATAGAATAGTTGCGTTTTATGTTGAAAAAATTAATTCTCGACCCAAAAAATAGAATTTTCAACAAAATGGTTAAGTTTTTAACCAGAGACGAGTGTTCAATTGAAGTGATAAATCTTTAACAAAAAAAGGATTCCTAACAAAGTAGTTCAACTTTCAAGCAAGTAGTTGAATTTTTAACTAAAAATATGAATTCTCAACAAAAAATGCAATAGTTGATATTATTCATCCGAGAATAATTTTATTTTAAATAAAAGAAAGTTGAATTCACCAAAAATATGAATTTACAACGAAATAGTGAAATAATTACCCAAATAAGTAGTTAAATTTTCAATCCAAACCATGAATTTTCAACCAAGAAGTTGATTTTCTACCAAAAGGGATCAGTTGGCAATAAAATACATGAGTTTTTAACCAATTAATTGAATTTTGAACTAAAAAAGATAAATTTTAAACAAAAAATCGAATAGTCAAATTCTCATTTAATAAAATTAATTTTCAAGGAAAAAAGAAACGAATTTTTAATAAAATGGTTAAATTCTTAACCATAGAGATGAATTTCAAATTTAATAAAACAATTTTTAACAAAGTTTTGGTATTTTCAAGAAAATAATTCAATTTTCAAACAAATAATAAAATTCTCAACTAAACGCGATGAATTTGAAACCAAAAATAGTTAGATTTTCTTATTGGGTTTTAATCATTCAGTTCGTATTTGAGCGGGAAAACGGGAAAAAGGAAAAAAGAGTCAAGTTTTTTAAAGGCAGAAGAAAAAGAGGAATTTTCTAAAAGAGGAAGAAGGTGTAACTTGAAAAGAGGGATTATAAGGGAAAGAATAAAAAATTATTTTTACAATTAGAAAACAAGAAACAATCTTTTTATAAGTAGTTGTATAGTTTTTGAATAATGTTAAATAATTTTTCAACGATTCCTTCCATTAAAGAATTGATTTATTCAAATAAGATATACTTACGTTGTCGAAAATACATTCACGGCAATATAAAAATGTTCGAGAAAACATGAAATTGGTTAAAATGACATTTTTTTGATGTTTTAAATCGTTCTCATAATCAAGAATATTTCCTCTTCTAAAAATTCCTTCAATAATTAAATCATCATACTTTTGAGTATAATTAAATATTTCTGTCTAAGATTCGTTATTTTATGCTCACTATAATAAACACTTTGAACGTAAATTGGAAACAACACTCTTCAACGCTCTCATACTTTAATTAAAGATAATTGAAGTTTCAGCGCCTAAAATATTGTACACTTTTTAAATTTTTATTCTACAATATTAAAAGCAAACTATTAAAAATAAATTAAGACAAATGTTTAAATATTATGAGTTTGACGAATTCCTCAAGCAAAATTTCCTAAAATTCTTTGGAATCTTTAGAAAGAAATTAAAATCTGTGAAAACTTTTCAAATGTGTCGAATTCCTTCATATCCTTTGAAACTGTTGAAATTCTTCAAAAACAAATTTATTTATTAAATAAAATTATCTAGAAATTCGTTAAAATCCCTTGAAATCGTAAAAATCCATTAAACTAACTAAAAATCATTTGAAGTTCCTTGGATATAAATTAAATTTAAATTATTCATTAAAATTATCTTACAAAATCCATCTAAAGAATATGCACGCGCGTAAAGCGCACGTTTACGTTCCTGCATTTTTATTTTCTAATCTTAAAAACCTAAAGTATTTAAAAATCCATAACGACAAATTTTTCAATATTAAGAGTTCTACCATTTTTTGAAATGAAATCTCTTGAAATTCTTTCGAATCTTTCAAAATAACTTAAACTCTTTTCTTTGAAATTTCATATGTCTATCCTATTCCTTGAAATTGTTGAAATCCGTAGCAACCCCTTCAAATATAATTTATTTCATTCCCTAAAGTTCTCTAGAAATTCGTCGAAACCCCCTAAAATACCTCAAAATCTTTGGGAATCGTAAAAATGCATTAAAACATTCATATGTACAATTGACAATTCAAAAATTGTTGAATTTCAAAATTCTAGGAAATCGTCCAATAATATTCAGGTTACAATTTCACAGGTTTTGAAAATTGGTTTTAGGTGGCGATTGAAAATCGAATTTTCCATTTTTCACAAAAATGAAAACTTGCTCCCATGTAGTGGGGAACCTAAATAAGAATAAAAAATATTTGATACGAGTAAATTATTCTTTCCGAGAAAATCAAAATTTAATTTGAGGGTATCGCACTAAAATAGACTATTATTCGGTGAAAGGACTATATTGTGTTAAAAAATTAGAATTTGGATAAATATTTTTATCACAATGTGTATTTTACATATTTTTTGAGAATTCTAAGTATTCTTCAGTTGAAAATTCAACTATTTATTTCATTAAAAATTAGATTTTTTTGACCGAAAATGAAGTGTCTTGTTGAAAATGCTTCTATTGCGGTTAAAAAGTCAACTACTTTCTAAAAAAATCGACTTTTCAGGCTGAATTTGTCGAAATTTGGTTGTAAATTCGTCTACTTGGGTAGAAAATAATTATTCTAGGATAGGATTCAAGTATTTTGTTAAAAATTGGTATATTTTTGTTGAACTTAACTAGTTAATAATTCGTTTTTTTTCTGGAGAGTAATCTTTTAAACTGAAAATTTGACTATTCCATTTTTGGTTGAAAACATATATTTTTTAATGAAAATTTTAACTATTTGGTTGAAACTTTAAGTATCTTATACTGAAAATTTTTCAACCATTTTGCTGAAGGTTTAAATATTTTGCGGAAAATTCAATTATCCTGCTAGAGTCATCTTTTTGGTAAAAAAATCAACTGTCTGGATGAAAATTCGCCTTTTTAGATCGAAAATTCATCTTAATTTGCTAAAAATTTACTTTATTCTCGAATATTCAACTTTTCTGGTTGAAAATTGAACTATTTGGTTGAATTTTAAACGCTTTTCCTGAACATACTTTTTTTGTTCTTGATTATTTATTTTTTTAGATAAAAATTCGTATCTTTGGTTGAAAATTTCACTATTTTGTTAAAAATGTGTGGCTTTTTTGTTGAAAATTAATTTTCCTTACTCAAAATGAAACTATTCTATTTTCGGTTGAAAATTGATATTTTAAATTAAAAATTGATCTTTTCGCATTGAAAATTCGTCTTTTGTAAATGAAAATCTTCTTTTGTCAAAAATTCAACTGTTTTGCTAAAAATTCGTCTTTTTGGCTTGAATATTAAACAATTTTTTACAAAAGTTAAAGAATTTGATAGAAAGTGTACTTTTTTAATGAAAGTTTATATGTTTGGTTTGAAATTCAACTATTTTGGTGAAAAATTAAACTATTGATTTGAGAATGTAAATATTTTATTGAAAATTCGTAGTTTTTTCTGGTCAAAAATTATTTTTTCCATCTGAAAATTTAACCATTTTGTAGAATATGTATGTATTTTATTAAAAGTATGGCTATCTAGGTAAAAAATTGATATTTTTTCTTGAAAATTAATCATTTTGTTTGTTTCAATCTTGCTGGGAAATGAAGTTTCCTGTCAAAAATTCTTCTGCTGTGGTTAAAAGTCAACTGTTTTCTAGAAACTTCGACTTCTTATTTTGAATTTGATAAAATTTGGTTGAAAATTCGTCTTGTCTAGAAAATTAATCTTCTTTGTTGAAAATTCAATAAATTAGTTGAGGATTTGACTATTTTGTTGGAAATTTGTCTTTTTCATTGAATTCAACTGGTTGATAATACGTTTTGATGTTTTGAATTAGTAATCTTTTCATCTGGAAATCTATTTCATTTTTGATTGCAGACTTATCTTTTTTTGATTAAAAATTCAACTATTTCATTGAAAGTTAATTTATTTTATTAAAAATGTCTCTTTTTGTAAAAAATTAATCTTCTTGGTTTGGAAATTTATATATTTCGTAAAAAATTTAACTTTTCTGTTAAAAGTTTATTTGTTATGTCGAAAAGTCAGCTATTTTGTTAGTCATCTTTTTCTGGTTGAAAATTCAATTATTTTGTTGAAAATTCTTCCTTTTGCATTGAAAACTCACCTCTCTTGTCTGAAAATAAATTTTTTTATTGCAAATCAATAAAATACGTGTCGTCTTATTACTTTTTTGTTGTGAAAAACAACATATTTGAGTGGCACATGATTCTGTGACTTGAGCATGGACTGCCTACCCGATAAGGAAAAAAATTTCATTAAGTTCGTTTTATCAGCAATTCGTGAATTCATTGTTGTCTCAAGTCTTAAGCTTAATCATATGGCTCACTGTCAGATTATATGTTATGCCCAGCAAAATCGGAGTATGCACATAAAATTGCAAAATGCAATTTGAAAAACACATACAATTAATTAAACTACCTTATATGGTTGGGGTCGTCAGGCGAGTCACCCTAATCGCAACATATCACGTGCTCGTTAACGGTTACCACCCTAAAGCACTTTTACTTCTTCGACCAATCGGAATACCCCTTTACTTGTTGTTAGCCAATCGACGTGAATTCGTCGCGAAAGGATCGAAGGGTCATTTTCCAGCTAACTACGTATCGTCACATTGTGCATGTTTCGTGCCCTATCTGTGCCTGCCATCAGGTATCAGTTAAATTTGCATAAAAATCTATACTCTTGCGTCCCGTGTAATATTCTGCGTTTTTTCACTGCTCGTAAAAAAGGGTATATCATTTAAAGTTAAAGAGGCTTTGATATGAGCACGGAGAAAATTGGAGTTTCTATTAAAACCAATTTTTGGTTCCTATGCTGCTTCTATAAGTAGTCACCTTGGCCTATGAGATAAAATACTTATGAAGAAGAAGTATGAGTGAGTATAGGATTCAGTACTTTCTCGCGAAAAGTATTGGACCGTGCTGAAAAGGAACCCAAAACGATGAATTTATTGCAAAGGAGACTCCAGTTGGATCTGCAAAGGAATCCATTTTTAATACAGACTTTTTCCAAAATACCTATTTCTTGCTTTGCCTCTTCAACATAGAACACTGATGGAAATAATGTAATAAAGTGGATGAAAATACACAATATTATCGCAATTAGAGTAGATATAATGACTTGATAAATATCATTTTCAGGTTATGTATTCATATCATGTCGTTTTCTTTGCCGACAAGTTCCGAAAATTCCTAACTTACCAACGCCACCTTGCAAGCGATTGGTTTGTGGATGCGCCTCAATGTTTTTATTCAAGTGTTCTCCAAAGGAACCCTTTTGTGTTTCAGATGTACCATTCAATTGAATTACAGAATAAATTAATTTAATATTTTTCAACGAAAATTAATCAAATAATTAATTAAATTCTTCATGTTTAGTAAAGTAGGAATTTAAATTAAATTAATTGAGCACACATATCTTATTTTTTATAATTATAAAAATAACATGAAATCCCACCAAAAACATCTATTTGGGAAACGTATGAGTGTGGAATTTTTGTGATATAATTTTAAAGCAATCATTTAGTTTTGATGGGAAAATTCTGCAATCTTACAAGTTTTAAAATCTATGAAATATGTGTAACTATTCAATTTTGAAAGTTTTAATTCAGTTGTCTTTTCGTTGATAATGTGTTTAATTCGAATAGTTCAACATTTGTTCATCTTTAGTGTTAAATAATCTTTAACCTCAAAGTTGTTAAACTCAATGCTTCTTTACAGATAGCATCTTTCTGATGATTAATAAGTTGTCCGAAGGAACATTTAAAATCTGTGAGAGAAATTAATAAAAAATAAAATAAATTCAGTCAATTTTTCAAGTTTTTTTTAGTTTAGTATTTTTAATATTAAGTCCAACATGAAATTAAATCAAAAATTTGCGAAATACTTTTTAAATATAACAACTCCTCATCCTACAGGTCGTTCGTTTAAATAAATATATACATATATTTTTTTTGTAGAAATAAAATTGCATTTTCTACATTTCAGAAAGGACGACTTTCCATTTAACGCACAGTTTTTAATTTATCCACTTCTTTTATGATACTTTTTTATTCAGTTTTAAATGTGGAATAGAATTTCCTAAGCAATAATTTAAATATCTAAATTAAGGAATTGAGTTTTACTTATCTCAAAAAAGGCTAGATAGTTTTTTCTTTATTATTTAAAAAGATTAAAAACTATCCAAAAGGGAAAAACAATAAAGAAAAATAGAGTTAAAAAAATGCTTTGATAACCTTAATGACAAACAAATTTTCCGCTATATAAAAACTTCCATGAAACTCGCTGTTTTCAATTCATCCCATTCTTTTCTAATATTTTTTTTACCTAATTTTTGAAGTAGAATAATAATTTCTAACGAATAAACTAAAATGGCTAAAACAATGTATTGAATTTTAATTTCTTCAAAAAGGGATTGACACTTTTTTTCTTGAATTATTTAAAATGTTTAAAAACTATTTAAAAGTGATAAAAAATAAAGAAAAATCGATATAAAATGCTTAAATAACTTTAATGACAAAAAACGATTTTCTGTTATACGAAAACTTCCATAAAAAGCACAATGTTCAATTTATCCAATCATATAATATTTGTTACTTAGTTTTTGATGCCGAATAAGCATTCCTCAAAAACGATTTAAAACATGTAAAAAAATTTTTTTAACTTGAATTTTGATTATTTTAAAAACAACTAGATACTTTATTCCCGTTTTTAGTAAAAAATACTTTAAAATCATAAGAAAAATGTATTCTGTCAGGAAAAGTCGAGTGCAAGAATCTTCAGGTTAAAAATGATTGAGGATCATCGTGCCACTTTTCCATTAAAGTATAAATGTTATAAAAATTCAAAGATTAAATACTTTTTTGCAAAAATTACGATGATATTGGACTTTATGAATAGAGTAAGAATAAACGAAAGAATTTACAAAATTCTCAACTACACAAGGAATTTACTTATTATTCGATTGAAACGAAAAAGAATGTAGAGCACTAAGTAATGAAAATAGTTTAACGTTACGAGGTCACTAGAAATAATAATCAGGAATATCTCGCTGCATGGAATTATTAGTTCTCATTTATGCTAAATGTCGCAAAATTGTATTACTTCAAATGGAATGAAGTAGCAAAAATATTTAATTCGAATATATGGAGTCTACTTACTTGGAAAACCTGGAAAATCCTAAAATTTCAGGGAATTTTGATGTTCAGGGAAAGTCAGGGAAAAGTCTGGGATTATTTTAGAGGATGCTTAAATTTAATTTAAAAATTGTAATGTTAAATAAAATAATGATGTTGTTTCATTTATAAAAATAAACTGAAATCATACTTATCTAAATCAAAATTCTTCTCATTGTCATTGATGTCGGAATAATTTATTTTATTGAAAATATTACATGTTAAATATGCACGGAATTTTAAGTACATATAAAATTAATTTGAAAAAATTGGTTTGCTTATTCATGAAATTCATGGACTTTAGCAATAAATAAAAAATGGATCAATTTTGTTTCTAGTGGCATTCAATTATTCGATAGTAATAAAACGTGTATATTTAAGGACATCTCCTAATTATAAAATTCCTTAAAGCTTGTACCGATCAGCTCGACCTTCTATAAGGTTACTTTCATAAATTAAGGAGCATCATTATTTAATTTTATATATAAAAATTACCGTCCTTATGAAGTAAGATATTCAAAAGGATTGAAAAAAACATGATTCATAACGAACTCGCGTAATTGTATACTTAATAGAATGGTCTATACAAATCTTTACATTTTCTTATAAAATGGCTCCCTTAAAAATTGTTCCTTATAGTGTCAATATTCCCCCTGAATTTTGGCCGAATTAAAAAAAAATCTGTTATCTGAGCGGGCACATTCTCATCGCTCGCAAGATTGAGCGCGCATAGGGCGCGCGACTTTTGGTTCTCGCGCTTTGCGCTCGATAATATATTTACCTCGCGCTGTGCGCTCCGTCTTTCTACTTCCCCCACATTTGTGAACAGACCTTTCGAAGTATATTATATTTATTTCTGTACCTCGGCTTGGGACAGCTTATTCAGATATTGCAAAATAAAGTACAAATTTTATTTATCATGATGACTTTATTATTTGTTCCTTATTTTGCACTAATTTTTATTCTCAGCTATACTGAAAAATGTATATCATTCCAATTTTATGTTATTACAATTCAAATCATGCATTGGCATCGAAAGACTTATTTTCATTGTCTTTTTTTTATAACTAAACAAAAGTGCGCATCCTATAGAAACCAATTTTTTTATTATACATTTTATTGCAACTTGTATCGTTTTTCCATAAATTTATTTTGTTCATTTTCAATGTTATTTTTTACGATTTGAATCAAAAGTACGCATCTTAGCGTAAGGTGGTTCTGAAAAAAAATATGTAGAAATAATTTAGGCGAAAAATTTTGTTAAATAAAATGTTATTGTAGCTTGTGTCGTTTTTCAAACAAGTTAATTTTTTTTTAGTTTATGTGTATTTTTATAATACATTTTTTTTCTTTGTTTTGAACAACGTTTGTCTGTAAATTTCTTTTTCGGCTCTTGTGTGGTTTTTCGAAAAATGTTATTTTTTTATGTTTTTAATGCTATTTTTTCAATTAAAACAAAAACTGCTGTCCTATCAAACAATTATTCATGACAAATTAATAAATTTTTTCATTGATTTTTTCCATAGCTTGTGTCGTTTTTCCAAAAATGTAATTCTTTAATTTTTTTATGATTAAAACAAAAACTACGCGTCCTATAAAAAAGTGATTTCAAACACATTTGTAGATCTTTTCTGGATGCACAATTTTTGTCTTCATGTTTTTTCGTATCTTGTATAGTTTGAACGAAAAATGGAATATTTTATTTTTCATTATTTTTTTTGTGCGATCAAAATTTGAATTTTTAATTTATCCAAAAAATTTGAATTCGTTCTCAAATGCTTGAGAAAAATTATATATTGAGTCAGTGACGTACCTATACAAAAAAAATTCCAAGTCGGATTGAACCAACACCCTTAAAAAATAGATTTTTAGTCGCTATAGAAAAACGATTTTCAAAACCCAGGAAAATTTGAACCTCCAAATTCTTGAAAGATTTACTCAGAATTGGTTAACTTTTTCTGATGAAACTTATTTTCTCTCAATTTAGCCTGTTCTAATTTTAGGTTCCTGTCACTTTGAAATCATAAACTTCCAAATGATATTTCTCGGAACTGAATAATTTTTTTTGATCATATTTTTTTTACCTCAATTCAGGAAATACTTCAGGTCGTGAGCAACCTTTTGTTTTATCTTTAAATGGTAATTTCCATTTTACAGAATGTTATTTCGCTCTTCCGAAAAATTGCGATTTTGCTGCTTATCTAGTTCTGTACTGCAACCCTTCAGTTAAGTTGTTAATTAGTTAATCAACTTTCAACAAGATACACAATGCTCAGTAATACTCAGTTCTATCTAGGGAGCAATTTCATTAATGGAATTTCGAAAATCTTACCCTGCAAACCAACTCGGCTACGAGATATCGACATCGCTCTTCTCGGATTTTGGCATCTAAATTCTGTGCTTGTAACGATGGCACGCCAACTATAATATCTGAAATTAAATTTAAAAGAAGATTAGAGAGTTCAAAACTATTTGTGTTTGAATTAGAGAGTATTTTTAAATTGAAGAGTGTACATTGCAGGCCTCGGGCTCGTTTTAGAAATCCAAAATAGTGTCAATAGTTGCACACATTTTTGAAAATAATAGCAAAACAGTGTATGTACATTTTTTAAATATTAAATCGGGGGGTTAGCTTTTCTTAAATCTGGTATATAACACACATTAGGGTATACAAAAAACATGCATTTTCGTTTTTTTGTTTCTATTGAGTTAAAAATCTTGTATGTTTACGCAGTTTTTTGTAATTTTGTTTGTTTGTGCATACTTGAAATGATAAGCGAAGAACATTGTTATAAAGAAGCACTAATAATCTATTCCCACTATTGGGATGTCTTTAATACACATTTAAATTACTTTTAGGTTGTTAAAAAACAATTCATTTAAGCACGCAAAATTTGTATTTTTGAAAAATTGGTTTATATCACGTTTGTATGATTTTTTTTCAAGTATGCATAACTTCATTACAATACATAAATGAAAAACACTCATTTTAATGAGCCGCATCTTTTATATTCTTTATAATTTTGCGCTATGAACTGCCGTTTTCGAGAAAAATTGATTTTTCTATAAAAACAGACAAATTTGCGATGAGCAACCTCTCAAAGGAACGAAAAATCGAAAATGTAAGTTAAAAATCGGACATCTTTTTTATTAAATACTCCTAATATAAATCTCCCGTAAAATCGTGTGAAATCCTTGAAAATCTTTTGAATGCTTTGAAATCCGTTGAAATCCTTGAAAACCCCTGAAACCTGCTGCGATCCTCTAAAAATTCTTTGAAATCCCTTAAAATCTCTCAAAAAACTTAAAATCTTATAATTTTTGTATCCTATAAATCCTTTAAATATGGTGAAATCCCTTGAAATCTCTGAAATACGTAGAAAAATCCTTAGAAATCCCTGAAAACTCCTCAAAACTTTATTTTATTTGTTCCCTAAAGTTTTTTAGAAATCCGTCGGAAATCCTTTGAAATCTTTTAAATATCATTAATATCCTGGATACCTTTTTAAAATCCTTTAAAATTTTCTGAAATCCTACGTAAAATTCCATAAATCTGATCAAACTAATTGAAATGGCTTAAAATCTTTCAAAATATCCTAGAAACTTCGGAAACCCTTGAAATACGCAGAAATCCACTGAAATTTATTAAAACCCCTTGAATTATGGAATCTTATCATTCCATTTGAAATCATATGAATAATTAAAATATTGTAAAATTCCTTGAAATCCCCTAAAATTTTGTAAATACGTAAAAAAGTCCTTGAAATCTTACGAAATCATTTGAACTTTTAAAATCTCTTAAAATTACCTATAATCCTATGAAAGTCTTTGAAATCTCATGAAATTTCTCGGAATCTTTTAAAATACATTATATTATAGAAAATCCTTTCCAATTTTTAAAATTTTTTCCATCTTGCAAAATTCCTAGAAATCGTTTGAAGTCTCGTACAACATTTTGAAATTTTTAATAACTTTTTTAATTCCTTTAAAAATGCTTAAAGGTTCTAAAATCCTCTTTCTAATAATCAAAGAATATGAAAGAATTTGAAAAGAATATTCAATTTTTACGGGAAAAAGGATACAAGTTCAACATGAGTAAAATTTCTAGTTTAAATAGTCTTAAAAAAACTAAATTTGAAAAAAAAAATTGAAAGGGCTTAAATCAAGGAATCAATCATTTAAAACAATCTTGTTTAAATCTACTGAATTGCAGTGTTTCCAATTGTTTATATCTCCAAATTGATTAAGATCTAAATATCAAAACTTTAAGGTTTGATAGCGTTAAATTAGAAATCATTTAAACCTTAATCCAGAGCAAATTTAAAAGATCCAAACTTGAAGACGTTGAATTTATAAATGTAAAAAATTGAAAGCAAGAGAGGAAATTTGGAAAATTTCAAAGTATAAAGCATTAAAATTCAACCGAATTTATACATTTTCATTATCAAAGATGTTTAAAATAAAAATATATTGCAAGTAAGGTATTTGTCGGGCCAAATATCAGATCTCTGAAAAAAAATGTCTATGATTTTAAGAATGAAGATATTATTACTGATGTCATTTCAAATAAAAAGCATTATTTTGAATAAAAACTGTTAAAATACACAAAAAACATTTGTTGTAACAATGTTTTTTACAATTAAATTTTTCTTACCGTCGCTTCTTATTAATTTTTGAATGATTGAATTTTAATAAATGACGGCTTCTTTTTTCGGGGAAAACATTCTCTACAACTATCCTATTTCCAATTTTAAAAGTAAATTTTTCTATGGCTAAAGTCGTTAAAACAGTTTGTTTTAAAGAAACATTTTTTTAACCAAATAACCACATTTTAAGATTATTTAGTTATTTAAAAAATTGGAAACAGTAGAATTATAGGAAATTTGCTTCCCGAAAAAAGCCATGATTGTTTAAATTCAACCATTTTTTTAAATTGGTAAGAAGCGACAATAAGAGAAAATTCAATTACAAAAACTAGTATGAATATAATTATTTTTCGTAAGCTTTCAACTTTACTCACAAAAACAATGTTTTTTCTTTCATAAGCCATGGGTAATAATATAATTTCAATTCTTAAAATCAAAGAAAAGTTTTTTCGAGAGACCTGATTTTTGGTACGACAACTACCTTAAAATTCATCCTTATTGTAAAGCCTCATAAATGGAAAGCATTCAAATTCACTAAGAAATAAATAAAAAACACTGGATTTTAAAAGAGTACAAATTTGAAATGTGCGAAATTTAAGCAACTGAAATGTTAAACTTATGAAAGTATTCAGATAACAAAATTACTAAATGGAAAGTACCTACGTTTTAAAAAACTCGAGATTTGAGGCAGAAAAATTTAAAATTCTTCTAATGTTAAAAAAGGTTCCAAATACAAAAGCCTTCGAATTTTAAAAATGCTTTCCTTTTTTGAATGCTTGAGTATAAATAAAAAATGCTGCATCATTTGAATCAGTTAATGGGGTTTTTGCATATCTTCAAGTATATCTTTTTCCTGGTGAAATTGAAAGAGCACTAAAAATTGAATATAATTACTTGAGAAAAGTTTCTTTAAAATAAGTTTGATTTTTTTAAATTTGTAAGGAGTATCCTTTTTAAATTTTTTGCGGGAAGATAAGGCATTATAATTGGGCCAATGTTGGAAGTAAACATCAGTCTGATTAGTGCAGTTGATGGGGGAATTAATATGGCTGCTAGTGATTGGACTTAACATAACTTATGTTCACGTTTATTATTTAAAAGGTGTTTAAAAAGTAGGAAGAACGGTCTAGGAAGGTATTCAAAATGCTTAGAATTTCACTAAAACCGGAATTTGTAAAGTGTGGCAGAGCGAATGTATTCTGATTGGCTCAGCGGTTTGCAGGATATGACGTTTCAAGGTCACAGAGTTGTTTGAATAGGGATTTAGATACTCTTTTTAAATATTTTTTTTCTCATAAGTGAAGTACACCAAACTCTCGGTTTCGGACGAGTGGATCCCCCCAAATTGGGGGGATCCAAACATAAACAACCGTTGGCGAGACACGTTGCAACAAATGTCGCAACCGGTCTCTCGCCTGAGACAGCAGTTCTAGGAATGCGGAAACCGGGAGGACTGAAACCGAGAGTTTTGTGTATTCTATTTTTTTGTTTAAATGTACTATAATTTTCAGAATTGTATGCAGTATTTAAAAAACATATTGTCTAAAATTCATGCAACAACCCCATTGTAGGATTTAACTTACCAAGAAGTCTAAGAAGTCCAGTCAGCATCGACCTGAAGGACTGTGAAACGCTAAAACAGTGGGACACTAATCTAGCTTTTGCAGTCACAACTAAAAATCTTGTAGCTAAAGCGAGATCAGTTAATAGAGCTTCTCTTCTTCTATCTCTACCTCGTTGCAAAAGAGCACTCAATCTCCATCGGTGCATTTGTCCAGGAAAATTGATTGAATCTACTTCGAACTCTCTGCAAAACAAACATTTTGGTTATCACAAAAAATACAAATTCCTAAATCAGGATGGTTAATTTGCCACTTTAAATAATAAAAACAGCCTAAAGTCCAGAATTCATGGTTCCTATGAATTTCAAAATAAAAAAAAAACAATAACCGAACAGAAATAATAATTAATTTAAAAGAAAAAATACATAACTATGTCAAATTATTAGTAATGATTAAAAATTTTGGGAAGCTGGTAGATTAAAATTTCGGACTTACCGTTTACATCTGAAATATCTTATTAATATTTAGAAGTCAACTTTCTACTTGGAATAATTTTTAAAAAACTAAGTAATTGTAATATATCTAACTAAATTTTATAAGCCTAAATTCTATTGCAAAGGGAAAGGGGGCTGTGATAAATATTAAATCAATTTGGGAAATTTGTGAATACAAAAAAATTGGAAAATTACAATAAATTGGATAAAATTATTCATCCCACACCACTCGATGATAAGTTTAAAGGGGTTTGCTACAAATCCAACTTCATGCTGAGGACTCGTGTATTTACAAATACAAAGCCACATTGTGTTTCTGTGTCGAAAGAAGGGAAGTTAAATGCCAGGATATTATTTTTTTGATCACGAACTAAAATAATAAAATGTTTAACCATAACTGCCTGTTTGAAAAACAATTTTTTTACATCACATAACTAAAAAATTAAAAAAATTCAATCCCAAGTTTCTTCCGAAGAATCAATCAATAAATTAAAATAAATCAGGATTTACGAATTAGTATTATCGAAATCTCTGAAGATACCTAAAGAAAGACCGTAATAAAATTTCAGAATTTGTATTTAAAAAAAATTGAAGTTTATATACAATTTCTGAGAGGAATTAGAAGAGTTAAGTTCCCTTGTGACAGTGTTGGGAAGTAACCGAGTTACAATTAAAAATGTGTAACCGAAATTTCACATTTTTATTTCTAGCTGTTGAAAAGTTTATGAAAAATGAAATAATTTCTGTTTGGAAACGTAGAAAATTCCACAATTTTCAATTTGAAATATTATGTCGATTGATGAATAATTGCACATTTTAAAAGTTTAAAAATGAAATTCGAAATATGTATATAAAAACTTAAGGTAGTTGTCGTGCCAAAAGTCAGGTCAAGGTTTCTTTGATTTTAAGAATTTAAATGATATTATTAGTCATGTCGTATGAAAGAAAAAAATATTATTTTTTATGAAAAAGTCTTACGAAAAATAATTGTTTTAACAATATGTTTTGTAATTGAATTCTTTGTTACTGCCGCTTCTTGACACTTAAAAAAATTATTGAATCTTTATAAATCATGGCTTATTTTTACGAGGAAAACTCTCCCTACAACACTACTGTTTCCAATCATGTAAGTTTTATGCGGGTTAAGTCAATTTTGTGGTCAGAAGAATTTTTGTTGTTGATAAAATCAAATTATCACATTTTTTTCGCAGTACAAAGATGAACTAGTTTGTTAACAATTCATGTTTTTAGTTGAAGATTATTCATTTTAGTTCAAAATTAATTTCTTCAGTCGAAAATTACACTATGTTGTTGAAAATTTGTTATTTTTTTGGTTGAAAATTCAACTATTTTATTTTTTGTAGAACATTTATCGTTTTTAGTTGGAAAGTCATCTACTTGGTTGCAAATTCGCTTTTTTTGTAGAAAGTTAATCCTCTTGGTTCAAAATTCAACTATTTGGTTGAAAATTTATGTACTTTGTTGAAAATAAATCTTTTCTGGCAGAAATTGAAATCTTTTTTGGTTGAACTATTAACTATTACATTTTTCGTTGAAAATTAATCTTTTTGGCTAAAAATTAATTTTTTTAACTGGAAACTATTCCTTTTTTGGTAGAAAATTTTTCTTTTCTGGCTGAAACTTAAAATATTTGGCGGAAAACTGATGTGTTTTGTTGAAAATTCGTCTTTTTGGTAGAAAATTAATCTTCTCGGTTGAAAATTTAACGGTGTGGTTGATAATTGAATTTTTTTGTTGAAAATTCTTTTTGTTGTTGTACAAAATCATTTTTTTTGTTAAAAATGTAACTGGTTGAAAATTAAACTGTTTTTGATTTAAAATAAAAATATTGTTTGGTTGAAATATTAACTATTACATTTTTCGTTGAAAATTCATCTTTTTAGGTAGAAAATGAATTTTTTTGGTTGAAATATCAACTATTACATTTTTCGTTGAAAATTCATCTTTCTGGTTGAAAAAAAAATTTTCCAACTGGAACTTTAACTGTTCTATTTTGTTGTAGAAAATTGATCTTTTTTAGTTGAAACTTCAACTATTTGGCTGGAAATTGATGTATTTTTTTTAAATTCCTTTTTCTTTATAGAAAATTAATCTACACGGCTGAAACTTTAACTGTATTTATGTCGGTTGAAAATTCATCTTCTTTGTTAAAAATTCGTATTGTTTTTTGTTAAAAATTAATTTTATTAACTGCAAATTTAAGAATTTGGTTGAAAATTAACTTTTTTGATGAAAATTAATATTTTTTGGTGAAAAATTTAACTGTTTTGTAGAAACTTCAACAATTTAGTAAAAAATTCACCTATTTGGTAGAAATTCAACAGTTTTGTAGAAAATTCGCTTTTGCTGTTGAACAATAATTTTTGTTAATAAAAATTTAACGGTTGTATTTTTGTTTAATCATTTATATTTTTTAGTTCAAGAACTCAAAAATTTGATTGAAAAATTATGTAACTTATTGAAAATTGGTCTTCTTGGTTGAAAATTCACCTATTCCATTAAAAAATTATTGATTTTTTGTTGAAAATTCGTATTTTTTTATAGAAACTCGATCTTGTTTCATCAGCCACTTAATGTATTTTGATGATAATTCGTTTTTTTTTTGTAGGAAATTAATCTTCTTGGTTGAAAATTCATCTTTATGGTTGAAAATTCAACTATTTAGTTGAAACTTTAACTGATTTGTAGAAAGCTCGTCTTTTTTGCTTGCAAATTCTACATTTGGCATGGAAACTTTTTCTTTATGGACTGAAAAATCTTTCTTGGTTGAAAATTCAACTTTTGTTGAAGATTCGTCTATTTCGTTTGAAAATTCATCTCTTTTGGTAGAAATTTCATATTTTTTGGTTAAAAATGCAAGTTTTTGGTTGAAAATGAATCTGCTTTGGCTAAGGATTCAACTACTTTGTTGAAAATTTGTCTTTTTGGGTTCAATTCAAATGTTTTTGATTTGGAATGAAAATCTTTCCTTGGTGAAAATATAAACTATTACATTGTTTGTTGAGCATTCAACCTTTTTGGTGGAAAATTCGACTACATAGTTGAAAGTTGAACTACTTTGTTAATTCATAAGAAACAGTCAAAGGGGGGTACGTGGTTCAAAATTTCAGAAAAAAAAGTTTACGTAATTTATGCAAGGTCCCTAAAGTTAACGTTAACGTGCTACTTTTTACTGGTAACACGTGTCAAACACTGGTAATTATCACATCAACATTTCTAGTTTGATTTCTGTTATTTAACATTTAATTAGAAATATTAAGTGTTCCCAACACTGTCTAATGAGCAGTAAAATAGCTAGATGTGCAGACAGTAAACACTGCGTTTGTGATGATGATGTGAAGCGTTTTACGACTTTTTGAAGTGGGTAAACATTTACACAAATTTGTTGCTTTGTTAAGTCACTCATGAGTAAATGTGGAGTGTCGTGAGTGCGTGACGTACCCGCATCTCCGAATGCTCTCCAATTGAACGACATTCAGCTTCTTCGGTTTTCCATACTTATCCTTGTGCAAGCTTTAGAAAAATCGTTACAGAACATGAGAGACATAGACACTCGCCTCACAGTCAAGAATTCTCGAAGAAGAGATTTTAAAAGACTTTCGTGTGACCTGAATTACGATTCGATGGCGATGAATCAATAGGGATTTTTCGGAAGACTTCCACAGAAAAGTGATACTTTTTTTTTATAAAATGAAAATGGGACTCAGAAAACAGAGAAGGATTTGTCAAATATAAAAGGATTGATCAAATACAAAAGGATCTATCAAATAAATCCTTGGTTTACAAAATAGGACGACGAAATAGGACTCTAAATATTCAGGGAGTCTACCCGACGGCTGATTTTAAATCCCCGGCCATTTCCCGGTTTTCTAACGGTCAATTTTTAATTCTTCCCAGTCAATTTAAAAAAGTTCAAAATAGTTCAAGAGATTAAAACATTTTAAAAGAATTAAAAGATTTCTGATGTGGTACAGGGTATTTTGGAAAAGCATTATAATTCTGAGTTGGAACATCAGATAACTTTTGGTCACAAGAATTAGAATTCTGGTTTGGAACAGAGATTTTGTGCAAGAATTATAATTCTGAATTTGAACAGGTTTTTTTTTTCATTCCCTTCTACATCAAAAATACAATTACTTTCCAGTTCCATGTCAAAAATTCTCTATTCAAGTCATATGATAATTCTTTACGAAAACTCCCTGTCCTAAAGTCCAAATGAAAATTCTTTACGGAAATCCCCTGTTCCAAGTCAGAATTATATTTATTTACTACATTTTCTATCATAATTTAGAAATATAGCAACTCCCTTTTTATAAAATTTGGAAATGGGCAGTCTAAAATCCTGGAAAAATTTTATTTGCAAAAATAATAATTATAAATTTAAACAAATTCTGATTTGGAACAAGGAATTTTTAGGATCTGACGCTGACTTTTTTGTAAATTCTCTTTTTATAAATAAAAATAAAAATTATTCTCGGAAATTTCCCGTTCCATGTCAAAATTATAATTCTTCAGGGGATTTTAAAAATAATTTATTTATTGTCCATCCAAATTCAGAATAATAATTATATTTATTTACAAAATGTTCTATTATCATTCAGAAATATAGTAAATCCCTTATTCCAAAATTTGGAAGAGGCAAGTTTCAAATTATGATGAATTCTGACTTGGAACAGTAATTTTTTTAAATTTCCTTCTTCTAAATTAGAATTACAATTCTTTTCCAAAATTCCCTGTTCCAAAGTCAAAATTATACTTCTTTACGAAATTTCCTGTTCAAAAATCAAAATTATAATTCTTTTCGAAAATTCCCTGTCCTAACTCAGAATTATAAATCTTTTAGAAAATTCCCTGTCTCAAAGTCGAAATTATTATTCGTTACTGAAATCCCCTGTACTATGTTCAAGACTTAAAAATATAATTCTTTACAGGAATTGCATTTCCCAGTATTGTCAAAATTATCATTCTTTTCAAAAATTCCCTGTTCCAATTTAGGATAATTGTAATCCTTTAAGTGGTTTTTTATATTTATTTTATTTATTTGCCCGTTCCAAAGTCAAACTTAACGATATTCCCTGTTCGAAAGTCAAAATTATAATTGTTACGGGAGTTCTCTCACCTAATATTTTCATTACTATATTTCTTTACTGAAATTCCCTGTCCCAAACTGCAAATTATTTATCATTATAGAAATTCACTGTCCCAAAGTAAAAATTATAATTCTTCACGGAAATTCCCTGTCCTAAACTCAAAATTATATTTCTTTTCTAAAATTCCGTTTCGCAACTCAGAATTATAATTCTTTTCGAAAATTCCCTGTTCCAATTCAGGATAATTGTAATTCATTAAGTGAATTTTTTTATATTTCTTTTATTTATTCCCTATACCAACTCAGAATTAGAGTAATAAAATATATAAAACCACATGTAATTTACATATTAGTAGATTCAAGAGAAAACCCCCGGTCACTGAATCACATTTCTGGCCATTTCCCGATATTCCCGATGACCCGAGCAGGTAGACACCCTGAAATTGTATTTGAAAAACAAAAATTGGATTTACGAAATAAAATTTTGGGTTTTAAAATGAAAAACGGACAAGACGTGAAGAAAATGAGCACGTTGCTTTATCTGAGAGCTCTTTCTACTTATTTACGAATAAGAAATTCAAATCTGTGATAAACTATGGACTATTTCTATGAATTTGAGTCTCTAAGAGAGTACGGAAGCAAAATTTCTATGAGGCTAGGGAAATGAGAGAAAGTAGACGATTTTCTTTTCTTTTCGAAGGCTTACCCCCTTTCTCTAATGCTTTCTAGCTGCTTGTTGGTAAGTCTTCTAGGCTCTCCTTTGCTATCGACAGCAACTGCGTCCAATTCGTCGAAGCTGGGGGCGACGAAAAAGTCCCTCAGGTGATGCTTTTTCCGAGCCAGGGTGTCTTCTCCATCGGTGCAGGTCGAAAGAGGAGGAGGCAAGGCGATCGGAAAGGTTCTCCAGTGGTAGAGAAATTGCTGGGCGACCTCCTTGATGTTGTGGACAAGGGCCTCCACCTCTGCTGGTGCACCTCGCAGATGAGAGGTTTCAAACTCCACTGGCTCTTTCTGTAAAAAGATCTTTAAGTTTGAAAAGAATCAGTTTTATCAAAGATAAATAATATTTTATTCTAAATATTTTATAGTGAAGAAACTGATAAAACATTAATGGACTAATTCCATTTAAAATCAGGAAAAATATCTAGAAAAGTCTAGTTCATGGTGTCAGAATGACTTTTTATTTGGATATATGATTCTAGAGTTCACAGCCTAAAATTCTCTAAAAATAGGGGAAATAGGGAGATTCTAAAAAACTAGGGAAATACAATATTTTAAACAACATTAATGTAGGTAACATATTTCTAAGATCTCAAGTCGAAATATATTGCATTTTCAACAAAATAATGGAATTTGAAACCAAAAAATATGAAATTTCAACCCGAAAAGATGAATTTTCAACAAAAAAGGATATTTTCCGCCGAGTAAGATAAATTTTTAACTAAATAGTTGAACTTTCAACCTACGAAGATGAATCTTTAAACAAATGATCGAATTTTCAAACAAAAATGATCAAACTTCAAACAAAAACATTTGCATTTTCAACCAAATAGTTGCATTTGCAGCCTAAAAAGACGAATCTTTTAGAAGACAGTTGTATTTTTCCTAGCAAAAGATGAATTTTCTATCCAAAAACATGACTTTCTAACCAAATAGTTTAATTTAAAGAAAAAATAATAATAATAATTAGACTTTCCATCCAATAGTAGAATTTTGAACGATGAATCTCGGATAAAAAATATAATAGTTTACTTTTAAATTAGAAAGAATTAACTTTGAACAAAATAATTAATATTTTTAACCAAATAGTAGAATGTTGAGAAAGCGAGATGAATTCTGGACAAAAAATATAATATTAAACTTTTAAATTAAACAGAAATAACTTTCAACCTTAAAAGATGAATTTTCAACCAAAGAAGATGACTTTTCTACCAACAAATTAATTTTCAATCCAAAAGAATGGATTACCTACCCAAAAAGACGAATGTTAAAAAAAACAGTTGAATTTTCAACAAAATAATAAAATTAACTTCAACTTCAGTTTATCGAAAATTACCTATGAAAATAATATTGAAACAGATGAACAAAAATAAAAGTACAGAACTTGTCAGCATGAGAAACAACAAAGGTGAAATCCCTACATTAAAGGTATCACAGAACAAATAGGAAGAATTCTCAACAAACACAACATCCAAACCATATTTAAACCACCCGCGAAAATTGGACAACTTCTAAACAACACTAAAGATGAAAAGGCACCTCTCAGTGATACGGGAGTATATAAAATTCCTTGTTCTTTTGGTAAAGTCTATATTGGAGAAACCGGGAGGGCGGTGAGCCAACGTAAAAAGGAACATGAGAGTAAACTCAGGCTAAAACATTTCACGCAATCATCTCTAGCTGAGCATCATATTGAAACAGGACATAGCATTTTATTTGACAAAACAACCGTCATCGCAGAAACGTACAACATTTTTCCAAGAAAACACAGAGAAGCGATCGAAATCTTAAAACACCCTAATAACATCAATAGGGACAATGCATATAATACCAATCCGATTTGGCTTTCCGTCCTCCAGGGTTTTTTAAAAAAGACTTGATTGACCAATCAAGTTCGAGCAGTTCCCACCAGGGGGCGCTCTGGCCAATCATAGGCATCGTAGAGGATTGATATAAGAACAACATAACCTGAAACTTCAGTTTCAGTTCAGCCCTGAAGAAGTGAACTGCAATGTTCACGAAACGTTGGCAAGATTCGTAGTTTTGCACACGATTGAAACCCGAAAAAGCTTTAATTTTTTATCATAATTTAATTTTCATATTTAAATTTATCATAATGAATCATCGTGAAAGAATTAAATCCTTATATGGGCCTTTCAATAAAAACTTATGTCGACACAAAATTAGATAGCAAGTTAAAAATTTTGGTAATTAAATAAAAGACAAAAAAATTAATTCTTAAAATTGTTTTATATTTATAAAAATTCAAAACTATTGAAACGTTTTGTGGTGCATTTGATTTAATTTAATTTAATTTCCAACTCGCTATCTCCTTTTTCATGGTCATGAATTTTTCAATCTCTGTTACTTTGACGAGAATTTAATCTTCCTTTCATTTCGATTTGAATCGTTAATCAGTGAAATACTTTTTCCGGTAATATTTTTTTTCAGATACTAATCTTTCGACCGAAAGTAATTAATGGTCTTCTGTTTATATGTTAATTAAAATTAGAAAATAAATGTATTTGATTCTTTTGCCTCTCATAAGGCCGGACAAATCATCAACGTTAATTTATAAGTATTTTTAATTAGAAATCTTTCCCATTCAGTGTACCTGATGCAAAAAAAATGGCTAAGCGAAGATATTTTGTGAAAATGCAGGAAGTCTGATTTTTAATCTGCAATAAATATATGAAATTCTTTATAAATTAAAAAAAAATAGTCATAACATTGAAAATTTTTATTCCATTTATTTTCTCACTCTATCACAGTAATATAAACGGAAATGTAGAGGTGAATAATATTTAAAGATAGCTGCGGAGGAAAGTGACCTAATTTCAAGAGTACAGATATTTGAATATGCATAGGTTTTCAGATTCAAGTGATTTAATGCCTAATTTTAGAAGCTCGATATATGGTTCCTACTTTAATATTGTGAGAATCAAAATTGAAAAACAAATTCAAATATAATACTGCAATAATACTTCTAAAATATTGAGAATGCTCGTAAGAGTAATTTACGAAATGTAGAATTAAACTAGAATTTATATTGAACATAAGTGTAAGTATATTTGTAAAAGGGGGGAAAGTACACACTGCCTTGGCATAGTTATTTTAAAAGGTATATTGAATTGTTTAATTTATTCAAAATATATAGCAAATAAATAAATTTGAATAGGTTAATTAAACTCCAATTGTAAACACATGCAGGAGAGATAAATACAGATAAATCTAGATTCTAGAGCGAATAAATTTAAATAAACCGCGAACTAATTAGTGCATGTGAATTTAAATCGAATAAATCGAAGTAATGTGGATATTGAGAGGAAGGAAAAATTATTTTTTTCAATATCTATAATATACTCGGTAGGATGAGAAATTACAATTTTTAATTATAATTTCCCATATGCATGGAACTACCATTGGAAACTGTAAACATGTATTTTCAGTAGCAACAGATGACCAAAAAATCCACTTAAAACTTGTCCTATCTGAAACCAGCAATTATTAATATAATCACCAAGAAACGAGCAAATTCAATTTATTTTTTATCCTACTATCAACAAACGTTCCCTGGAGTAAAAAGAATCCTGTAACTAAAACCATAGTCCGTACCAAATGTTCATCCCCCGTGGCCCCAAGAGACAAAAAAAAGTAACAAAAAACTCGGCTGTACTTTTGAGGCGGGGTAATTTTGCTCTCCTCTCCTTGTAAAAGCACTAGGGACTTTTCTAATTTGAATGTTTGATGTTGGATCGTCTTTTGTTTCCGGCGAGCCGCACGGCAACGAGAAGAAATAAGAGCAGTTATATCCCTCTCGGTTTGCTTTCTCCCTTATACATTGTTCCCTATCCGATTTTGCCACTATTTGCGACCTCTCTGCCCTTCCGTTCCCCCCACCAGACATTTCACCCCCTCCCATCCGAGGCTCGAACCACCCGGCGCGGCGCTCCAGTGACGGTCAGTAAACTCGCTTCCAGTTTTTTTTTCACTCGAATTTTGTTCGGTCCGTTTACACTCAGCCACTGCAGATCCCCAATTCAAAATCACCTTTCTCACAAGCGGTGAACTGCAAATAATAGGCTGAAAAATTATTTTAAAAATTCTTTGTGTGATTTTACATTGTTTCGATTTTTTTTAAATGAATAAAAAAATGCATTCGAGTTATTACTATTTTATCCACAGAGCAGAAATGTTTAACCCTATACTCTTCTTCTAATCCATCAATAATAAAATTAATCAACACCCTGAAATGAATATCGAAACATTAGTATTTGAAATATTCATGATTTAGAGCACCTTGAATAAAAAAAATGCATATAAAATATATCTGAGGGCAAAATAAATTAAACCCTGAGCTTAGAAAATATTCATATTCGCAATTATAATTTTTTATATCAATCTCAAATAAAGAAAAATAAAGAATCTAGAACGTTCTTGACTTTTACAGAATGTGCTAGAATATTCTAGTATGTTTTTGGATATTATAAACCTTTCCAAATCTCTCAACTATTGTAGAATTTTGGAATGCGCAGCAATTTTTGAGAGCATTTTCCAATCCTTTTGTAAAATCTAGAATCTTCTAGAATATTATAGAAAATCCTGAAATGTAATCAGGTCTAGACATTTTTGAAATATTCTATAATATTCTTGGATTTTTTCTAGAATATTTCTGAATGTTTTATAAATTCTAGAAATAAAATATTCCACATTCTTTATAAAGAATCCCGAATCCTTTAAAGTACTGACAATATTCTTGCCATTTTGAGTAGATACTGGTAATGCCTAAAATCATCAGAGTTTTCTAAAATATTCAGAAATTGTCTAGATTTTCCTTAAATGGAATATTCTACAAATTTATGGATAAATCTGGATTATTTTGAAATACATTCTAATATTCTGGAATTTGTCTGAAATGATTTAGGAGTTTAATGAATATTCAGAAATTGTCCCTGAATTATCCTCAACATTAAACACAAGCTTAAATTCTCTAAAATGTTTTTTATTTTTTTCGCCGCATTAGCAAGGCGCCATTTATCAGCATTGAGCATACATACTACCCAGTACACAGTTTCAGCAGAATCGGAATAATATATTTTGTGTGATTTAGTGACAAACAGGCAAAAAGCATTTAATTTTTCCAATAATCATATTATTCACGAAATGTGTAAAAAACATTCAGAATCCTCCTATATTGATAACTTCATGTTGCATTATCAATGTTAGTCATTAGCCACTAAAATGACAATTTTATTTAATATAACCCCCTCTTGTGGGGGTTCAACTCAAAATTCCATAGAGGTCATAGAGGGCTATATCAACACGATTTTTGATCAATAACATATTATAGTTATATATCAACTTTTATTATATACTCACAACTCGTAATCCCCCCCCCCCACCGTTGAAAATTTTAAAATTCCAGTAAAATAGATTTTTGACTTTCGTTGGGTCACTTAACTTCTCAATATTTTATAATTGCGTTTCATTTTAGAGACTGACGTGTCATTGAGAGAAATTTTCATATTGCAAACACTAAACTTTAGACAATGCATATGAAACTTGAATACAATTATGTGGAACTTTAACCCTTCATGATGACACCTCAATATAATCATACAGTGGTCATACCGGCTCAAAATGAGCCAAGGCCGTTTTTAAACACTTCCCGTAATGTTTGTATATGTCATCAGGTTTTGGTGAAACTTGAGGACATTCTTTACATATCTAAGAACATGTAGCAATCTGGTAATTTTTTTTACATAATGAAAATTTCAACAACAAAATTTCCAGTAGACGTCAGCAAAATCTCATAGGATTATAATGATTTACCCATGGTAAACCATAAACTATTCCTGTGGCCAATTTGACCTTATTTAAAATTTAATTATATTTTTTAATAATGCAGAATTTGCTACACAAAAAATTCTCGAAATCCCCAAAATGAAGCGCAGTAAGGTAAATTTTGCTATATTTTGAAACCTTATAAACTGGAAAAAATAATTAACATAAAAAACAATGATTATTTTTAGAAGCTCTTATATTTAAAAAATAATGAAAAAACTGCTACGTTAGCCAAATATTCACATACTTGAGAAAATATATATTATAAATAATAGTGCAAAACCCTAGTAATCGCCATTCTGCAATTTGAGCTTATCGAGAAATCGTCAGCCTAGTCTTTGCCGGTTAATGACTTTCGTATATCAAAGTTTATACAATTTTGATTTGATTCTCCAATTAAAAATATAAGAATGTCGTATGTTTTTATTGGGAAATAATTTTTTAGAACGTCTTATTCAACTTTTTTTTCACATATTTCTTTAGTTAACCTGTGCTGTGAGTGTTGTGATAAACTTTTATCAAATCCTGGGTATTCTGATCATATTAAATGCAATTTTCTGATTGTTTACTCTTGTTGGCGATCTCTGGGTCGATGTCGAAGTTGTCAATGCCGAACAATCGCCATCCTACAATAATTAAATGTTGAATAACATGGTAAAATTCAATTTTAATAGTTGTTTTATTATTAAAAGTTAATTTTTAGTGTGGAACAACACCCTAGTAAGGAACAAACACTTATTTCCTTCTCTATTTACGAAAATTTGAGTCTTAAGTTCTTTTGCCATGGCGTTATTATTGGGTTCATTAATGCTGAAACTTACTAGACATTTTTGTTCGAACACATTTTTTTCAGTTTTATTTCTTATTTTTCTCACATAAATCTGCCAGTTGCAATGAAAAAAACTGAGGTTTTTATTAGAACCGATTTTTTGTTTCAAGGGAGCTGGAACAAAAAGAAACCTCTCTTGCTGCAAAAAGATTCCAAAATGATGAATTATTCCAAAGGAACTCAAGGTATGAGTTCAGATACAGACTTTTTATACAGAGCTCATTTTCTGGCTCGACTCACTTCGAAGATTTTACAAGTTAATGATGCACCTTTTACGTTATAATACATATTTAATGATATCGCACTGAGAGTAATTCAATAAAGACACTCGCGGTTTAGAAATTCCTAGAATTGCTGGCCCACGCAGTTTTTCAACTCAAGGGGCGAGAAATGGTTGCGACTCTCGCCTCGGAAGGGCCGCAGTGCACGAGTACTCAGTCGAGTATATTGCCTAATATTATACATTTCAATTGGAAATGATTCAGGCGGCCCGGACTGTTTACGTTTCGAGTTTCCCGATTTAGGATCAAGGCTATTTTCCGGCAACCCCCGACACTCTTCGTAAAACGAGAGTCGGGTGTATAGAGATCAGACATTCTTAAAAGGAAGATCATGGATATGAGATATTACAGTTTTTAAGGTTATGTTTACAACTTTTATCGATTGCAGATATTTTTTTACGTCGCCACACATCGTATATAAACGAACTAAAAAGGAACCCTCAAAAATAGATCTACTGGAGTCTCAGTTCTAAAGATCTGAAGTATATCAACATTATAGAATCCCCACTTTTTTCTGTGTTATAGACAAATACTACTTACCTGTGTTGGTAAAAGGCATGACATTTTTTTTTAATTAAAAGTTGTTTGATTCGTAGCACTCAATTTTTTGATGGGCACTACTTGTATTTTTAGAATTCACTTGTTTTCACTTGTTTTACACATAACATCATAAAGAACAATTTGTGACTTAACACACTTCTGGGGCGATCTACACCATAGCGAGAAAAATTGTTTGAAAAAATAGTAATCTATTGAATATTTTTGCTTGAAAATTTTATCAGATCACCTTAAGAGCTTACTTTAAAGGATTATGTAGGTTATATAGCCAAAAATTGAAATTAAGTATTATTTAAACAATTAATAAAGTAAGGAGAAATTGACGTATGGCGTTTTACACCCCAGTGTGTCAAACAAGGGTTAAAACCTAATCACTTTTTCCCATTATCATACAATCAGTTCGTACTGGTATCCATCTCATACTGGTTTCCCCTACATCAAAAATGAAACGCTGTTATGAAACATCAAAAACTTGTGTCCGTCAGTGATATGTCAAAAATTTTCGTAAAGTGTAAGAGAAATATGTAATTAATATAAAATTCCCATTTATCAAATAGCTTTCAGTAACGGTTGGTTCAGCCATATCATGATATTCCATAGAGGAAACTAAAGCCATAAATTCCCATATGGGATTTTCGTGCCCTTAAAGGGGGAAAGGAGACTTCCTTTGAACAAAGATGGTAGAACGCATTTAACTTCACAGAGTTCATTAAGGCAGAGTTAGTGGGGACTTGGAACGTCCTCGTTAGGCACGATCCACGATGGCACTCCAGGCTTTGCTGCACTACTAGTAACACCTAATGCACCAAGTAGACGTTGAGTCTCACGCCAAAATGCTGCTCATCTAAGATGAGAGGCGAATGAGATTCTCAAGACTCAATTTAGCAATTGGGATTTTTCCTTCCCAGGCCAAGCACGGATAGCGATTAAATGGCACGAGAAGAGCCAATTTTGTCGAGGTTGGAGCCCCGATTTGCGGATAAATGGATGACATGCAATGCTAAAGCGAGACTCCATAGCAAATCCATAGCGTGTTTTTAGTACTCAGTAGCAAATTATTTAAATTTTTAAATTGCGGACTTACAAAGTGGTATCTCATTATCCTATCTAGAAAAAGTGGTGTAACGCTATGTCTCGAAAATCTCGCAATCATTGTTTTTGAAAACCTGATTGGGTTTGTACTACTTGAAGTTGTCTTATATCTTAAACTTAAAAATTTGGAAAATCGAATCGACAAATAAAGAAAAGTCATAGCTAAACGTATATATGACTTCAGAATCATTTGTGTTTTTGAATTCAAAATGATTATATTCCAACATTTACCAATTTTTCAGCGATTTACGTTTTTTGGTATTTTCAAACCAAAATCATTATAGTTTGAACGTGATTTGCAATTCTCAAGCTGTTTCAGCCTACATTAATCTTCTTCACAGGAAATCGGTTATTTTGAATGAAAAGCATTGAAATGAAAGAAATTGAACTCAGAATGAATCAAAATATAAATTCTCCTTCAACGTCAAACATTCAAATTTAACTACGAAATTCTTGGAAATTATATTTCAGAAAAATGCGTGAAAGGTCAATTACCTTAGGTTTTGTTTAAAATCACATATTTTATGTATTTTTTTATGCTCAACACGAATCTGGCCAAAAAAAGTGTCGCTCTGTTACCGTTTTCGAGATATCGTGCTTTTTAGTCTAGAAAATGTCGATTTTATTATATGTTTTTGGATATACACTGATTTGTATCGGGGTGCCTTCGAATTTGAAGCGATTTCGACTGCTGTCATTTACGACTGGTAGGCACTTTCAACCCCTCTCCAACAGTTTGGAGGGGGCGTATGATTCCAGGTGGGCTTGTGGAAAAGTTGGAAAAGGGTTCGGGGTGCCTTTGAATTCGAAAAGGTTTCGATTGGTGGGCATTTACATCTCGTAGGCCTACGAGTCATAAATGCCCCCCAGTCGGGATCGTTTCGAATTCAAAGGCACTTCAACCCCTTTTCCACAATCCCCCCGCCCCCAACTCTAAGTCCCCCTCAAAAAATCATTGGAAAGGGGCCGACGATGATACAAGTCGTAAATATCCCCAAATCTGACTGTTTCGAATTCGAAAGCACAACGACCCTTTTTCAAACTTTTCTGCAAGCCCCCGCCCCCCCTCTGCAATCATACGCCCCCCTCCAAACCATTGGAAAAAGGTTGAAATTGCCTACCAGTCTTAAATGAGGCCAGTCGAAATAGCTTCAAATTCGAAGGCACTCCGATACACATTAGTGTATTTCCAAAAACATAGAAGAAAATCTACATTTTCCAGACTAAAAAGCTCGATATCTCAAAAACGCTAAGAGAGCGACACTTTTTTCGGCCAGATTCGTGTTCAGCATGAAAAATACATCAAATATATGAGTTTAGACAAAATCGAAGATCGATCATCTTTATTTTTTTTTATAACTGCAAATTTGATAATTTGATTCTCTTTTTTTTTCAAGTTCCCAGAATTTATTAGTTAAAAATCATTAGAAGTCAAAGGAGATTTACAATTCTGAACAATTTTTGTATGCAATTTAAGTGCTTTTCGTCGGAAATTCTTAGTATTTTCAATAAAATATTATTAAATTTTAGAGAATATTTACAATTTTTTTAAGAGCTTCAAGTAATCTTGGCATGTTTCACTTGAAATTAGTATTTTGAAACAAAAATCATTAAAGTTTTAACAAGATTGTAAAACTTTTAAAAGTTTTAGATTATTTTTGTGTTTTTCGTCCCAAATTAGTATTTTAACCAAAACTTACTAGATATAAATCCAGAGATTTCTTTTAATTGAAATAATAAAGTGTACAAGCTTGAACCATTTTGAATTGTGTTAGTATTTTTGGTTAAATATTGCAATTTTTTTTTAAATTATTAGATTTCGAAGAAGATTATTAATTTTTGAACAATATTAGGTTACATTGTTGTTTTACATCGAGAATTGGTATTTTCAAACAAAAATTATTATAATTTAAGCAAGATTAAAATTGTTTTAATTTTTGAAAATATGTTCAGAATGCAGCCTGTCTCTACACACCCGAATCTAAAGTTTTGAATAACTGACCAAATTTTCGAAAACCGAATAAAACTTACAAATTCCCAAGAATTTTTCTCCGATTATTGTATACGAAAACACACACTGTGTTATCAGCAATTTGGAGAATTTGAAAATTAAATGGCCTCGAGTTGCTGTGATAAAAAAGTTCTCAAAATTTGTAAGTTAGTTTGCAATGAACTTGCATGAAATCTAATTATATTATTCGTATTATATTTTTCAACTTGAATTTCTTTTCTATGTTCCAGGTAAGTTTCTCTGCAGGCTCTTTTGAAGCAACTTGAGTGGTAACAAAAATTTAATAAAAACTTTATTTGAAATTCAATTACTGAAATGTATGTTTTATTAAAAATTTTACTTTTCGTACACATAATTAAAAGTATAACAAACGAAAAATTTATTCGCCTGATTCTTATTACAAATTTAAAACAAAAACTCAATCAATAATAGTCAATAACAAAAAATTATTCGGGCTAAGCGAAATAACACTTTAAAAAAAATGTCATGGAGAATATTTTATATTTTTTATTCAAATGGAATTTAAAAAATGACTAAGAAATCTGTTGTCCAACTTGATTAAAACAATATAGTGTCTTGTCTTACTGACTCAGTTCTAAGACCCCAGTGTGAAATTATGAAATTTTATATAGACACAGGAAACAAGGCATTTTTGCATAAAATATTGTGAAGGTAACACATTCGATGTGATTCATGAGAAAATAGTAAGACGCCACCGTAAAAGATCCATACCGAGAGAGTACGGATTTCGAGCGTTTTTCGTATTGACGATTGCCATACTAAAATCGAATGAATTCGTTCAAGAATGGTGAGGCACACGTATTGCAATTTAAGTATGATAGGATTCCGTGCGAGATTTGGAACAAATTTTTCTTGGTGCACATTTTCACGATTTTATGGGAAAGGCTAAAAACGTTCTCAAAAATCGAATTTATATTTTTTTTTAATGAATAATTCATTTTTTCAACTTTTTTCAACTTTGGACAGTGATAAAAAATCCAATAAAATTTTTTTGATGAATTGAAAGTTTACTTGCTAGCTAATAAGTTTCTCAATTGTTACAAAAAAGGTATGATTAAAAAATATTATTGAGTTTCGAGAATATGGAGGGGAAGGTTTTTTCTCGCTCGAGGAGCACGTTTTCTCAACCTTGGGTGGTAATAGAATATCCAATTTGCAATTTAAAGAAAAGTGAATATCTCCTTTCTAACTATTAAGTTTTCGAATCCATACATGCGCATAAGCATGTTACAAACAAAAAATGTATAAAACAAGATTATAAAAAATGTTTACATTTTCAAACTTCAAAGTATTCAACTTTGAAGACTTGAATGGGAAGTGTTTTCAATTTTGACAGATTTTAATCGAAAATTGAATAATATTAAATGCTTAAATTTTTACTTGTTAACTGTTAAGTATTTTAATTTATAAATGTTAAATATTCGATTCTTTCAATTAAAATTCTTTTAGATTCTAAATTTAAAGGACAAAATTCTTGGACCTTATATCCTAATTATTTAATTTTAAAGGTTTTAATTTCAAATCAGGAATGGCCCACAAGAGTTATTTACTCTTCTGCAAAAATCCATCAAATTAAGTTTTCAAATTGAATCAAAATTAAATAAATTTACCCTGAGACTAGCATAAAAATGTTTCTCTTCCCTTTTCTAGATCGGAATTCACTTTTCTGATTCTTATTCCACGTTTCAGTGTGTAGTAAGTATGCATATTGTAAATAATAAAATAAATGTTATATGAAATATAACTTAATGACAAAATATCTGATAAAATGATACTATATAAACTGGACGAACTCCTTATTGCGAGAAGCACTTTATGGTTGGCTGGGAATCGTCTTCCAGAACATTATTCAGAGCAAAATGCGTCCCAGCAAAAAGTCGATCCAATTTCGCTACAGGAATCCCTTCTGCCTTATTCTTTATATTTTTCTTCCTTGTGAACTACCCCTCGAATCGCTTTTCGCGATAATATAATACTTTCTTCTTAGTATGTCTAGTTGTAAACACAGTTTACGCAACGATCCAGTTGGAAAAATAGGTAGACAGAATAACACAGTTTTACTCGACGATCAAATGTAACACAGTAAATATACTTCCAACCCCTAGTTTCCATTTGTCTCCTGAGCCCATTTTTCCCATTTGGAGTCCTTTGCAATCACGAAACATCCGACTAACCTTCTTTCACCCAATGCCATTTCTCCATCTACCTTCTCTACTCTTATTGTATAGTTTATGCAGTTACCAACGTTGAATGGAGAGAAAACGCTTCATGTGCCATCAACCCAGATCTCATGCCTGGCCTTTCTTTAAACGATTTCATTTATCATTTCCTCTTGTAGAAGCAGTACCGGTACAGAGGACACAGTTTCTCGCATATTTTGAATTTTTTGTGCCATTCATTGAATTTTCTTGAGACATGGTAAGATATCAAATAAATCATGCTGTAGCAGAGGTTCACTAGGTTGAAGATTACAAGAGTTATTTTTTTTTAAGTTAAAAAAAATGACAAGAAATGGAAGATGGGATGTTTACCTAATTGAAAAATTCGCTATTGGAAAATTTGTAGAGAAACAAATTAAATACCAGGACTGGGACTGGATACCATACCAATTGAGATATTATGAGACATGGAGAAGAGGGTGCAGGATAAATTGTACCAATTAATTTTGTGAAATGTATGAAACAGGGGAGAATTGATAAATTATCAGTATCACCACTAATATTCCACTTCTAACCGGAAACAAAATGTTTGTTGATTGAATGCAAGAGTGGGGAAACAGAACAGGCTTCAAATTATGTCGAAAAATAACTTGCATCACCTTCACGAAAAACCAATATTAAATTAACGAACTGGAACGATTTCTTGGTGATCAAAACACAATTAATCACAGAAAAAACTGGGTTTTCTATTAGAACCAATTTTTGGTTCCAAAGGAGCTGCAACAAAAAGGAACCTCTCTTGCACCCTACAGTACAGTCGCTAATGACCCTGGCAGTTGATGCGACTATAAACATTCAACTAATAAAAAAATAAAAAAATTTCAATTTAATATACATACAAATTAATATAACATAAAATTGAGCCACTCATTCTATATTTTGAACTGCTATAATCAACACATCATGTTTTTAAATAAAAAAATTTTCAGAATTATTATTACTTTCTTTCTTATCTTGAGTAAAGGGTCGCTCCTGACAAGTAGAGTGCGAAATTACGGCTTCATAAATAACAGTAGTTATAAGCTGTGCATATTTGTCCAGACTTTGCATATCTATATTTTAGAACATCCAGTGCTCTCTGACGTGCAATCGCTCACGATAGTGAGATTAGTGTTATCGCTGAGAAAAACACTTTTTAAATGAAAGGGTGTGAGTTTTAAAAGCTTTTATAATCCTCAGTCCTCATACACTGGCTTGTCAGTTATTGGAATATTGAACGATTGACTTTCTTTCCCTATTTATAAAGGCAGTGTCTGTGTGTACCAAAAAAATCCGGCTATTTGTACCAAAATTTCGGTACAAATAGTCACTTTTCCAGGTCTCGCTATTCGTAACGACATTTCGGTACATGCCAATTTTGATCGCATCTACTATTGTATAAATTATATTCTATACAATACTGAGAAGAAAGATTACTTGATTCAAAGAAATGTAGTGCTGAATACGTCCATACAATATTTGTTTGATCGGAGACAATTTTTCTTACTTCAAGGAATAATGCTTTTCGAACAATAAAGCGCACTTTACCGGCCTAGGCCCGTAAATGCTTATTAATTATAATTTGTCGTGTGACGAACATTTTCTATTGATTCAGCTAAAAACCAATTTGTAAAATAATTTCGATGCCTCCATTCAATATGAGTCTTATGTGCTGACAGCGGCCTGTATGAGACTATTCCCTATGCTTATACAGCGCATAGTCTCATACACGGCGCTGTCAGAAGATAGTCTTATATTGAATGGAGGCGTCGATTTAATGATATGTAAATAAAAGTGCTGTGAAAGCATAATGTGAAAATTTGGCGAAACTTCAGTTTTATTGCATTTATAGAAATAGTTTTAAAAAATACAAAAATACTTTTTAATTATTAATTTAGTTCAAAGGCTATAAATTATGAATAAATTACTAATTGGTGTATGCAAATAGATAAACTGGGTCGTAAAAAAACCAGGCATTTTTAACCGCTTGACACCTTTAAGGAAAGTCAGCTGGAAAAATTATGCGTAGTGGGAAATATTATATGTAATTTTTTTCGACTATGTATAAACTATATATAATTTTTCCGCCTGGGGGAAATTACACTAATTTTTGACGGTTTGTAAAGGAAATCAAGTTAAGATAAGTGTTTACACTAAATTTGTCGTCCATAATAAAATCAATCTACGCGAGAAAAGCCCACTAGACTCGATTTTCAATTACTCATAAAGACGTTAGAGAAAAATTGTAACACACGCAGATTTTCAACTGTGGAACTGGTTTGGAATTGAAAGTCAGTGTTTCTCAACCTTCTATTGTCCCCAGGGGCCATTCGGCTCGGGCCATACCCATGGCGCCCCCGGCCGATAAAGTCATCGCGTGCTTCCCTTTCACAGTTTCATTTTTTTCGACCGATCCCTCATTTTAGTTTTTTATTTGTTTCAGGTAAGTAACGGCCACGTCTAAACCTCCTGATTTTTTCGACACCCTGTCGTTGATTCTTCACGAGTAAGTCTAACCCACAAATAAATTCGGTCTTAAAAGTTCATGAATTTTATGGAGAATGTCATACTTTTTTTGTAAAGAAAAAGACATCGACGAACGAAGGGTTATGTGTAATCTAAGGAGTAGAACGATCTTTAATATAATCTTCATTTCTAATTAATTTATATCAAATAAAATGACTACCGACATGACTCAGCTTCCAACCTGGACCATTTAATTAGCATAATTCGATCAGAAGCGGTTCTCGCGATACCGATATGAATATCTTTTACACGAAAATCTTATTAGGTTGATCAGATACATTGTGTTAGCTATAGAATTCAAATGATTATTGCTGGATTCCTGCAAATGAAGTATAATAGTGAATGCCAATTGAATTTTAATTTTGATTCGAAGACTTTAGATACGTTATATAAAAAGGGGAAGTTAATTACATCGAATGGCGACATTTTCTCAGATTGCAAGGATCAACTAAGTATTTTGATGTTCATATACTCAATAAGCACATTCTATGGTTGCAGCAACAAAAATGTTCTTGATTCAGCGAAATCGTTTTCCGAGTGAGTGAACTAGCAGTGTGAATTAATCGTGGACACATCCTAATCCCGAAATAAATTTACATAGTATTTTTACATTTCGCCTCACATTTCACATTCAGAAGGTTAGACTTCCCTTTCAACAAGAACTCTAGAGTGGCTTTCAGTTTTATTTTCCTTCGGATGTGAACACGTTTATCAGTTACAACTTTTTTATGTACTTTTGTTTTATTGATTCTTTTCACTTTAGTACGAATCTTTGTTATTTATTTTGAATGATTATTTATGAGGTTGGAGCAGTTCAAGGAGGTCTTGGCATGACTACATTTCAATCGTTGGGTTCGAAAGCCACGCTTGTTATGGAGCTATCAAGTAATTATGTGGGGTTAAAAGTTAATTGCCTCTACAGGGAGGCACGAAGTGCCTACGTCTCTTTAGCTTGAAAAAATTATAAAATTATGTATAAATCGCTGTTTCCTTGATCGATTGAGCTCAATCCAACAGTTTCACAAAGGGAAGTATTTTATGCGTGGGGCGTGTATCTCACTTTCTTTATATATATGGGGAAACTTCGTGGGCGATCCTTCAGATCCACGGCGATAACAATTGAATTTCAGTTACACTCTTGTTTATTGCGGTTTGTTGTCAAGCATGTATCAAATTGCAGCTTTTAATGCAACTGATGAGCAACTGAACATCTACCTGATTTTAAATTTTATATAATAAAAATCATCGAACCAACGTATTTGTTTATTTTTGACAGAAAGAAATGAATAATATTCTCTTTTGAAATCAATTATACATCCACATCAACTTGTGGAATGATAATTTCACAATTCGATTGATAATCCGGCCACAATTTATCCGCGAATTGGAAATTATTGGAAATCTGCAAGGAGGATAATGTTACTATTTACTCATAAATGAACCCGTTCAAAATTAGATAGATAGGAGGCAACCACGTGGATATCCGACGGAAGAATAGATTGTAATGGAACAATTCATTCCGATTTCAGATCCATTTTTCGGATCATCTGGAAAAAGTATAAGTTGCTTTAATAAAAGTTTATAGGCTGCGTTTTGTCAATCTGATACGACGTCTGAGGCCTTTAGGGACCTGATTCAGGTTACCTTTGGGCTTTACCTATACACTATACAGCCATAGTTCGTCTATTGGCAAGATCACCGACGAAAATTTTAGGGTGTGTATAATCGATCCTCGCGGTGTTTCGTTTCGGGTGCCGAAGATACCCTTCGCAGGATAACGTCGCTTCCTGTGTATTGTCAAGCTGGCAAAGAATACCCACTAATTACCGTCCCTTCATTCATCATCCGGATATTCCTCGCGTAATAATAGACAAAAAGGGAAAGGGGAAATTTTTCCGTTTCATTCGAATCACTGATGACTCTCTGTTATATACCAAACGGGTCTCAAGACTTAAAAACTTTCTATTCTATTTATCATTAAATTAACATTCATGTTTAGGATTTTTTTTAAACCTATTTTAAATATGCGCTATTAACATACATTTGATGGAAATTAAAGTAAGGGATTGAATTTGCAATAAATCATAATTAAGGAAAGTATTTTATATTTAAAAATGCGTTTCTAATTTAAAGTGGTAGAACTTTCGATGTGTTCATCACAATTCCTAATTTTCGAAGTTGAAATAAAAAGATTTTAATACTTGAATTTGAAAATTTTCAACTTATCATGGTTCTCATTTAAGAATTATTGTTAAATTTTGAAGGGTATGTGCCAGAGTGTCACGCGACCAATTTTTGATTATTTTATTTCATTGGAAATGCTTAAAACTTGAAATTGCTGAATTTTCAAAGCATAAAATTTCATTTTGTTTAATTTTTTAGGGTTGCAAGTTTAGTATTGTTTAATTTCTAACGCATAAAATTTGAAAATTGCTCAATATCGAATTTGCCTCCAAACGGTAATTATTCTTAAATTAGTAATTGTGGAAAATGACTGTTTTTCTGTCTTAAAGCCAGATCCTTTTTATATAACAAGAGTTTTCTTACAGTTTACATGTACAAAATAGTAACTATGCGTGTTTATTACTTGTTTATATTGCTTTTTCGCTACTTTTTTACTCCTTCTTAACAAAAATGTCCATTTTTGATAGTTTTTTTTTATAATAATACAGAGCAGTTCAAAAACTTGGTATCTTGTTTTATTTGTTTGATTGTACGAGTTTGGCCTTATTCTAATTTAAGTCAATTAATCTCAAGTCAACTCCACTTAAAATAGTGACAAGGTTTTCGTCAGTTGTAGGATACCTACAACTACTTTAAAAGGTCCTTTCGAGATATTTAAGTGTCGGATGTGGTTCCGCTGCTCCATGCATTCATTAAGCATTAAGGGACTGTTGCTAAGATTCAGCGACGCTCGTGGGTTCATTGAAAAAGACTCGGAAAGATCGTGCACAAAGGGCCCTCTTATGGCGTGTAAATTGGGCCAGCTGTTGTGCTCTCTCTGCTTTTGGCCCTGTGCTCGCGTGGTCTCTGCACGGAGGTCCGCAATGGAATTTAAAAGCCACCTGCGCCACAGGAATGTTTATTCTTTATGAATTTTGGGCATGCGTTCCTAACTTCTCAATGGTCAATATCTGGTGACTGGGTAACTGATGACTAATACTTCCCTCTCACCGGAAGTAAAAGAGGGCATTAAAAAAAAAGAGAATGTGAACCATAAATTTTGAGATTACAGAGCATAGGAAATATGATGACTCATTGATTTTTACAAAGTGACTCGTACAAGCCTTATGTTAGGTACCTGATCGTGAGAATGGGAACTGTGAAACAAAAGGGATACCCGATTATGATATTATAAATACTCCTCTTATGATTTTATCAGCGACCTAGAGAACACATTTGGTGTTGTTGAGAAATTCTTGCACCTGGGGAGCATTTCTTTTTCACAGATAGATACATTTTAATTTTCAGATCTAGTGGAATTCTTCTTAATTTTTAATAAAATCGTGCAAATTAACCAATTTTTTAACTTTAAAAATTCAGAAATTTCATGATAGAAAAATTACTCATTAGAAGCATAAAAACGTGGGCAATTTCTAATTTACAAATTAACAATATACAATTTCGAGCTGAAACCATGTAAGAATCGATTTTTAAGTTCTTATTTAAATGTCTCTCATTGCATGTTATTTCGAGGTAATTGCAATATAGTACAAAAAATTGTAGAATTGGCCTACTTCTGAATAATTACAATTTCTCCTGCTTATGAACGAACAATGCCACCTCGATCCCGAAATAAATTGCAATTAATTTGTCCCAAACAAATAGAATCTTCGTATAAACAATTGAAGATGACAATCCTAATCAACTTATCAGAATGTTGCTATATTGAGTCGTAAATGATGACGAATGACTTGATAAATTGATTAGGTAATTAAAACTCTTCAACAATTAACCCCCAGACGGTGGTTCTGACTATATCGCTACAGCGCTGATAAGATCACAGGAGGGTACAATAAATTACAAAAATGAAAGGTTATCGCCTTAAGGAATTATCGCTGAAAGATCGCGGTGCAGACTGCAGAGGAAATGAATGAACCGAAAAGATGGTGCCGTTGCATTACATTGGAGATGCTACTTTGAGATATTTGAGGACACTCGTTAGTGTGTGTTCGCTGGGTTGTCCGTTGATTCCCCGAACACGTGCATTTCTTACCTACGTGGTAGCCAGGGGCCTTGTATGAGTGGCACGAGTTTTCGTCCATGTGTGGGCGTCTGTGCAGGTCCATGAAAGGCCGGCGCTTTTGATCTTAACCTGTCTGCTACAGGCACATCTATTTCGAGTGCTTTGCTTGTGTGCGGACTCTGTAGTCTGTAGGGTTCGGGAAGACGGGGACCCGTGGCAAAAGGAATGCACCTTGCGCCCAGGTAGGCTGTGCAACCGTCCCGCACTCAAATATGTGCACTCACTGAAAAATCGCATGACACTTTCTGAGATCCAGTTAAGGGCCCTTCTTCGTACATTCGCACTCACTCAAGTCGGTGCAGGCTACGCATTTTTTTCACAAACTAAACAAAAATTTATTTGTATTAGCTTCGCAGGTTTTGTTTGAGCCGAAGCGAATCTGCCAGGAGCCTACACGTTTTATGGCGCCCCTGGGGCTTTATATGGTGTTCAACTCTCTTCTTCAAAAGACACGGAAATTTTAGCGATAAGTTGCTCGTAAACCCTCATAATGTCCATAATACCTGGCTTCTGAATTTTAATGAAGATTTTCCCTTCGAAGTACTCCTGCAGCGGTAAAATTTGCTGCGTGAAATCTCGGATTTTCCATTTCACTGCTTGCTGAAGTGAATGGACCATTGTTGCTGTAATATAAATCTTTGTTGTTCAACTTTTGAGACAGGTTTAGTTGACAATGGTTTGAGTCAAGAACGTTTGAGTTCTAACGTTCATCAACAGATTTTTTTCACAATGTTTATTCCTATATTTGGAACTCTTTTTAGAGATCAACTCAAATCTGCTGATTGATCTAACTACGAAAAAAAGATGCTTCAGGTAGCTAGTTGCCGGAGATGAAACGTATATTATGAATGAAAAGTAGCTTTGTTGAAAGTGTGCCCAAACATGTGATTCTCGTCGAATCTTTTCATGAATTCTTGAGCACCTATTGTCCTAATTCTAGGATACACTTCTTAAAGAAATAGAGATTTTCTCCGGAGATAGCGTTGAACTATAAAGTGCATGATACCATTGTCCGTGTAAACGGTCTAGTTGAAACTTTTGGGTTTTCGTAGCCAAGTGTATCATCGGCTTAAGAGAAATTGAGCCTTTAAATATATAAGCAACGGAGTAGGAGTCCTTTTAATGATCGTCTGCAGAGTCTTAAGAGATTTTTCCAACTGAATTTCATTCCTTCGGAGTCCAGAATCAGTTGAGTCCACTCTTCTTCTTTATGCACATACGTTGGCTGCAGTTGCACCTGGCCCTGCAACCAATGTGCATTGAGCAGGTGATGGGGGTCTCTAGACGCGTGGTATGCGATGAAAGAAATCTATTGTCAAATTAAAAAAGAAGTATAAGATGAAACTGATCCCAATTTTGATTCAAGATAAAATATCGAGAGCAAAGGCCTGAAAAAGCGGGGGCTTTTTGAATTTGGAACTATGAGATTCTGTCAATTGTAAAAGTTGTTTGAAGAAATTTAGGCTTTTGAAAGTAAGGTGCAATTTTTTTGTTGATGATGGGATTTAGTGTACAGAAATTATTAGATTAACAGATAAAATCTTTTCGAATTTACAGTAACGCTGAAGGTATCGTTTTTGCTGCGACGGTATTCAATTGATACGAAAATCTGTATCAATATAAAGCATCAAAAGACTGTTACATTCTTGGATCATTTTGTTGCAGATCAAATTGATACCTTCAGATTTATTTATTTTTATTTTAAAACCTTATCTGTGGAATACTCAAATTTTTAATTTAGTTTTAAAAATTGAACAGAAATTGTAATGTTTGATACTAAATTATTTGAAAATTGTAGAAATTGTGCACTTTCAGAATTGCCACTGGTCCAGAAAACCGGGAAATATGACAGGAAATTTATTTTTTGATCGGGAATTTTTGTAATTCTTAGTTCAATAGTTGCGAATGTGGTTGTGAATGCACCTGCCGATAAAAATTATCCGACACGTCGGACGATTGTAGTTGTCCACTGTTTGCAATGTTATTATCCAACTTAGGTAAAAAATATATCTGGGAGTTACTATATCTGTATGATCTTCACAAGTGAAGATTATAATCTCAAGGTCTTTTTTAATGATTTTTTTTTTGTGATAGAATTAATTTTAGGTTCTCTGTTTCGTATGGATATATGTCGGTTAATTAATTTCCTCGAAGGAGAATTATTCATCAAGTATGGTCTATTCTGACTAATCAACACTTGAACTAAAAGAGCGCGGGGGATGTTACTGGACACAATCTAACGGATCGTTTCTAGTTTATGACTTTTGCCCTCTTGGATCGACAGGATCGATAAGACCTATCGACCTCTCGATAAGGATCGAGCATTTACGACGGAGAAAGTACGGCGCTCGCCAAATGTCACGCTCGCGGTTTCGTGGGTACAACCGCTAACATCGATGTCAGATGGTCACGGCTCATTAGGGAGATAACTTGGAGAAGTTTTGCAGCGTCGGGGCGAACGCCCGGCTTTATTAACGTCAGCCATTATCGCTTCGCTCTGTAGAATCTTTTCCTGCTCCTCGATCCTCTCTCTTTCTTTTCTTCCTGCCTGTACATTTAGCTGCACTCGTATTAAGATCCCCCCACCCCCTATCTCTCTCTCTCTTTTCCCTTCCAGTTAATCGCGACCTGAAAAGTTTTGGCGATCCACGTTACTCAGTGGAATCTCGAAGCGGAAGGGGTGGGGCCTTTATTGTTGAATTAATTTATGTTTAGTACCACGAGTCTCAGATAACGTGGATGAAAGAATTCTGGGTGAAGTTTCCTCCTAAAGGATCCTCATTTTGTGGCCTCGGATCCTCCTCTGTTTATTTAATACAGAGTATAACCCCTATGCTTCAAGAGAGTTTTTAGACCCTCACTAAACAATATCCGGGGCTTAATTCTTTAAAATGCTAGTTAAGAAAGAGGTTCGAGATGAGGGTGAGAGATTCTTTAACAGATCTCTCGATTGTATCAGGTTTTGGACTTTTTTCATGTCGTTTATTTGTTGATCTTGTAAAAAATGTAAATTCTAAAGAATTCTAAAAAAATTTTCAAGGAGAGGAGTATAATTAACTCTCTTCCTCCTGGATTCGTTGCGCACGGATATAAGATGCCTTCTCTGAAACTCTCTGGAGTTTCGCTGATAAAATGATTACCCCGTGACAGGGGCACTGTACTACAATGTGTATTGTACATTCTGCAGTACACTAGTACAGAGTACACTGCAGGTATAATCACTGGTTCTGTCTACACTCTACGCCATATGCCCTCGCGACCAGCAGTCTACAGTTTCTACACCTACACTCCTTTTATCTTTATTTCTTCCTCTTCTTCTTTTGCTCTTCTTGCTCTTCTTACATTAGGGGGAAGGAATGATTCACGAAGCAAATTTAGTAATCTCACCACACTGTCGAAAGTCATCACAACTGAATATTCGACAGACCGGATGCTACAATAAGCCGTCGCTTCCGGGCAAACGTTCATCTAAAGTACTTGTAAACCAACATTGGAATTTCGTGTGACAATGTTTCGTATTTGTACCTACACAAGATCTTCAGTTTTGTAGCAAACTAATCCCTTGTAGGGTAGAATGGGGCAAAACTGACGGTTTAACATGCATTTCTCTATAAAAAGTTTATAGGACGTGGAATTGATACAGTTTTTCTTTATTTCAAGTCCCACATTATTGTATATTATATTTCTATAAGTATTAATTATCTAAGCAAAGCAATCATTTAATAATTACATTATTTCTAACAAGATGTCTTTCGTCGGTCTTGCCCCGACATGCGATGGTTTTTTTTTATGAAATAGAAATATCTTAGAATTTAAAAATTTGATTGTTTGATTCTTTGGCATGTTCTGCATTGGAAAAGTTACTTTTAAAGATATACAGCAAGAAGTAATAGGTCGTTTTATTAAAAATAGTGATAGCTATGGTATGATTTTTTATTAGTTGACATTCTGCTAGGTTTTGAGAAATAGAATAATTTCTGTGTGTTTTATACGTGTTTTGTTTTCAGGTTAGAATTTGATCGTTTTATCGACCAAAATATAGAGTTGCCATCCAAGCATTTGTCAACTATTTTCTTGGTTGCTCTTGCCCAGATGTTGAAGCCTCAGCTATTTTCTCAATTTAATATATTTTTAACTTGGATTAAGTTTGATTCTTATAATCACTTGGTGGAATAATATGTTATCTACCAGAATATAAAATTTTCACTCTCTTAAACTGAACCAGTGAAATTGTCACTGGTTGAATCAATGTTTTGAATGATCACTGGTAAATTAGTGATTTTCCCACTTGGATTGGGTGAATCAGTAAATTACTTAACTAAAACAGTTCTTTGCATTTCTCGAGTGAAAACGAACTTTATTGTGTACTATTGTTTATGTTAGAAATATTTAGGGCCTGAGGCTGCAGTACGCAGGGAATATAATATCTTTCACTTGTAAGTGAGGAGGCACCTGGTCACTTGGGTTTGACTTTGAGCGACGCGACATATTGACGTAATGACGGGCCTTTCCACAGTTAGACGCAATATATTATATAATTATATGCTATTATATTGCAACGAGGCCCTTATTTATCGTTGTGAGAGTAAAGTGCCGTTTTTAAAAGATAATTTTGCAAAGGCTAACACAAAAGTGATGCATGATAAGTGTCATGCCTAACCAGCTGACGGGCGGCAACGCGTACGACCAGATGACTGCCGTCAGGGACACACTTCTAAGTGTTCCAACCAGTGAGATTTCACTGGTTTATTTTAAGAGAGCATGTTGTAAGTGTTTCAATTAATATTGCAAACTTTATATTACTGCCAGTAAATCTTCCATTCTTTAATTCTCAAAGCTGTTTTTTGCATTATTTTTCTTTTACAACGTAAATTTTCTCGATTTTAGTTTATAGCACAATTTCTCTAATAAAATAGATTATTTAATGCAAAGAAGAATTAAAATGATTAGAGAATGGCAATGTTATTTGCAAAGTCGCTTTATCCAGAAGGTCGGTCTGGCTCCGTTCTCCCCTGCTACCACGTGTTCCCTTTTTTTATTTCATTTACATATTGCTTAATTAACCAAATGTTCGCATTTTTTATCAAAATTAACTAGGAGTATCAAAATCAAATAAAAATCAAATTGTTTTCAAAACTAATTCCCTAATATATAATTGGTTGGAAATAATACAATCTCGCCGAAATATGAAGGATTTTTGCGAGAGCAGAATTGTTCACACATTCGTTATCTATATCACTGGACCAATTAACTTTTTTCTTCTTATTGGGGCCTCTGAATGAGCGCCTGTACTCGAAAGTATAAATGTTCATGTCGGCAAAATTGCTGTGAGTCGGCTTACACACAGCTGCATTTATTGTCATCGGTGGAAATAGAACGAGTGTGGACGTTCGAGAAATAAAAAGTGTGTATACAGCGTGATACAGTTTCCCTGGGGATATCACGGGTATCCCGCCCTCGAAACGTGGCGGAGATTCCGTGTCGGAATATAACTGTATTTATGTGTTTGGTCGAATGAATCATCCCAGCTGGGGTGTATTCCTCTTCTCTTATTCGTTTACTCCCAAAAAACAAATCAAAGATAGCAATATTTTTATATTTCAGAATGAAATTAATGGGAATAGATAAGGCCTCTGCTAAGAAAGAGCCTGGAAAACCTGAAATATTGTGAATTTGTAAAATGCCTCACCCAGCACGTATAATTTTTGATATTCAAAATTAAATAAGTTAATAATTAAATAATTGATAATTAAAGCGTTTGAAATTGCATGCTTTTTAATTGAAAATCGGAAGCTTGAAATATCTATCTTTAGTTTCAAAAGGACGTCCATTTAAATTTAAAAATGAAAACCTTAATTGTCGATTTAAAACTAAAAATGCTTAAACTTGAATAATTTCATTTCATTCATCATTTCATCACTTCTACACTTGAAATTTTTAAACGGACGAAGTTGAAAAGCATTTAAAATTGAACAATTTCCAAATAAGCAAACTCCAAGTCGAACTAATTGCAATTTTCAAGAACAGTTATATCAAAAAAACAATTATCTAGTCATTAAACAAAATATTGTTGATGTCACAAAAAATACTACACACACACATATACAGGGTGGGCCATTTTAATCTATAGTGGATAATATCTCAGATGCTTGTGCAGATACGAAAAAATGTTTCACAGTAAGCGAGGACAAAAACCCCTTTGTTTACTTTTACGTCCCTATAGGATCCACTTACAAACATCATAAGATCTACGGTATATGCTCTTTCAAGCATGGAACAAAACCCTTCTTGAAAAATCATAGGAATCCTTGAATTCCTAATTCTTAAGGATTCTGAGAGGATTCTAAGAGGGATTTTTAGCAGGCTACTGTGTCTCTACATCCAAGTTTTCGCTATATAAAACAGGCCATCGCTAAGCTTGTTCGTATATAAGACAATTGCATTCTCTATATTCGCTTTTTTTAAATATCCCAGTGAAAACTTTCAGTGCTGTGCACTTTATAAGCCCTAACGTGTTCATTCAAATAAACATCAGTCATTTGTTTCGAAACTATGAGAAAATTGTCTTCTCCGATCAAAATGATTAAGTAGGCTAAATAAAAGTCAGGACCGAACTCTGAAAAAGTGACTATCACACTGTCTTTTTTTATAGTTTTCTCCATATGGTGAATCCAATTTGTGAAGGAAACTTTACTGTGTAATAAATAATCTGGCAATAACTCAAGAGATAATGAAATATTTGGCAATGTGTGTATTGGGACTGATTTAATTGGACGAGAAATGTATGTAGGATATGTCGAATTTATTGACATAAATCTGTAATTTAAAATAAGTTGGTGCCGGAGAGCTATGGTTCTACATACATTTACTCGACAAATAGCAGAACGAGAAATTTGTTTGCCTTCTCTGTGCTTGCTTTCAAATCTCATACAACATATGTTTCAAAGAGGGCCAACTTGTTTCATTACTGATGCATAATTTATCGCAAAATGATGTTTAGGCTTCATTACGTTTGGAAATTTTTGATTCAAGGCCATTAAATATTCAATCAATTTTTTTTCAAGAATATCAGGAGTATCTATTGTGATTTTTGTACTACAAATGATTTGTAAAATTTTTTTGCAAATCTAATAACAAATTCCAATACTCATCATTTTCGTCTGCATCACGAAGTATGCAGTCACTTTCCTTGAAAATCTTATTGATGTTATTATAGTCAATCAAACAAAACCGGTAGAATTTATTGTCCCGGAAGCTCTCGTTAATTCCAAAAATAGAATGCAGCCCAAGATTATCGCCTATAATTATGGATACATGAAAATATATTCTTCCTTTACCGATGTGAAGATTTATTGTAATCCCTTCATCTTGCAGAAATTTTAACTCTTGGCTTACTTTTTCGAAAATTACTGTGTTTTTAAATGCTGTACAATTCAGTTTGTCGAAAAGGATAAATAAGAAGATATTTTAAATTTTTGCTTGAAACTCCGGTGGAAAGCACCGTACACAGTTATACCGCTCCACATTTTGTAACACCTTTATGACTTCCCAGTGGGTTATTATTCTCATAATCATCAAAGTAAATAAAAAGCTTTTTACTGAAACGAGAAATTTTTCTTTTCCAGAATGAAGTTTGAATTACATTTAATATGACTTGGTTACAAGAATTTAGAGAATTAACATATTCCATTGTTTCATTATAAACTTCAGGTAGCTCAAAAAAACTTGTTTAAAATATATCTAACTGGTATAAACTGTGCTATAACCGGAATATCATGACGACTAGTTTCAGTAGGCTTTGTTTCAAATTCAGTTCGCTGTCCAATTTTGTAATTTTCTGGAATAATCAAAGTATCTTAATACTTAAATTGTGAAAAAAGCTGCATCTCCGTTTTCATATTTTGAACTGGAGCTGCAAATTTGTGTAAAATAGCTTCGATATCAGGTAAGTGCTTTTCATTAAAGCCGAATTTTTTCAACTGACTGCATACTTCGTTTTTAATTGAACTCAAGGTGGACCCAAACATGTTAGAAGCATCTGTGATAATACTATTTACTCTTTTCCTTGCTAAATTAGGATGTTTGTATAATTCCCCAGCAAACTGTATGGCTGATTCCCTAGCGAGATTTTCGGATGAAAATTCAAATGAATTCGGAAGAACTGGAGAACTTTTATTGTTCCAAAGTAAGTCCTCTTCTGAAAGAGAATCATCATCACTGGAATCAGAAGAGTCTCCTGCCACAGCAGAAGTGTCTTCTGAAAAAGCAGGAAAGGAACCTTCTTTATCACTTTCAGAAGAAAACTCAAGAAGTAGTGAACTTGATGGATTATCAATAGACGACGTTGGTAATTCTGTATTATCTCGGTGTTTTGTACGCTTATGGCGGATAAATGGAGCTAATACTTGAAACGATCGTTTCGCAGTTAGACTCTGAACACTTAAAGATATCTAAACCAAAATGGGTCAACCTATAACGTGACGGATAAACTTAGTGTTGCTATCGAAACTTAAATTACAACCTTCACATGCAATTATTTTATTTGAGCAAAAGTATCCTGCACATGTATAAGTCCGGCTGCACGAAGATTGTTGGTTGTTATACCTAAAAGATCCTCAGTAGATTTGAACAATGACTCAACAGGAATTGTGATGGCATACGCTCCATGTTGGATAAACTGCTAAGGTCTTGAAGAAGCTTTAGGGTATTCGCAATGAAGTGCGAAAAAAAGCTTGAACGTTAAATCCAATGCGTCGAGACACGAGGGGACTTTATACTTGTGGTCGTTGAAAATCGCGAAGGATTCCTTCATGTCACTGAAAGATCTAGTTACTAACATGAATGGTTGCAGAGTTTCTTTCCTTTCAAGCAACCTCGCTTTTAATGTATTGACTTCGGCATCTATGTCCTCTGTTTTCTGACAAATCAATTATGATAAAAAATATCTTTATTGAATCATATTAGACCGCAAGACTGTCAAATTAACTCGCTTGAAATTGACACAGAAAACACTGTCTGATCTCTAATGGTTCATATTTTCTAGGTGCTGCTTCGTCTTTCTTTCGCTTTCCACCTGAATGACCACTTCCTATTAATAATTGTAAGAGATGCAGAACGACCGCATCTTGTAAATCTGAAAGTTAATTTAAAAATATTCTGAGATAAGAAAGATTACTAGGGGTAATTTCAGAATATAGAAGGGACGTGAAAATAGAAATATCCACGCAACAAAGAACTTTTTCTGGTTGTTCTAACTCAAAGTCCAGTTGAAGCTATTAAAAAAACATTTAAAAGAAAATTTGGTAAATAAATAATAAGCTTTTTTTAAAATAGGAACATTATCAGTTTAAAACTATTATTTCTCAAAGTGTCTCGTCGTGCGAAAAAGTAAACTGGATATTTATAATCCGAGGGCCCTTTCTCGACATTTCTCGACAGAATTTCAAATGGCAGCTTAATTATAGATGATTCCATTATTTTTATATTATTATGCAGCCCGACTGACTTGAAGTTTTTTTTTTTAAATAATCTTACCAATGGTATTGCATTCTGCATTTGGAGACAAGGAAACTTAGCAATGTACTCGTTCACTGATAACTGATTAACTGTCCAAAAGGTATTGCTTTTGTTGTGCGTAACTTTCCAATCGTCGAAAAGAGAAGCAATATTGAAAGAATTCTCTAAGTAATTCAGAGCTGTGACAACCGTTCGATCGACAACTACCGTAGACGTCAAGATGAGAATTTCCATCTTGAAGTTCATTTAGGACTTTACGGTCGATTTTCCAATTCAAATCCGTCATCGGTGTGTCAGGTCCCTGACTTACTCGTAGTTGAATCAACAGTCAAAGGGTCTTATGACCCAGACGAGAGCCATTAGCGGCAATTCAGAATACGTGACCATGAGGCAAGCGAAAGCGCGTCATTCTCTCCGATACGGTATCGAGGGCTGTTTTGTCGAAATCTTCGGGAGAATGTTCCCCGTAATTTTATACAAACTGTAATAAACATTGTGGGTTGACTTCATTAAAAACTATTATATTCGAGGATATCATATCATTATTTTGAAACCTATCACAGAATTCTATCCTGTCTCATTTGGCGCCCAACGTTGTGTGCGTGCATGTGTCATGCTTCTCTCAGCGACCGTACACTTGGAGCGTGTTTGTAAACACATGTAGACTCTACGAAGGTTGTTTCTCGCATCTTTCCCATGTAGTAACTATTTTGAATCCTTCGCTGGCTTAATTGTGCATGAATTGAATGTATTATTAAGTAATATACAAATATTATGCGAAACTGTGATTATATACATTGGTACGTTATTGAAATTCTATTTTTATCATGTAAAACTGGTTTGATATTTGAGGTTATATAGGTTTATCTGTTAATTTCACAACGGTAGGGAATCTAAATTTATTATTGTCGGCCAAAGTCGAGTAGCTAAGATCTTGCTCTGGTTATTCGACGAAAGTAATTAATTTGAACCGGATAGATACATGGTTCAAACGTACCACTTACAAATCGAATTGAGTCACATGATTATTAAATTTTGAATTTATTTTAATTATTATGATTTTATTCGTCGATTGAGACGCTGAAATTATTGAAACAATTTGAATTATAAGGATGACTCAAACGAATTAAAAAAAATTCAGATATATGCGGAACGAATGCGCCAATTTCAGTGTAGCTCAGGTTTTGCCCTGGGTATTTCGCGAGATGGTTAAAGATTATATTGATTAATTGCCAGTTTATTAGTTCTTGCCCTGATAATTAAGAGCAAGAAATGAATTTTAATTTTAAAGGTTAAATGTCAAGTTGTGATGTCTTGCCATACAAATTTGAGACGAACAAATTATTGGTGAAATTGAGTAATTGGATCTTGCTCTGATTATTTAGTAAACTACTCCAATTAAATGAAAAATGGTTAAAATTTTTCTGAAAATTGTCGGATATTGAAAATCTTTTTCAATTTAATCGAATAAAATTCAGATTCTATTCAAAAGCATTGCTTCAGTACTAATCAAAGTGGCTTTAGGCCCCGTTGTGCCTATTTTTAAAATTATTATAGAGATTTTACATTGATTCAAGAAATCTTTTTAATTAATTGTATTGAACCAAAACTATTCCATCGACTTGTGTGGGTCATATCCTTACTTTTCGACTGATTATCGATTGAATAATGGATAAACTATCCCAGAATTTTTAAATTCCTTAATTAGAGTTAATTTTGGCTCAGCTTTGAGGTTGCATTGAATGGCAATGTTCTTTTCACCTCCGAGAGAAAGTTTAACAGAGCACAATCTCAAAAGACGAAAACGGCTTGTCGGCCGCACTTGACCAAACGGTCTCATTAGAAAATAATAAAGAGACATTGACTGACAACAAAATGAGTGAAACAGACATCGAATTCCAGGCTCCGCTTGATATAGAGCGAAACAACGCACCTAATGCCGGTCTTCTCGTGGGTGCAGGTAGAAGAAGGGGGCGGGGTTCACATACAACGACTCCCATTCGACCCGGGTCAGCTGTTTTAGATTTGGATCAGAGTTATAGCGTCATGAAATGCAAAATAGAGGCGTTGACCACCCGATTCGATGATGTAATCACATTGTCCGGTCGGGATTTGAACGTATCGTCTACGCGGGAAATGGGTTCCTTGTTCTCCTGGCGTGAGGATGACTCAAGCGAAAGCGATAGTCCTGCTCGATTTGATTCGAGTCGAAATCGGAGTGCATAGTCAACTCGTGGACCCGGCGGGGGTCGTTCCGGTTTTGACAGGGACTTGCCAATGAAGATAGGTCGCATAGTTAGCTCTTGAAAAATCTCTTTTTCAAAAACTGAGAGGGATTCTGAACAGTGGGGCGCTAAGAAAGATAACGCCGAACTTCTCCTAGAAGTTCATGAATTGAAACTCGAGAAAAATGAAACTCTTGCGGAGTTCGCGTGTAGACCTAGACTCGTCTTTGAACGTATGCAGTTCTCGCCGAAATTTAGAGAGCAGCTATAACAGATCCTCAAGAAATTTAATCCGTGACTGACTTTCGAGATTTTAAATCTATCCCTTAATAATTATACCAAATTTCTGCATTATGTCAACGAACGTAGTTACCTATACCAGAGGTCGGTTGAATCGCTAAAGGCGCGTCCGAGGTGTAGCCGAACAGGCCTAAACTATGTGCAAGGGCAGTTCGACTCGGTTGACAAGATTGACGAATTAGGGCCGAGTGATGAGTATTCTGCAGGCGAACTAGTCACGGACTTTAATGCTTTTTAAATTAAATCAATCACGAACCCTAGAAAAGAGCTCAGAGTTCAGAACTCGAAATCTATGACTCGTCAGAGACTCGACCAAAACTTGGACAAGTTGCAGAGTAAGTGAAATCAAACAAACACGCCCAACAAAGTTGTTGTTAACACCCTGGTCGACGAACAACCAAAGTCGGAAGCATCAAAACCTCCTTTCGACCGATCTAAATTGTTCTGTTTCAATTGCGCGCAATTGGGGCATACAATACGCTTCTGTACGTCAGAGCCGCAATGGCCCTCAGTAATTTCCCCTCAGATTACTGAAACCAAGGGCACAAGTGAGGATGTTCAAAGTCCCTCTTCATCCGAAAGGATCGTTAGTATACAAAAACTAATGAATATTAACCAACCTAAAATGTTGGATGACGTCGACGGTGACAGGAATAACATGGGGTTCAGCAATCCAGATCAACTTTAGTTACGTTCATTGGAGGAAGCTCCTAGTGATTTGGGAGAATCTGACGACGAGGTGGAGCATGTTTTTTACTTGGAGCATGAGAGATCGTTTGAGAAAACTATCGCCTCACTCTCATTTTTCAGATGAGAGCTCTGAGGAGGACGCGACCGATTCAGTCGACTCTAAAGAAAAACCAACTTCTTTTAGAACTTGTTTTCCGACTCGAGTTCCTCCATGCGTCGTCCATCGAGTAGCACAGAGGAGAATATATCGTCCCGGTAAAGCTCAGGTTCCAAGCTCAAGAGTTGACGACTGATTTGACATCCCGGGCAGGCGTTCGTCTCGCAGATAAGTCGGTTGTCAAAGGACTCGGTGGAGTGGGATTTGTTGTTGACAGAGCTGATGTTTACGAACCCTAGTGGTTCAGCATCATGCCAGAATTGTCGGGGGATTTAATTCTCGGAATGGACTTCTGGTTGAATTTTAAGGTGTTTGCCAATCCGTTCTCGCAAACTTGGACTTTAAGTGGTAGTGAACACCACTACCCGTTATCACATAGTCCCACGACGTTAAATAAACTCGAAACGCTCTTAGTGGACGAAACTGAGCGTCTGAGAAAATTGTTGCACTCTGAATTTCATAAATTTGACGAAGAGTCTGCTGGCGAGACTCATTTAAACAAACACGTGATTGAGTTGAGTGGTACAACGCCTCATCGACAAAAATCGTATAGTTTAAGCGATATAATACGCAAGTTTATCAGTGAGGAGGTGGATCGTTTGTTGGAAAAGGATTACGTTTCGTGGAGTAATAGTGAATGGGCATGCCCCCCCCCCCGTAGTTGCTCCTAAAGGAAATGGTGGACTCAGGTTTTGTATAAATTATCGACCCCTTAACCAAAAGACGATCAAGCCAGCCTATCCTCTTCACAATGTGATGTCTATCTTGTGCCAGCTCCACCAGGCCAAGATAATTTGGACTCTTGATATGAGTGAAGCTTTTCACCAAATCCCTATGGATGAAGAGAGTCGAAAGTACACGGCATTTCAAGTAGAAGGAAAAGGGTTGCTGGAGTGTAATAGGATGCCTTACGGCATGGCTGGAGCACCTTCGATGTTCCAGAAATTGATGGATCTTCTGAAAAGAAGATATCAGGAATTGATTTCCGAGAGGAAATTACCAAACGGGTGGTGTGATCAGGTTTTCACGCACCGTGATGACTGGATCATTGTTGGTCAGGATCTGGATGAACACATTGCCATTTTGTCGTTGGTGTTCGAGGTGTTTAGGAAAGCCAAACTGGTCTTCAACCGCGAGAAAAGTAGCTTTGTTGAATAAGTTCACTCGTCCAAGGGTTCCTTGGAAGTGGACTGGAATAGAGCAGAAGTCATTTGAAGATGTGAAGAAAGCTCTTGTCGAGACTCCTCGATTGTATCTTCCAATTCCTGGGCAACCCTTCATTTTTTACACCGACGCTAGTGATTTTGGTCTAGGTGCAATTTTAGTTCAAAAGGATCCGGAAACAGGAATTGCAAATTTGATTAAAGTTTTAAGTCGACCACTTAGAGGCGCAGAGTTTTATTATACAATTACTAAAAAAGAGTGTTTAGCGGTGGTTTGGTCCGTCGAGAAACTGAGATGCTATTTAGAGGGCATGCCGTTTAAGGTCCTTACCGATTATCAAGCATTGCAATAGCTCCATGGATTGAAAAATCCTATAGTTCGCCTTGCTAGATGGGCAATTTATCTTTATCAGCATGATATAACAGTTGAGCATCGACGGGGAACCATAAATGAAGCTCCTGACGCACTCTTGTGCATGTTTAGTGTCGACGTAGATCCGAATGGATGGGAAAAAGTCATTGAACAAACCATCCTAGAACGAGTCCAGCTAAACACGATTTGTGATCAGGATTGGTACGAGACCAAATTTAATCTCTTCAAAGGACAACCCGATAGATTTTCAGAATGGAAGATCGAGAACGATGAACTGTTCTATGACCGTCCTGATTACGAAAAATCTATAATTGATGATGAGCATCCATGGAAAAGAGTATTCAAGCCTTGCGACATCATCACTATCCTGAGCGAAAATCATGATGTTCCACAAGCAGGACATCTTGGTCGCGATAGAACATTGAATAGAATCCGCCAAAACTACTACTGGCTAGGTATGACCCAAGATGTTAAGTCTTTCGTCGAGGACTGCAAAATTTGCGTTAAGGTCAAACACAATCAAAGACCTATAAAAGAAAAATTAACCACCCGGCCCTTAGAATCACCTTCGGTCCGGTTATCCGTTGATACCGTCGTCTCTCAAACGCGAATAAAAAGGGGAAACTTCAATTTGATTGTCGTTCAGGATTGATACACTAAGTATATTGAGTTATTCCCAGTTTGATATAGGAGCGGAAAATCCGTGGTTAAAGCACTCGATGCGGTTTTCGATCGTTGGGGAACCCCGAAGTCAATTGTGACGGATAACTGTACGGAGTACATAAATAAATAAGTTAGAGCCCTTTTGTTAGAGAGAGGTGTTGAACATATCACCACCCCGTTAAGTCATCCTCAAGGATTTGTCGGAGATTCAATTGACTTATAATACTGTTCCGCATTCGGGCAGTAGAATATCGCCTTTCTTTTTGACCATGGGCCTGAAGCAATAGTTGTGCATGCTATAAAGCCTTCTGAAAATACCGACAATTCCACCAACAAAGACACAATTGACGAATGGACAGGGCGCATGAGGAAGATTGAGGAATTCCGTCATAAGGTCAAAAGTCAAATAAAGAAAAGCTCGGAGAAGCGTTTGGCCAGGATCAACTCAGATAGAGTCGAGTCAGTAGGGATCAAAGTGGAAACTGCAGACTATTATCCTAGTAACAAGCTAAGTAACAAGGCAGAGGCGTATTCCTCGAAATTGGTGCATAAGTTTGCAGGACCAGCTTTCGTTCATAGAGTGTGTGGACCAGTTACAGTTGAATTGACCGATAAAGTCGGCAAATTAGTGGGAAAATGTTGTATCGCTGATTTGAAGATTCCACGTCGAACGTTGCGCGCCAAGTAATGTACGTTTTCAGCTCAAGGCGGGCAGGCGAATCATCGTCGTTCCTCACACCAGGATACCAAGACGCAATCCCAGTTCGTCAACCTGTCCAACTCTTCCGCGCATAGCTCTGGTCTCCCTTTCCCGGCACCGGTCTCCCAAAGAACCTTGGAATTGAGAAAACAACAGGCCGAGCTGGAACAAAAAATATTGAACCTCAGGCTGGAGATGGAGGCCGAATTACAACTTATAAGGTCTGAGGACGTCAACGCTAAAAAAAGCAACGACGCAGACGATGGTGCCGTCGGTTCGTCAGAGCATGACGAGTCTATTGATACATCAGTTCCGCCGCTACACAAGATCTTCCAAGATGCAAAGAAGTTCCCGGACACCAGCTACGATTCGACCTATAGTTTTTCAACTGACAGAAGCGACCTCAACTGGGCTACCTCGACGTCCGCAGAGTCAAAAGCCAGTAAGGGCATCGAAAAATTGCTACGAGAGGTATTTCACCTCGACATACCAAATAATTATTCTCTTGTTTCAAAACTATAATTATCATATTCTTACCTTGACGTAACGTTCGAAGAGGGAGAGTGTGACAAGAAATCACTCCAGTCAAATAAATTAAATCAAAATATTAGTAAGTGACTTATCCGTAGACGTCAAGATGAGAATTTCCGTCATGAAGTTTATTCAGGACTTAGTAGTAGGGCTGGGGGGGTGCTGGATCTGTCACCGAGAGATGGCGCCACCGTCGCAAGTTGCCGACACCAACAGATGGCGCCACCGACAAAGGGAGGGTTCTGTTCCCTGCTAAGTTACCGCTAGTCGGTAAAACAGTGAGGTCAGTGATGCAGATTCCTGCTGCAATATCATTGGATCATCGGTCGGTAAAACAGAGAGGTCGACAATTTTAAGATTCTGTTCCATGCTCAGTAGGTAAGACAGTGAGATTGGTAATGGAGATTCCTGCTAAGTTGACATTATAAGCTTTTGTTCCATGCTAAGTCGGTATAAAAGTCAATTTGGTACTGGAGATCCCTGCTAAGTTAACATTATAAGGTTCTATTCTATGCTAACTCGGTAAAAAAATGAACTTGGTAATGAAGATACCTGTTAAGTTAGCATTATAAGGTTCTGTTCCATTCTAAGTGACTATTGATCGGCAAAACAGTTTATTACCATCGGCCGGTAAAACAGGTCAGTCATTTTATCATCTTTCGCTAAGGTAGGGAACCATATTACCATCAGTCGTTAAAATAGGGAGGTCGTTAATTTTTCATATCATCATTTTACCATCGGTCTGTAAGGTAGGGAACAATATTACTATAAGCCGTTAAAACAGGTAGGCCAGTAATTTTTTATATTATCATTTTACCATATGTCGGTAAGGCAGGGAACAATGTTACCATCAGTCGGTCAAACAGGTAAGTCGGTAACTTTTTATATTATAATTTTACCATTGGTCGGTAAAACAGGGGCCATCGATAATACACATGTCCACCCACATATAGAGCGTCAGTCGCTATATCAGGAGCTTACCTTACCAATCGCGTGTAAATAACTTATGACGTCACTCAGTACTTTTATCCAAGACTCATGTTAGCAGGAGGTAATGCATGTATCCTTATATGCTCAGTACGTTACCGAAAGAACGCTGTGTCACTTCAATGCTCACTGGGATTCCCCCAACGTCCACAGGTATTCCCTACAAGTGTCATGCGTCTACTTTATACGCAGGAGTCCCCTATTTCTACAAGTACCGCGATGAGATTACCTAGTCATTTTTCATAATTCTTATGGGCTAAGATATAACTATATAGCTACTTATCTTAGCATCTCAATAATCTAAAATATATATAAAAAGATAAGAATCTGAATACATGGTTTAATGATAAAACATTATATGTGTAAACTATTCAACTCTAAGTAAAAAGAATGTCCTACAACTGTAAAGATGTGGGCTTCCTCTGTGTATCTGCAAGTGGGGTTTCCCGTAGCACCGCGCCGAGATTCCCTGCACTCAGACACCGATGTCTAAAGTAAATTGGATCTCTCTTTCTACCATGTGAGATAAACAAGGAGATGCATGAGAATTTGAAACAAAGGTTTCAAAACGTCTCTCTTTCTATCTTGTGAGTTAGACAGAGAGAGTCCGATGATTTTGAAGAACAATTCATACTTATCGTTTATCGAAACTGAGAGATCCAATCGAAATAGAGGAAGAACATATCAGTGATCTAACCTTTAGGTTAAACTCTGCGCATGCGCAGTCTAATACTATAGCTTTGCTCAACCTACGCTGTGTTCTAGAATTCACTTGGAGTACTGGAAGCAGTGTCTTCAGAACGTGGGATTTTTCGGTCCCCACCACTTTCCCATCTAGGAGAATGCATGCAAGCGTAGCGTCGGTGAGTCGGCCAACCTCGTGTAAAGCCGAAAACGCACGAGGCACGAGCGCGAAGCCGAGATCGCCCGAGCCACGACCCCGACTTCACGATTCGCTTTCGGCGGCTATTAGGAGATTTGAGTTGATTTCGGCTTGCAAAAATTGACACCTTGAAGAAAGACTTCAAAACATGTAATGAAGTCTTGAGATATTTTTTTGGTAGAAAATTAATCTTTTTGGTTGAAATTTTCATTTCTTTAGTTGAAAATTATTTTTTAAATCAAAAATTACATTTTTTCGGTTAAAAAATCATTCGTTTGGTTAAAAATTTACTTCATTTGTTTAAAAACTTACTTCTCTAACTGAAAATTAAACTATTCTATTTTTTTTTAAATGTGTATTTGTAGTTGAAAATTTGTCTTTTCTTAGATAAAATTCATCTCTTTGGTTGATTTTCGAAATATTTTAACTAATTTAAGAGGATTTCATTCGTTTTCAAGAGATTAAAAAATATTTTCACGAATTTCAAAGTATTTCGAAACATTTTGAGGGCGTTTAGAGGGTTTTAAAGAATTCCAAATATTTTCGGGGATTCAAAGGGATTTCAAAGGATTTCAAGAGATTGAAAAAATCGTAATGGATTTCAAAAAACTTAGAAGTATTTCAACAGTTTTTAAAATATTTCTATTGAACTTTGGAGAATAAATTTAATTAAATTAAATTTTAAGGGACTCGTAGAGATTTTTAAGATTTCAGGGGATTTTAAGGAATTTTAAGGAATCTAACAAGATTGAAGGATTTCAAGATTTATACGGATCCGAACGGGTTTTGTAGAGAATTTTAGTATATGAGTAAAATTTAGTTTGAATTACAGATAATTTCCAGGGATTTTAAGCGATTCCGTAGGATTTGAAACATTTTAAGGGATTTTAGAGAATCTTTACTTTTTTCAAAGAGGTCAAAGAATATCAGAGAATTTTGTAGGATTTCCAAACATTTTATAGGATTTTTTGTGAAATTTGTTAAATAAATTGAATGAAATGAAATTTCAAGGGATTTCTAGCGATTCCCAAGATTTTAAGGGATTTTAATGTATTTCAAAGAATTTCACAAGATTGTAGGATTTTAATAAATCTCCGAAGATTTCAAGGGATTACAAAACTTTCTTGGTATTTACATGGTTTTTTCTTTAAGAGAACTCTAATGAAAAAGTTTAATTTAAATTGTATTCAAGGGTTTCCAAATTATTTATACTTTTTCTAGTGGATTCTTACTATCTCCATAGATTTCAAGGGATTCTAAAGCATTTTAAGAGATGTACACAATTTCCAGACATTTGAAAGAATTTTGTAGGACTTCCAAATATGTTAAGAGGTTCCTAATCAACTTTGTTGAATGAATTAAATTAAATTTTAAGCAATTTCACAAGATTTGATTCAATATTCAGGATTTGAAAGGATTTCAATGATTTGAGGGATTTACACGGTTTGTTTTTAAGAGAACTAGTTGTATTCAAATTATATTCAAGGGCTTTCAAATCATTTATACTTTCTCAAATTTATTTTAACGATCTCCAAAGATTTCAGAGGATTTGAAAGGATTCTAAAGAATTTTAAGAGATATACCAAATTTTAAGGGATTTCAAAGAAATTTGTAGGATTGTCAATTATTTCGAGAGATTCCTAGTGAACTTCGTTAGATAAAATTGAATGAAGTTTCAAGGGTTTTCCAGCGATTCCAAAGATTTTCAGGGATTTCATAGGTTTTTGAAGAATATTATCGTTTCTTCTATAGAACTCTAAAGAATGCATTTAATTCAATTTATATTCAAGGGACTTCGAAAGATTTATAGGGATTTTAACGTTTCCTACAGAGGTCTTTTATAAATAAGTTTAACTCAATTTATATGCAAAGGATTTGAAATTATTTATACTTTACAGAATAAATTGAATTTTGACAAAAAATTTGAAAAAATTAATTTTTGACAACAAAAATCTAACGCTGCATCTAGTCATCCCTAATTCTCAATAAATTTTTCAATAGAAATATGAATTTTTAAACGTGAAGATTAATTTTTACAAAAAAAAAAGAATTCTTCCCAAAATACATTAAGTTGCAAGTAAAAAGTAGGATTTTCAACTGAAAAATGTCAATTTTTAACTAAAAATGCAAGAGTTGCAATTTTTAATTTTAAACATCATTTCAAACCAATGAAGAGAAACACGCTTTCAAAAAAATAGTCAACTTTACAAGCAAAAAATAAAGTAACAATGAAAAATATGAATGTTCAACTAAAAAAGTAGAATTTTCAATAAAATATATAAATTTTCAACCAAATACTTGAATTTTCAACTAAACACGATTAATTATTATTTAAAAATAAAATAGTTCAATTTTTCAGAAAGAAATTTATTTTTAAGAAAAAGATCATTCTCAATCCAGAAAATTAACTTTCTACCAAAAAAACAAATTTTGTAGCCAAAAAATTTCAGATGAAAAATTAACCTTAAGACAAAACAAAAAAAAACTAATTTACAACAAAATAGTCACATTGTCAACCACAAAAATGAAAGTTCAACAAAAGAGATTCAGTTTCAACAAAAAATGGGTTAGTGAAATTATCCTCAAAGAAAATAACTTTCAACCAAAAACAAAACAGACTTTCAACAGAAAGTTAAATTTTTAACCAAAGACATAAATTTTCATCCACAAAGATGAATTTTTAACCAAGAATACTACTTTTCTACCAAAAGGACTAATTTTCAATAAAATACATTTATTTTCCACCAAATAGGTGATTTTTCAACTGAAAAATATAAATTTTTGACAAAAAATTCAAGAGATAAAAAAATTAACTTAAAAAAAACAACTAATTTTCAAAAAAATTGTTATATTGTCAACCATAAAAATAAAATTTCAACAGAAGGGATTCAGTTTCAACCAAAAATGGATCAGTTTAATTATCCTAAAAAAATAACTGTCGAACAAAAACAAAACAGACTTTCGAAAAAAAGTTAAATTTTTAACCAAAAAAATAAATTTTCATCCAAAAATACCTAAATTTTCAACAAAACAGTTGAATTTCCAACCACATTGTTAATTTTTTAACTAAAAACGAATAATTTTAATTGAAAAATAAAATAGTTAAATGATCAGTTAGAAAAAGAACCTTCGAACAGAAAAATGAGATTTCTAAAAAAATGGTTTGTACTAAACGAATATACTTTTAACCAAAAGGATGAATTTACAACCGCGATTGCAATTGTTACATTTTCACTCATAAAAATTAATTTATAACAAAAAAGTTTACAGCAAAATAGTTTACTTTCCTAGCTCTGAATCAATATTTAACTAGAAATTGAATAGTTAAATTTTCAGTTTAGGAAAGTAGTTTGCAACTGAAAAAAACAAATTGTCTATAAAATAGTTAAATTCTCAACCAAAAAGGTGAACTTGCTACTAAAATAGATAAATTGTTAAACAAAAATAAAATATCTCCATTGTCAGTTACCAAGAAAATTACCTATGAGTTTGAAAAAAACAGATTATCAAAAACATAGTAAATTAAAAAAAAAAGAAATTGATTTTCAACCCAAGAAATGCATTTTTAACCAAAATATTTGATTTTCAACTGAGGGGATTAATTTTCATGCAAATATAAAACAATTAACTTTTGAGGCAAAAAACTTAATTTGACACAAAACAAAAAAATAGTCAACTAAATAATTTAATTTCTAAATAAAGAAATTAATTTTGTACCAAAAAAGACGATTTTTCCACAAACTACATTCACCTTCAATCAAATAGTTGATTTGTCAACTAAATAGGATATATTATTGACCAACAAGAATAACTTTCTACTAAAAAAGAGAAAAGTGAAAAAAATGGATTATCCTATCAAAAATTAAATTTTCAGTCACAAATGAAATAGTTAAATTTTCCGTTCAAAAATTATGAAATAAAAATGAATTTCACAAACAAAAACTAATTCCCAATAAACCCTAATTTTGACTGAGAAAGGTTTTGTTTGATAAATTTTTATTTATTGCAAAGATTTGGAAGATGTTGTTTTAAAATTTCAAAGATGTAAAAATTATTACTTCTGAAACTAATTTGATTAATTGCAAAAGCTTTTAAAGTACGTCTGACCAAAGCGCAACTTATTCTACTGGAAATGCATTTCGTTAACTAACCGCCTACTCATTAGGTAGTTTATTTTCAAATGATATTAATTTATATTGACTTGATACTACATGATATGATACTTATTAATAATGCATTTGTCATCTCTGAAATATCTATAATTTTGATATAAAGTATAGATTTGAAATTTGAATTTTTATAGGTTTTTAATTCAAGAACCAAAAAAATAAAGAATCAACAAAAAAGATGAAAGTTCAACTAAAAAGTAGAATTTACAATGAAATATATAAATTTTGAACCACATAGTTGAATTTTCAACTAAACACGATTAATTATTATTTAAGAATAGAGCAGTTACATTTTCAGTGGAGGAAATTTATTCTTAACAAAAAATTTTTTTTCAACCAAGACAATTAATTTTCTACCAAAAAAGCAAAGTTTTAGCCAAACAGTTAAACTTTTAGATAAAAAATTAACTTTTAAGCCAATAAAAAAACTTATTTAAAAAAAAAGTTACATTTTCAACCACAAAAATAAAATTACAACAGAAAGGATTATTAATTCATAATTATAAGTTATATTTTTAACCAAATGAATTCATTATGAACCGAATAAATGAACTTTTAGCCCAGTAGATTAATTTTCCACCAAAAGAAGTAGAATTTTCAAGAAATTACATGAAATTTGAGCGGAAATTATTTGACTTATAACTAAAAAGGATTAATTTTCATGCAGATATAAAACAATTAACTTTTGAGGCAAAAAAGTTAATTTTAAACAAACGAAAAAAAAATTTCAACCAAATAATTTAATTTTTAAATAAAGAAATTAATTTTGTACCAAAAAAGACGATTTTTTCACCAAATACATTCATCTTCAACCAAATAGTTGATTTTTCAACTAAAAAGGATATACTATTGACCAACAAGAATAACTTTCTACTAAAAAAGTCAAATTAAAAAAGAATGGATTTTCCTACGAAAAGATCAATTTTCAGCTACAAATGAAGTAATTAAATTTTCCGTTTGAAAATTATGAAAAAAATTAATTTTCACAAACAAAAACTAATTCTGAATGAACGCTAATTTTGACTGAAAAGGGTTTGCATAATTTTTTCCAATTCAAAAAATATTATTCATTCTTTTCTAAAATAGAAATTGTTTTAAAATCCTGTTCCATGGAAAGTAACGCAATTATAAAAGAAACTTATAATTCATATTTTTATTTGTAATGAAAACAATATTTCTAGATAAAATAGAACTTATGCCTCGGGACTCTGCAAATATTACAATTATTAAAAAAAAATCCATCAAACTCTTCTAGAATAGGGGTAGAAAATAAAGAAGAATTTAAATTCTTGCAAGACGAGCTTTCGAAATGTTTCGTTTGAATTGCTTTTCTGTTGAACACTTGAAGAGCGAGAGATTTTTAAACAATGGATCTGGAAGGAGTAATCCTGAAAGAAAGTGTCCTTTGGAAAATTAATTCATTAATTGAATCAGTGAAGTTTAGAATCGATAACAATTGCATAAATAAACTTGGGAATTCTTCATTGTTGACAAGGAGGGATGATGAAATGAATGTGCCAAGGGAGGGTTTCACTTTTATTTTTTCACTCCTCTTTTAGAGACTCTGGGTGAAAGGATAAATAAATGAGTAACTTGTACCCTCTTCTCAGATAGATAACAGGGGTAAGTTTTCTTCCCTCTCGACTTCTTGAAGGACACTAGATTTGATGAGGGCTTTGATGAAAGGTGCAAAGTAACATTTTAAATAAAAGCAATCAGGCGTCTCCGTAATTAATTAATTTCAAGCCATTAAATTTAGATACTCAATTTAACAGACAATCTTTTTAAAGGTATTTTAAAGGATTTAAATTTATGGAATGAATTATAATACTCTCAGAAGAGGGGAAATAGGGTTATTTTGCACGAAACTATGGAAATATATTATTTCAAATAAAATCAATCCGTCGGTTCTATGGTGAATTCAATGTAAATAAATTAAGATTTCCATTCAAAATATATTTCATTTCCGAGAAAATAATTTAATTTTCAATCAAAAAAGCTCAATTTTCTGGCAAAAAAAGATACATTTTCAAGAAAAGATTTGAGTTTTTAAACTAAAAGTCGAATGGTTCAGAGAACAGTTAGCGCTTAACAAAATGTTTTTATTTTTAGGAGACTAATTAAACTTTTAATAAGATAGTTGAATTTTTAAGAAGATAACTTTTAAACAAAATATTTAAACTTTTTCACAAAATAATTACATTTTTAATAAAATAGTTGAAGCTGAAGCCAAGTTTATTTCAAAATTTAATTTATTGCTTAGAACAAAATTTTAATTAACTTATCTTAATCTAGATAATTGGATTTGAAAAGTAAATTTGAAAAACAAAGTTCATTATTCATTTCAAACTTTAGGTGAAAAAGACCAATTTCTTGGAAGGACTTGGAATAGTTGAATTTTTAACCAAAGAAGATGACTTTCAAACAAAATAGTTAAACTTTTTCACAAAATAATTACATTTTTAATAAAATAGTTGAAGATGAAGCCAAATTTATTTCAAACTTCAGGTGAAAAAGACCAATATCTTAGAAGGACTTGGATTGTTGAATTTTTAACCAAATATTTGAATTTTCATCCTAAAAGAATGAATGAAAAAAAATTGATTGACCAAACTGTTACATTTACAACAAAACTGTTAAATTTTTAAACCAAGCTGACGAATTTTCTGAAACAATAAAAGGTTTAATTTTTAACTGACAAATATAAATCTTTAACCAAACAGTTGAATTTTTAATTAAAGACGATGAAGTTTTTATTAAAAAAGGTTTTCGACCAAAGAAATGAATCCTCAGCAAATACCATTTAAAAAAATGGTTCCGTTTTCAACCAAGCAGTGGAATTTTTAAAAGAGATGAATTTTCCACTAATAAAATAAGGATTTTAAAAAAAATAGAAGAATTTTTAATGATTAGTTCATTTTTTAACTAAAATCGATACATTTTCAACCTGATAGTTAAATTTTCAACCAAAAAAATGAATTTTCAACAATGTAGTTCAACATTCCACGACAAAAAATTAATTTTTTAGAGGCCAGTAGAATTTTGAATCCAAGAGGACGATTTTTTTCCAAGAAAACAAATATACCAAAACAGACGAATTTACAACAAAATGAATAATTTTTCAACCAAATAGTTGAATTTAGGAAAAAAACAGCATATTTTTACCTAAAAATATATTAGGTAAATTTCAGTTAAAAAAATTAACTTTCTTTCAAAAACGACGAAGTATCCACCAAAATTCTTTTAAAAACGACGAATCATCAACCAAAATCGATCAATTTTCGAACAAAATTAGAATAGTTAAATTTTTATTTGAAAAAATTAAGTTTCTAGAAAAAAGAAATTTTTTACAAAAAAATAGGGCATTTTTTCTACCAAGGAGATGAATCTCTAACTAATGGGATCAAGTTTTAACAAAATATTTGAATTTTCTATTAGGAATAATAATTTTCTACAGAAAAAGATAAATTGTCAACGAAATGAAGACATTTTCAACCAACTATTTGAATTTTAAAACGAAAACTTTAAATTTTGAATTAAAAATCGAATACTTAAATTTTCGGATAAAAAAATTAACTCTCTACCAGGAGAGATAAATTTTAAACAATATGGACGAATTTTCAAACATGTCGTTAAAGGTTTACAGAAAAATAGTTAACTTTGAAGAACAAATATTAACGTAAAATCTTCAGTTAAAAAAGTTAATATAAAAAAATAAAACGAATTTCCAACAAAATAGTTCAATATTCTACCAAGAAGATTATTCTCCAACTAATAAAATGAATTGTTTACAAAGTCATTTAATTTTCAATTAAGAAGAATAATTTTATACCAAAAAAGACGAATTTTCTACAAAATGGATAAATTTTCAACCAAATATTTGAATTTTAAAACGAAAACTTTAAATTTTTCAATTAAAAATAGAATAGTTAAATCTTCAGATAAAAAAAAATTAACTTTCTACCAAAAAAGATAAATTTTAAACAATATGGATGAATTTTCAAAAAAATCATTGAACGTTTATATAAGAACAGGTAACTCTCAAGAACAAATATTAACGTAAAATTTTTAGTTAGGAAAATTAATATAAAAAAAACAACTTTCAACAAAATAGTTAAATATTATAAAAAAAAAGGAATCTCCAACTAATAAAATTAATTTTTAACAATACTCTTGAATTTTCAATTCAAAATAATAATTTTGTAAAAAAAAGACGAATTTTCAACCAAATAGTTGGATCTTCAAATAAAAATGGTAAATTTTCAACCAAAATTAGAATTGTTGAAATTTCAGTTAAAAAAATTAAGTTTCTAGGGAAAAGGAATCTCCGAAGAAATAGTTAATTTTTTCACCAAGGAGATGAATCTCTGACTAAGGAAATGAAGTTTTAACAAAATATTTGAATTTCAAATGAAGAATAATAATTTTCTACCAAAAAATACAATTTTTCAACATTATGGATTAATATTTAAATTAATATTTGAATTCAAAAACGAAAACTTAAAATTTCCAATTAAAAATAGAATAGTTAAATTTTCAGATGAAAAAATTAACTTTCTACCAAAAAAGATAAATTTTAAACAATATGGATGAATTTTCAAACAATTCGTTAAATGTTTACATTAAAATAGTTAATTTTTAAACACAGATATAAACGTGAAATTTTCAATTAAACCAATTAATTTAAAAAAAATAAATAAATATGATTTTCGACAAAATAGTTCAATACTCTGCCAAGAAGATTAATCTCTAACAATGAAATGAATTTTTAACAAAGTAATTAAATTTCCAATTAGAAGGGATAATTTTATGCAAAAAAAAAACAATTTTCAACAAAATGGATGAATTTTCAACCAAAGAGCTGAATTTGAAAAAAAAACCGGCAGATATTCATTTAAAAATATATTAGTTAAATTTCAGTTAAAAAAGTTAAGTTTCGAGGAAAAAGGAATTCCCAACAAAATAGTGTATTTTTTTACCAAGGAGATGAATCTCTAACTGATGGAATGAAGTTTTAACAAAATATTTGAATTTTAAATTAAGAATAATAATTTTCTACCAAAAAAAGACGAATTTTCAATAAAAATGATAAATTTTCAACCAACTATTTGAATTTCAAACCAAAAACTTTAAATTTTCAATTACAAATAGAATAGTTAAATTTTCAGGTAAAAAAGAAATCGATTTTTCGATAAAATAGTTCAATATTCTACAAAAAAGATGAATCGCTAACTAATCAAATGAATTTTTAACAAATTAATTGAATTTTCAATTAGGAGGAAAAATTTTTTAACACAAAAGACGAATTTTTAGAAAAATGGATGAATTTTCAACCAATTCGTTGGATCTGTAACTGAAAATGGTAAATTTCTAACCCTAAATAGCATAGTTAAATTTTCAGTTAAACAAATTAAGTTCCTGGGGAAATGGAGTTTCCAAAAAAAATAGTCTTTTTTTTACCAAGGAGATGAATCTCTAACTGATGGAATGAAGTTTTAATAAAATATTTGAATTTTAAATTAGGAATAATAATTTCCTACCAAGAAAAAAGACAAATTTTTAATAAAATGGATAAATTTTCAACCAAATATTTGAATTTTGAAACAAAAACTTTAAATTTTCAATTACAAATAGAATAGTTAAATTTTCAGATAAAAAAGAAATCGAATTTTCGATAAAATAGTTCAATATTCTACCAACAATATGAATCTCTAAATAATAAAATGAACTCTTAACAAAGTAATTGAATTTTCAATTGAGAGGAATAATTTTTAACAAAAAAGAAGAATTTTTAGCAAAATGGATGACTTTTCAACCAAATCGTTGGATCTGTAAATAAAAATGGTGAATTTTCAACCAAAAATAGAATAGTTAAATTTTCCGTTAAACAAATTAAGTTTCTAGAAAGAAGGAATTTTCAAAAAATTAGTTTTATCACCAAGGAATTAAGTTTAAAGAAAATATTTGAATTTTAAATTAGGAATAATAATTTTCGACGAAAAAAGACGAATTTTCAACAAAATGGATAAATTTTCAACCTCAAAGTAGACATTTTAGCAAAGGAGTTTAACTTCCAACTATGTAGTTCAGTTTTCAGTTAAAATAAGTAATTTTTAACTAAATTAAAATAATTTTTTTCAACAAAATATTTAAATGTCCAACCAATAAAAAGATTTTTTGACAAAGAAGTTCAACTTTCAACTGTCGCTTCTCATCAAAACTTAAAAAATGGTTGAATTTTGTGATAAATCTTGGCTAATTTTGTCAGCGTGAACATTTCTCACATCTCTACTGTTTCCAGTTTTCAAATCAAACTAAATTTTTTAATGTTGTTCAAAAAATATTTTTATTTAAATGATTACGATGATTTCAGCAATAGAGAAATTTGCTTTTCAAATGGAAACATTAGAGTGTTTGCGATAGTAATGAAAAAATTGAGTTGGAAAAAGCATTTATAAATTAATTTTTTTTCACTTAGTCTTCCAATTTTTTCATCATAAACAATATTTTTTATTCGATATCAAATCATCAGTAACATTATTTTGATTCTTAAATTCACAGAAAAATTATTTTTCGAGATATCTTATTTTGTCACAACTATCTTAAAAAGAATGAACTTTCAACCAAAAATAGTTTGATTTTCTTATCAGCTTTCAATTAATTCAGTTCGTATTTGAGCGCAAAATTGAGAAAAAGGGTGAGTTTCTTGAAAACGGTGGAAGAAGATTCCTTAAAAAAGGGGAAAAGAGGAGAATAGGGGAAAGATCGTGAAGTCTGTGCTTCCCGCACGATGGGAGTTTATCCGCAAAAGTTTTTGAATTTTAAATCGACTGGTCTTACTATTCCCTTCTATTCATTTCACCTACTTTTCTTTCACTTTTCACTTCTTTACACTCGCTTTTTCCGTTTCTCTTTTTCTTTCCTCGTTTCGGTTCGATTGACACAAGTTTGGTGTTTTTATCCGGAGAGAATCCGGTGAAGACTGGAATTGACGTGGAGCTACATCACCTCTTTTTGCAGATTTAAAGAGTTGTGGGTGGAAAGGGAAATGACAGAAAAGGGCAAGGGGAAGGGAAAGGGAAAGGGGAGAAAATATTCTTAGACGAAGACTTCGGCGGGCATCTTTCGGTCCATTGATCCGACAGAATGATGTAGATCGTCGCGCGCGTCGCGCGACTTAGGAGCTCTGCAAAGCGCCGCGCAGTTCTTGAGCCATTCGTTTTCGTGATGACAGGCCGATGATTTGTGGAGAGACTCACGGAGTTTCCTGATTTTTATGTAAGAGGGCCAGCAAAGATGGCGCCCAAGACTCAAGTCCCAGACGATCATAAATTAAGTAGTCCACCGACGCGACGCGACGTGCAGATCAGAACTCCGCTTTCTTATCGCATGTCTTAGGCATCATCCATAAACCATGCTACCAATTTTGATATACATGGTGTCAAAGATATTACATGGTGTCCATCAATATATTTCCAAAAATATATTTAGATATTATTTCCACAGCTGGCGCTGTGATCACTTATGTAGTTATGTACAGATACTCTGGAAACGTATATCAATGTTGCATTGTAATCCCAGCACTGGCACTGTCACTTTTGCCAATGTAGATTTCCAATTATGTAATTCTGGCTCCCAAGCAGGGTCTCGAATTCTCCGATGGATGCAGAAAATATAATTTTATTGTGAATAACCATTTGTGGTGAACAGGGAGCGAACAGGTCCGTCCACTCAGCGCCGTCACCAAGGAAAAATGAAAAACGGAAAACGCCATATTTATTTGCTTTTTTCTTGCAAATTTTATGCTCAAACAAAATTTTTTTGCTCTCAAAACTTCCGAGATAAGGGTGGCGGCGCTAGCAAAACGTCCACTCAGCGTCGTCACCTATGAAAATTGGCTAACAATTATTATAGTGAAATAAACGATTAGAGGAGATCTTTTTGCTTTTTTTTATATCCGAAAACATATGATACGTATTCCAAAGAACTACCCCTAAGTCATACATACCTACCTCTCATGATAAAAAATGTTATAAAAGTGTAAAAACAAACTTGAACTACGTAAAGATGATCCAGAACTCTATATTGATTATTGAACTCTTAAAAATGCACCCTTTTCACAATTTCTCCCAAAAACTACCCTTCCACGTAAATTTATGTAGCGGAACTTACATATACTTATAAAACCATTTGATTCTAGCGACACTACACATGGCCTAGCATCACTAACACCTTTGGTGCTCAAAATTCGTGTACAGGAAGCATAACATACGCCTATACTAAAAGAACATGCTGTCAAGCCCCTTCATGGTAAATTCTACGGCATCATACGTAGAGAAGAACTCTCGATAGATTTGTTCAACATGTTTCTCAAGTCAGCTGGCTACAAAGTCCATCTTGTAGTTCTAATAATAGACTGTCTTGAAGGTATTAAAGCTTCATTTCTTAGTCAACTCAACGAGATTCCGACTTGCCAGCTTCAGGCTCATTCCATCGCAAACCGGATGCAAAAGGCTGTTCTTCTCGGATCACTTCATCTGGTCCGTCAAAACTGTTCCTCATAACATTCTACAAAGATTGGTAGCTCTGAAAAAGTATCCAGAGGTAAAACCTTCATCTCCAACTATCCCGTCTGCCGCGTAGGGTCATCCGCGGCTAGAGACTTGACTGCAAGGAGCAGTGTTGAACGATGTTGTCTCGCGTAAATTTCCCGCTGTTGCTTACCTTCTAGGACAGAAGGAGCAGAATTGTATGACGTACAGGTTCCAGTTGCGTCGGGATTAGGTGCTTTAAGGAAACATGATCGTAGCTTCCGGAGCCTACAACTTCTCATAACACTCGTGCGGCCGCTGTGTATGGATAACAGTGGTAAAATACGAACTCCAAACTACACTATGCTATAAATCGATACTTCTTTTTCCCCCAACATACTTTCTGAGAGTGCAACTGAGAGTCGCAGACAAAAGGGTGTCTGTGAAAAACAGTTAGTGTTTGTTTTGATTTAAAGTGAAGAAATTCAGTGAAATTTTGTGTCTTGAAAAAAAAGGTTGTTTTATCAGAATTTTTTTCCAGTTTCATCCACCCTGTGAACATTAAAACTTCTGATGCAGCTCCTATTTAGTGGAATAGTATATGTTAGAAAGTCGTTTTACATAAGAAAATATTTCAGTTGCTTCTCAGCCACCAAGTGAGCGTGAAGACCTTGTAGTGGACTCGTGCCTGAAAAGGGAAAAAACGAAATGGAGCCTGAGCAGAGTAGAAAACTCATCTTCATCATGGACCAGGCATACACCATGTTGACGGATAAAAGAAAAATCAATAAAATCAACAAGTGCACCAAATTTGATACGCAAAATATTAGAATATTAAATAACATGTCAAAGTATTTGGAATTGTCTGTAGGTAAAAAAATTCATGTTCAATCGACGATAGGCATTTTAAAAGCGTTAAAAACTTAATTGAAAGTAATGAGAAAAAAGGAAAAACGTATTGAAAATTTGAGACAAAAAAAACAGATAAAATACAGTGTCAAGATTTAGACTTGGATTTCGATAGTAGAATAAGAACTGGATTTGTAGTAAATTTAAGACATAAAGACCTTAAATAATTTATTCAAGACACAAAGGCAATAGTCGTTAGAAGGATACAAAATATGGCGGTTTGAAAGTGAACTTTTCTTTTGCGGGGAAATTTGAATCCACAGTGAACAATGAAACGGTAGAACAAATTAAATACATAAACACTGTAAATAATAAAATCCTCCCATCAAATGACATCAGTGCGGTAATGGCAGCTCTTTGCCCTGCTGTCATTAACAGAGATCGAGTCAATTGCTACCCACATTTTGACACACTATTAAAATATGGTAGAATTTCGACCTATAACTCTTAAAGATATTCCCAAATTTGAAAAAATGAGTGAGTTGTGCATAAGCTTTCACGGCATAGAAGACGATAAAAAATATAAGAAAGGTGAAATTGTACTCAATTAAAGTGCAATGTACCAATGGAGAAACTGACTCCAGAGCAAGAAGCAGAGTTTAGGTCTGCTCAAAACTGCCACATCTGCGGAAAACCATTTGAGCAAAATGAGATAAGACATCACGATCATTGCCACTTCACAGCAAGTTTCGTGATGCAAGTCATCAGGGCTGCAATGTAAATTACAAAGACTCACACACTGTGCCATTACTTTTTCACAATTTGTCGGGATATGATTCGTGCTTTTCATCAAAGCATTAGCTAAACAGTTTGAGGGCGAGTTTAAATTGTTACCCGTCAACAAAGAGAAATACATCTCGTTCACTAAATATATTTCTGGCACAAAAGTGAATCTTCGGTTTATAGATTCGCTTCGTTTCATGTCGAATAGCCTTGAAAAATTATCTTCTTATCTGGCAAACGATGATAACAAAATTACTCTCAAGCATTGCAATAATCCCCAGAGCCGACGCGTAATAGGGTGCAATGTGTGCGGGGCACACGGGCCGACGAATTTGGCTCTTGGTGGGGGGGGGGGCGGCCAAAATGCACTGAATATAAACGGCACCAACAAGGGTTTGGTCCAGTGATGCTAACGGACCGCGACTTTTTCAACAGCGCAGGCGTCGCGCAATGGTGGAGTAAGGAAGAAAACTTATGCTCTCTTCGTCACTCCTTCTTTATGCGACGCCTGCGCAGTTAAAAAAGTCGCGATCTGTTAGCATCATTGGTTTGGTCGTTAACAGGTTCTCTTCAGTCTTAACGCAACAAAGTTTCTAAGTGAGCCTTTGCTCGCACGTTTGTCTTCAGGGATGTTCCCCTCGATTTTTTCAGAATTTTTATCTGGAGCCCATTTCTTTCCAGTTATAAATTATTTCTAGGTTCAGAAATATTTAAGTGTAGACTTCATGGTGGTCACTATATATATACTAATCTATGAGGTCCTTTAAAAATGTATCCATAATCTTCCAGCAAGAAGTATTCATTAGACAAATAACTGCTGTGAATTTACGAAATCAAAAGTAGAACTAGGTTAAATAACTTTTCTTTTAATTGTTTTAGTCATAAAATCTTAGAATACCGAAATATGCATAATTGTACTTGTACATGCACTTCTCGACAAACTATGGACAATTTTTGATTAAATCAATCAAAGTTTTGATGAATCAAATACATAACTGCATTGCTATACAGCTAACTAAAGTTTGGAGACGTTTTTCTGCCGTCCTTGCTATATTTGGTGTCCTGGAACGGAACTTTGATAACAATAATTTTGAATTTTTATCAAAACATGTTTTAAAGACCATGATTTATAATTAAATCATATATAAGTTACGTTTTTAATATTTTTCCATACACCATACATATTACACACCGTATACGAAATTTGTTGAGAAATTTGAAAAAAAATTATCAATGAAAATGGTTTTGTTCTATTTATATTATTATCCAAGGAGACATTTTTCCCCCGCCCTTGCTATATTGGGTGTCTTGAAACAGAACCGTGATAACAATAATTTAAATTTTTTACTAAAACATGTTTCAAATGCCATGCTTTTTAATTGAATTACATGAAAGTTACGCTTTTATATTTCTCCATACACTATACACACAGTATACGAAATTTTTAGAGGAATGTGAAAAAAATTAAGGAATGAAAATGGTTTTGTTCTACTCGTATGATTATTCTAGGATACATTTTTTGCCGCTCTTGCTATATTTGGTGTCCTGGAACGGAAGCGTGAAAACAATAATTTTGAATTTGTACTCAAACATGTTACAAAGACCATGCTTTTTAATTGAATTACATGAAAGTTACGTTTTTTAAATTTCTCTTCACAAAACTCTTTCCGGAACAAGCCCACCATTAGTTACAGAACTTCTTTCCTTTAAACTCATTATATATATACATTTTAGAAACAACGTATGTTGACAATCGAATTCGAAAATTCCATTTGTTTAAATAATTCATCATTCATATGTAGCTGTATTACGATCGCTTGTCTTGAGATTCATTAAGGAATTTATTTTAAAGAATATCTAAATGAAGCTAGACATTTAGCAGCATCTTTAAAGATAGATGTCAAGTTTGAGAACCTGATGGGTACGCGATAGAGAGTAGGTGATCCCGAGAAAAGTTTTAAACTTGATTTTTACTTCACAGTATTACACGTAATAATTATGTCCTTGCAAGAGCGGTTTGAGTTTATTAAACGATTCGAAAATATTTTCAGTTTTGTATTTGACAGCACTACCTTTCTCAAAATGGATAAGTTATACATTCGTAAAAAGTGCAAGAATTTACAACAAAATCTTACAAACATAGACGCAAATCGCTCAGATATAGTAGGCGTGGATTTGTATGATGAAATTATTGCATTAAGAACGTACCTTAAGCAAAACATTAGTGCAAATGAAATGTTGACGTTCATACTAAAAGAAAACTTGCATCTCATGTTTCAAAAGACGTTCATAACATACCGAATTTTAAAAACTACCTGTATCTATCGCAAGCACGGAGCGATCCTTTCCAAAATTGAAAATAATACAAAACTCCTTGAGAAAAGAAATGGCGGAAAAGAGACTGTCAAACTTGACTATGATATCAATTAAGCGAGTGATTACGAATTTATTGGATGTGTCTGAAGGGGTTGAAGAATTGGCCCAGATTGAAGCAAGGCGAGCAAATTTCTTTGGAATCCTTATTATATGAAAGTAATGTGTATGATAATAATAATGTAAATAATATCAATAATGTAAATGTTTTACTAAAAATAAAGCATACGTATGTAGGCCTAATGTATACCGCTGGCCCTGATAATCCCGAAGAATTTCAATTATTAGTCAGAAAAGGAGTATTTCCTTATGACTATATTGATGATAGGGAAAAATTAAATGGTCAGCAGTTACCACCTAAAAGTGCATTTCATTCAAAATTTAATAATGACGGAATTTCCTATCAAGATTACCAAGATACGTGCAATTATGGGGAAACGTTCAATATAGAAACTTCGAGAAAATTGTTTTCAACCTATAATCTGGATCCCTTACATTACTATACAGCTCTGGAACATGCTTCTGATGCGATACTCAAATTAATCTGAATTGAACTTGAATTATTAAAAGATCCTGAAATGATTTTTCTTATTGAGAGGGCTATTCGTAGCGGTGTAGCGCGGTGCTCAAATAGATATGTCAAAGCGAATAACCGATTTATGGGATCAGATTTTATTCCAAGTGAACCTGTATCTTATATCTCATGTTTTGATATTAACAATCAGTATGGTGCAGGAATATGCGAATGTTTACCTTTTGATGGGTTCGAATGGGTACTTGATCAAGATATCAATGTACAAAGTGTTCCAGACGATTCACCAATAGTTTACATTTTGGAGGTAGACTTGGAATATACTGCAGAATCGCATGATTTTAATAGAGATTTGCCTTTTGTCTCCAGAGTACTTTGTACCCCCTATTTCCTCGTGTAAAATATCAAAACTGATAACGAGCTTATTGCCAAAGAAAAATTACCTAGTCCACTATAGAAATTTGAAAAAGTATTTGAGTTTGGGGCTAAAAGTAACTAAAACTCACCGAATTCTAAAGTTTGAGAAAAAACCTTGGTTAAAAGAGTACATTGACTTAAATACAGAAAAACGAAAATTCTCTTGTAGTGATTTCGAGAAAAATTTCTACAAGCTGATGAACAATTCTGTCTTTGGCAAAACAATGAAGAATTTTAGAAAATATAGAGGTGAGGTTGATAACAAAATGTGATGGAAGGTACGGTGCAAAAGCTCTGATTGCCAAGCCAAATTTTCATAGCTGCACCATATTCGAAAAAGATATGGTTACTATTGAAACAAAAAGACTAAAAGTTGAATTCAATAAACCAATTTATGTAGGATTTGCAGTTCTCTATCTCTCAAAAAAAATTACCTACGACTTTTGTAACGACTTCATTTTACCAAATTTTGGAAATCGCGCTAAATTGCTTTATACCAACACTGATAATCTTATCTACTATTTCACCGTTCCAAACATTTATGATTTCATTAACCGGGATATTCACAAATTCAACACGCCAGATGATCCTCCAGGTAATGCTTACGGAGTAACGCTAAACAATAAAAAAAATATTGGGGTTAATGAAAGACTAGTGCAGCGGAAAAATTAACACATAGTTTTTTGGATTGAGAGCGAAATCATATGTAGGGGAGATCTCCCTACATTAGATAATGAGCCCACAGTAGATAATCCTGAATTAGAAGCACAAATATACCTAAAAGAATTAATTCTAAGTTTAATTTATCAAGGCGTATCGTGTCATAACTAATAATTTAATTTAATTCATTATTTTAAACACATTAGAATTTTAAATTAACGATTATCTACTGTAGGTAAATTATCTACTATAGAGTGGACTCCCCGACACAAAATTTGAAATAAAAGGTGTGAGACAAAGAAAGCGAAATGTGTGAAAGAGTCTGCGTTGAGAAGAATCACTTTTAATAATTATAAAATGTTTCTCTTTAAATATCGCAATGTAACAGCGTACCAAAATTTTATCCGCGGTAGAAAGCATGAAGTGCACACCATAAAACAAAAACAAAATTGCCCTAAGCTGGCATGATGGCAAAAGAGTGCTTATTCCTGGAACGACAGAGACACTTCCATAGGGATATGCCAGAAGGATTTTCAAACACGTGGAAGTTGATAATGTATATAATTAACTTCATGTATATAGCATTTGTATATAGTATTTGTATATAGTACCTATGGAGAATTAAGATTGAGTATTATTTAAATAGATTAGTTGTAGGCTCCGGAAGCTACGATCATGGTTTCTTAAAGCAACCAATCCCGATGCAAGTGGGGCGTGTACGTCATCCACTTCTGCTCCTTCTGTTCTAGAAGGTAAGCAAGGGCGGAAAATTTACGCGAGGCAACATCGTTCATCACTGTTCCTTAGAGTCAGGTCTCTAACGGCGAATGATCTTACGCGGCAGACGGGGCAGTTAGAGATGAAGGTTTCACCTCTGGATACTTTTTCAGATCTAATAATCTATGTACAATGTTACAAGGAACAGTGTTGATGGACCAAATCAAGTGCTCCCAGAAGAACAGCCTTTTGCATCCGGTTCGCGATGGAATGAGCCTGACGCTGGCAAGCCGAAATCTTGTTGAGTTGGCCAAGAAATGAAGGTTTTATACCTCCAAGGCAGCCGATTATCAAAACTGCAAGATGGACTTTGTAGCCTTGGTACAGCCTGATCAGCTGGGAAAGAAGTGCTTGATATTTCGCCCGTTTTTCTTTCTCTTTTGCCGTGATATTACCATCGGCTGGTCCCGAGAATTCAATCACGTAAATGATCTTGGTCTTCAGATCTTGGCGGACAATATCAGGCTTCGTAGCACTGATACACTGAGTGGTGAAGAATAAGAAATTCCAGTACATCTTACACTAATAATTCTCCATAAGGGACTCGAGTTCCCCCTGGGCGTATGGCAAGGCGGGCAATAGATCAGCACAATAGAAGTTCATAAGAAGGTAATATAACGCTTTCAGAGCCTCATCGTGTCTCTCTATGTGCTCGTAACGTGCCTACTTTGAGCCTCCACTGAGCTCAAAGACTTGACAAACATGTTGGACAGACCTATCCAGAGCTCTTTTTCACGTATGACGGCGTAGAATTTACCATGAAGGGGCTTGTCAGCATGTTCTCTAAGTAGAAGCGTATGTTCTGCTTCCTGTATACGACTTTTGAGCACCAAAGGTGTTAGTGATGCTAGGCCGTGTGTAATGTCGCTGGAATCAAATAAGAGGCTAAGCTGCTCTGCGGCCCTATCTGCGGCACGGTATAGAAACGCCGCAACCTTGACGAATTCATGTTGATGTACGAGTTGCATAAGAAAATATGCACTATTTGGAACTGAGCAGGCTGTAGCCAGAACCGTTCTCCCATGAAGACACTCCAAGTTCAGCAAGCCTCTACCCCCCTTTATATCGAGGTAGGTATATTCGAGTTACGGAATATCTGGGATGATGACTTCGATGGATTGTATTCAACTTGCGTGTGCTTCGGTCGAGTTGCTTCGACTCATCGATGTTCCATTTTATTGCATCAAACGTGCAGAGCAGTATGGGAGCAGCCAGCATATTGGTCGCCGGGACCTTATTCTTTCCAGATAATTTGAAACCCAAATTTTTCTTAGAATTTGGCGATACCTTTTTTCAAGGGCCGTTTTTAACACACACACATTTTGGATTCCCGCTTGCGGTATTGCAGTATATCCATATGTTTCTCCATTACCAAGAAGTTGAACGGTATTTCCCCCTATGAGTTAAACATCCTGATCGTCACGCGATGGTATAGTATTCGTCTTTCTTGGTGTGGGTCGAGGTAGGCAAACTTGTCCAATCCGAAGCTCATGCCAAACGCTGCAGAGTACCTATTCACCGCCTTCACAAGGTTGTTAAGATCTTCTTTCGAAGAAGCAAAGGGTTTGAGGTTGTCCATGCATAAAAGGTGGTTGACCTTATATTCTCTTCTGTTCGGCAGGCCACATAGGTATCCCGAGCTTTTGCCTCGAAGCACAATAGATAGAGGCAAAAGGGAGATGCAGAAGAGTATCGCACTTAGAGAGTCTCCTTGAAAGAACCTTCTCTTATATGTGATATAGCTGGTAGTCAACTGTCTTTCGTGAGATGTTATGACAAATCCTGTCCGCCACAAGAGCTCTGTCATGCATCTCACTATTTTTGGAATGCATCTCTAGGCACTCAAGGAGCTTAATAAGTAGCTCATGGTTCGTTTTATTGAATGCCTTACGGCGTTCAATCCAAACCATGGACAGATTGCGTCGATACGTGATCAAGTCTTGGGTAATACACCTGTCTATCAACAGGTTCTCCCTGCAACCTGCCAGCCCTCTCTCACATCCACGTTGTTCAACTATTGGACTCCATACCGGCTCGATAGATGTTGATATCCTCTCTTTGAGGATGCCAGTGAATAGCTTGTAGCTGGTTTTTAAACGAGCTATGGGCCTGCAGTTCTGTGGGCTTAACAAAGCTATGGTCTTGGGGATCAATACCGTGCGTCCTTCTACTAGCCACTGCGGGTTGGGTTGTTATCCGTTTAAGAAAGTAGTAAATATACGAGCTAGATGTTTGTGTATAGCAGTGAACTTCTTGTGAAGTTCTTAGTTCTAGCAATAACATTCTTCACTTCTTCAGCTGTAATTAGAGGACACTCTTCCTCTAGAACGTGCAACCTTTGCCTGCGGTAAAAGTTACGAAAGAGTGATATATCGGAAGCGTCTTCATTTAGCTGATGAGTATCTACATACTCTTTGTCCCAGAAAACTTAAGTCTCTTCTCGGCTGGGCGGATTTTTAACGACACGTGACGTTTCATCAAACAGACGGGAAGGATGAGTTGAAAAGGTGGAATTTTCCTGAATCCGCCGTTCAAGGCGCTGTTTCACTATTGAAAGACATCTTATTTTTTTCGTCCAGTGCTGCTTGCTGGTCAACAGTTTACACGTGTTTAGCGTGAGATTTGCTGTCCTTCAGTTTCGAACAAGTGTCCTAACTTTTGGAGTGAATTTTGTTAAATGTTATGTAGCTAATCACGCACTGAATATTTTATGCATTTCTTCTTGCTGTTTCAATTTCAAGCGGAAGTTGTGCAAAACGCTCGCGAGTCTTACTCAGGCGTACTGAAGTATTGTTACTTCTAGTGTCGCTAAGCAGGGAGACCGCCTTCTCGTAAACTACACATTTCAGATCCAGAGATTACCCAGTGCAAAATCAACTTTTAGATTTTAAGATATCTACACTGTAAATACAAGTCTCTGAAAATGAAGAACAGAGAAGAAAAATATAAGTTAAATATAAATTGGTGTTTTTCATTCATTGCAACCTGCTGAATCATATTTTTTTAAGTAATGTTGTTCACTGGCCCACGATTCGCTTATTTACTATTCGCACTCATTCTTTGAAGGACAAGGAACTCTGAGAAAAAACAATATAGGCTTCTTATTATTTGCTTTTTTATTTACTTTCAAAAGCCAGTACATTATACTAAAAAATAAGTGGACTATAAATTATATTTATATATAGAAAAAAGATTTTCTTGTCTCTATAAATTTAAATCATTAAAATAATTTATATACATCCAATTTTTCAATGAAAGTTCATTCCCAGTTGCGCAATTAGAGTAATTTTTATACATATGATGCGTACATTTAATATCATTAATTCCAATCGTTTCACGCAATCTCTGTATCGCGGACATTCCAAATCAAGCACATCAACAATTTCACACGATGTTTCCCCAAATTGTTGCAACCAATTCTTTTTTTCCAATCCTTTCACAAAAATTCTTTTTGCATCTGCTAAACTGTTCTCGAGTATTGCAGGTATTTGAGAATACGGTGAATCACCAGAATTCCAAGGTATTCCATAATGTTTCCGCTCTGCCCAAATGTTTATAGACTTATATTTTGGCGAAACTTTGTTCCACTTGCAGGGCGATTGAAAGAGAAAAGAATATGGCTTTATACCTGTCGCACCATAGAATGGTAATATAGCCAATTCTTTCAATACAAATTTATTTACTGGTAACTTGAAGTCCTGAATATACACCAAGAACTCCAACGTAAATGCAACCAAACTACTTCTACTTGGTTGCACCACATTTATACCAACTTTTTCACTCCACCACTAATTGGTTTATACTCAACTATACGATCATGCAAAACTAAACAATATGCTGATATTTGAGCGGAAAAATTTTCACTGGTATGAAATTTCAAACGACGTCAACTGGTTCGTATTGCAGTGACTCATTTTATTTGGAGTAGTCAATAACAACTAGAGGTGCATACTCTATAAATTCTCCTTTATATATCAATAGTTGCTGTTCTTCACCATAATAATTAACTTGAAAGTTTGTGTACATTTCAAAAAGAAGATAATACTGATTCCGATTGATGTCAAGATTCAAATTGCTATAAGGATAACACTGATCATTTAAGAGTAGGTTGACCTTAGTCAGATTGCAATGATCAAAGTTGCTAGAATTTCTAATAGTATTATTTTTTCTGTTTGGTCAAAATCCTATTATAACAAATCTCGGTTTTCCTAATTGTGTTAAGATTTTCACTGTCCAAACATGGTTTGAAGTAGTTGGAAGTAGAGGATATCCATGCAGTTCCTAAGTTCAAAAACTTATTGGAATAGGGGGATCTTTTTCAATATAGTTAAGAAACTAGAATGTTCGTGATTGATTATTATCATTTATTGCAAGCCAACCAGTATTCTGTATCTAACTTGATTGTACAGGATTAAGAGATACATAATTTTTCATGAGACTCGTGATAACAACATTTTTATTTCTATCAATTTCTAGTGCATTGATTTCATATCTTGCGATTCTTCCACGTACACGATGTAAAATTTGCTTTTTTATTGAAGGTTGATGAGGCATAAGGCTGATGTGCATGAATTTCACATTGTGTAATCGACTCCTCAAAGATGATTGGTTCTAGAATATTAAAAATTTCCCCCTCCGCGACAAGTAATCAAACTTCGATAAGCAAATTCACAGATGCAGGTGCAAAAAATTGTTAATCTCTTTATTCTCTTCTTCTTTTGAGCTTCAGACCTGAAAATTTTTTTAGGAAGAGGGGACTTTGAGGTGTTAACTCTTTGGCTGCTCTTTGTCGACTGATGAGTTTGTGGCATTGTGCTGGTTTATTGTAACCAAAGGCAACCTTCTAGTTAAAAACGATATCCATTATTATTATTACAGAGACTTGATTTGTAGTCTAATTATGATAATTTCTCCACGAAAATCAACCAAATGTCCGTCTTGATCAACTACACGGAGCCGTATATGATTTCTTGTCTGCACGGCGACTGGTAAGTAAATTACATGAGATTGTACTTCCACTATCTCATATCCAGGTAGTACCACAGAAAAAAATGCATGAATAGTAAGTACTTTCTGGCCATGAATGTATGCACCTGTCGTTATGCTACACTCAATACTTAAAGAGTTCACTTTTATGATTGTTACGGGTTGATCAGATTCATACATTTGTTTACCTTCTAGTTTGCGTGGAAAAAACCCCAGCAAATGACCCATAGAGTCTTTCGGTTAATAAATTATATCGTGACTGCCATAAATTTCACTTTTCAAAGTATTATTGTTTGGTTTATTATGAATTGCAATACCCTTTTTCACTAAAACATTCTGTAGAAAGCGCTTCATGTCACTCATTTCATAACTTCCTGTAGGTATTTCAATTATTTCATTACCCACATAAAATTTATTTTGACCAATGTCTACATTAGGTATCGAATTGAAGGTTAGAAATTCAAGATGAATCATTGACTGGAATAGTTTAATTTTCAACTAAAAATGGTAATTTTTCAACCTGAAATTGGATGGTTCAATTACAAATTTTTTATCATGTTCAACTAAAGAGATGAATTCTTAACTACAATTTTAGAATATTCAATTGGAATTGGAAAAATCAAGTAGTTGTTATCCCAACCAGAAAAAATTAATTTTTAATCAGAAACAGTAGAATTTAACAACAACAAAAAAACTACTTTTCTACATGAGTTTAATTTTCAACTTAAACAGATTTTTCAGTCGTCAAGGGAGAGAAACAATTGCAAACAAGCTGTTGAATGTTCAAGCAAAGAGATGAATATTTTAATTATTGACTAAAAACGATCAATCATCAAACATAATAGTTCAATTTTCACTTTAAAAAATTAAATAAACCAAATTAAAATTCTCGCGCTTTAAAGCATATAGATACTTTTATTTTAACTTATCCGAAGTTTACCAATACGGGGGTTCAAAAAAGGCTTTTTTGAAGACAAAAGAGTTTTTAATTGTGTTTAAAATTCAGGTTAAATAATAATTTTTGTCGCTCAGAAAAACTGGATGTGATGATTTTAAGTGCTGCCTCGAAATTGACAAGTTTGAAACATGAAAAAAGACCTAAAAATCATCGATACAATGATTTTGTGACAACTCAATTTTTTTCCTTTGAACATATGATTAAAATTGTAATAATAATCTCATTTTATTTTCTATCGCAGATTTTATACAATAATAATTCATACACAATTATTATTAATATAACTATATAAACGCAGATTATAAATTATGAAAACATCGTTTCTCGATCAAACCTCAAAAACCAGCAGAAAGTATTTAAAAAATTATTGAATTATGTTTCCACAGCAGTTCAATGCTACTTATTGAATTAGTAAATCGGCACTACTAAGCATATTATTAGAATACCCTACTAATTCATTTAGTAACATAAATCTTACCATTAAATTCAGTAGAAACTGATAAAATTACTAATTTAACAGTCAGATACAATGCTACCAATTGCAACAGTAAAATTTGTACTAATTCGGATTTAGAGGGTAATTTAAAAATTTACTTATTTCTTGAAAAATTATCTATTATGTAGTTTTTGTCCTATTAGTTTTACAATGATTTCATGACACCATTTTTTTTATATTATTGAAATTGTAATGAGAAAAAACCGATTTTACTTTATATAATTGATTTCATAAAATTATAATAATTTCAATGTTTCAATTTTTAGAGATGCTGTTTGAATTTTTTTTAATCATCAGGATACCATACTAGTATACATTCAAATTTATACTTATCTAACTCCATAAAGTTGTCTTACACTTCAAAAAGCTCTGCTGTATTTTGTTTTGAAAATAGAAAATGCCTGTACCGCTTGAATGTTGAATTATTATTAACCCTCAAGCGGTACACTGGTGCGAATTAGCACCGGAAAATTTTTTATTTTGCTGGGATTTACGCAGGCGCAGCTGTAGCGGCTTATACCCACTATATTAAATATATATGTTAAATATGCGTAATATATGCTAGATGTTTATTATATGTTCAATATGTTAAATATGTAGTATTAACATTGCAAAAAATCAATTCGCACCACTGTACCTTTAGTAGGGGCCAGAAAGGAGTGCACCGTTTGAGGGTTAATATAACAATATAAACTTAGAATACAAAATATAGAAAACATTGTACTAGCAATTCATTGCTACTCATTGAATTAGTAACTTAATACTACTAAGCATATTAGTAGAATACCCTTACTAATTCATTTAGTAACATAAATCTTACCATTTCATTTACTGTACAGTGATGAAATTACTAATTTAGATGTCAGACACAATGCTAATAATTGCATTAGTAAAATTTCAACTAATTCGGATTTAAAGAGCAGAGTTCTTTCTCCCTCAGGGTATCCTGAACAAAATCCCCTAAATCTCTGCTTCACAGATGCACTTTCTATCTCGATGATTTTCCCTTACTACTTTTCCCAGAATTTCCCAATGTGTGAAAATTCAATCCTTATAACTGCCACCTTAAGTTTGTTCACAGTCCAATAAATCTCGAGGACATAACCACAGAGACATTTATCTTAAAGTGTAGGCGTGGAGGATGGCTCGACTCGGCTCCTTATAATGTTTTCGCCGAAGCCTATTACCGATATAAATTATTTTCGTTGGTACACCAAAAGGATCCGATTGTCGTCGCTTTTTGGGATAAACGGCCTTAAAAAGTGACAGACATGAAATAGGAGTGTTCTAGGATATCGTGATTGGACCATCGGACCACTTTGGTATACCAAACAAACCCCTGTAACATGAGCATAAAACGCTGCCGAAAACCACAAGAGCGATAGGATACCCGTAAACATGCTTTTTTTCTTCTTGTTGGTCTATCATGAACTTCCGGCTCCATGTTCTGCCGGGTGTTGCGTCCACCGACCAGGGATGTCTTTGATAAATGCCTTCTTATGGTGCTTGGAAATAACTCGAATTCTGAGACACGCACGAGTTTCCTCCTTCCACGCATCATTAGCCACCCTGAGATCGTAAACAGGGATATGGAAGCAATTAGGGATTTTTTCATTAACAATCTGCAGCTAGGACTATTATTGTTTTTTGGTGACACAAAAGTGAGCTTTACTTTTTTTATTGAAAATTCGCAGTAAATTCCAGTTGATCAATGTGATCACGAAATTGGACCAGATTTTTTATTTGATCGGCAAATTGCGCATCAGAGTGATCCAGTTCACAAGATCGATTGCATGTCATGAATTTTCATGAGATTGAGTTCAGTCCAAAAGGATTTGCACCTCTCGTTTTTCTTCTTAAACCATTTCAGTGATGATTCATGAGTACTTTTAGACCAAAATGAAAAAAATCGCTGGACAGAAAAAATCTGATCATTACATCGTTTCCTATCACACATTTCTCCTCACTTCCTGTACCTCTTTTTCCTGCACTTCCCCTCACCACATTTCCCATAACTTCCCTGCTTTCCCACACCTCATTTTTCCCACTTCCCTTACCATACCCCCCTACTTCTTCACCCTTAATTTCTCCTTACATAATTTCCCCTACTTCCCCTCCCAATAGTTCCCCTCCCATCTTGTAAAAAAGTACGACTGCCCAGGTCTTCAAACACACAAAAATTAAGTAAGTACTTTTTCTAAGGTGGGAGGGGAAGTAGGGGAAATCAGGGGAGGGGAAATTAAGTGCGGGGCAGTGGGGGAATGCAGTGAAGGAAGTAGGGGAAATGAGGGGTGGGAAAGTCGTGAAGGCTGAAGTGTGGGGAGGGGAAATAGGGATGGAGAGGGGAAGTATGGGAATGTAGGGGAGGGAAATTATAATTTGCTTTAAAAGTTGTTGTTATGATAATAAAAGTACGTCAAAGAACAAATGAATCTGAAAAACTTCAATAATTCCTGAAATATAACCATAAAAGTCGAGGGTATCAACTTTGAAAAGAAAACTCATTTTTATGGATATATTTAAGAAATTATTAAATTTTATCAGATTTGTATGTCATATATGTTATACTTTCAACGAAAATTGCAGTAGAAATGCGATATTAAAAAAAAAAATTACTTCTGAACGAACTTTAATAAAAGTGGGTATTTTCAACCAGCAGAAAATATGCCATTTCACAAAAACTAAAACTGCTTTTTTTACAATGGAAAAAAATACATTCTTAAACTCTTAAACTATATTAAATAAGAAAGATTCCTCATATTCAGTTTTACTGAGAAATATTTTTATAATTACCTGAAAATAGAAAAAAAGAATGAGGTTTATTCAACAATCTCTCAGTCGATTTTTTCTTTCTTGGCCTCAAAGCGATCGAATAGTTAATTTAAGTAAACATAAATATACAATTTTCGAAAATGAAATTAAAAACATGTGTGCAGTTGGATATTGGTTTCTTTTGTTTAAAAATTAATTTTTTAAACAGAAAATGTGGCTATTCCAGTTCCAGATTCATCATTTTAGTTGAAAATGTATTTCCTTGGTTGAATATCCAACTTTTTTTGGTTCAAAATTCATTCTTTTCGGTTTGAAAAGTCTACTGTTAAATTGTTGGTTACGAATTTTTTCATTCGGTTAAAAACTTAAGTATCTTAAAAATCAAGAATTTTTTTTAGAAACTCAATTTTTTTACAATTAAACTATTTGAATTCAACCAGAAAAGACCAATTAAAAAAAATTGTTGAATCTTTAACCAAAAAGATCAATTTTTTACCAAATTGTTGAATTTTCCATCAACAATATGAATTTTGACCAAAAAATGTCAATTTTCAACCAAGTAGTTTCAACTTGTTACCAAATTGTTGAATTTTCTAGCCAAAAAGATGAATTTTCAACGATAAAATATTAATTATCGATAAAAAAGTTTATTTATAATGAAATAGTTCAATTTTCAACTAAAATCATGAACCTTAAACTTGAAAAAAAAATGAATTTTTCACAAAAAAGTACAATCTTAAACCAACTATTAAATTTGCCAATCAAAAGAGGTAAATTTCTCAATGAAATATGTAATAGTTTATATTTCAATCAAAATTTTCAAGAAAATACATAAATTTTCAACCACATAGTTGAATTTTTAAATGAAATAATGAGTCTGCACAAAAAAAATAATTTTCCACAAAAGAGTTCAACATGCAACTAAATAGTTAAACTTTTAATCAACAAAATAATTTTTTGACCAAAAAGAATAACTCACTGCCAAAAAAGACGAATTTTCAACCAAAAATACAATAGTTAAATTTTTAGTTAAATAAATTCATTTTCACCCAAAAAAATCATTTTCAATAAAATATTTCAATTTTTGACCAAAAACATAAATGTTAAACTAAAGTTATTAATTTCGAAGCAAAATGTCAGAATTTATTTATAACAAAATGGTTCAATTTTCAAACAAAAGAAGGGAAATCCCAAACCGACCTGAAAATATTAATTTTTAACAAAAAAGTTCATTTTCGACCAAATAATTGAATTTAAAAACCAAAAACGATCACTTTTTCACAAGATTGTCAAATTTTCAAGCCAAAGAGACTAATTTTTTTTAGAATATATAAATTAAAAATACCAATATGCAACCAGAAATGGAATAGTCAAATTTGAAGTTCAAAAAAGAATATTTACCCAAAAGAAATTTGCAACAAAATAGTTATATTTTCAACCAAAGTGATAATTTTTTTAATGAAATGATGAATCTCTAAATAAAATAGATCAATTTTGAACCACAAAAATAAAGTTCTAACCAAGATGAATGATTTTCTGCCAAAAATACGAATTTTCAAATAAAAAAGATACATTTTCAATCAAAAATGGAATATTCAAAATTTAAGTTAAAAAAATTAATTTTTAAACAGACAAAAAATTAATTTTCAACAAAGTGGTTGAATCTTTAAGCTAAACAGAATAATTTTCAACGGAACAGTAGTATTTTCAAACAAAAAAGACTAGTTTTTAACGAATAAGGGTAATTTTGAAACAAAGAAGGTTTTGCAGTTAAAAAAAAATTTAACCAAATTGTTTGATGTTCAAGTCTGAAAGACGAATTTTCTAGAAAGCAGTCAAATGTTTAAAACGAAAATAAGAATTTTGAATTTAAAAAATCATTTTCAATAAATAACTGTGAAGCAGAATAAAATAGAAAAATTTAATTCTTAACTTGAAATTTTTGTATTCCGTTCATAAAAGATTCTAGGTTAAAAATGTTCCAAGATGAAAATTCTGGTCTGCGAATATTCACGGTCAGGAAAAATAAAAAATTGGTCAGGGAAAAATTACAGAATTTTGAAAATGATGTTTTATGGTAACCTTGATATAATGATCTTGTTGTTGATTCATTTGCCTTGTATATTCATATTTATATTTCCTTTTTTCAGTTGCTTCCTCCTGAATGTTATCTTTTCAGTTAAATATTTCAATTTTCATTTAAAAATTCAATAATTTTATTAAAAAGTCATCCTTTTTGGTTGAAAATTCGTCTTTTTGGGTAGAAAATTCAACTATTTCAGTAGAAAATTTACTTATTGATCCAAATTCATATTTTAGTGTTGAAAAGTCAACTGAAATTTTTTTTTGATGAAAATTCAATTTTTTTCTGAAAATTCATGTTGTTAATTTGAAAATTCATCCATTTTTTTAGCAATTGCTTTTTTTTTGGATAAAAATTGAACTATTTTTTTCAAATTTTTCTTTCCAATCAAAAAATTTATATATTTTTTGTATAAATTGTATCTTTCTCAGACAAGAATGCAACTATTTTTTTTAAATCCATCCTTTTTGGTAGAAAATTCAACTGTTTTGTTGAAAAATCTTATTTTTGGGTTGAAAATTCAACTATTTTTGTAGAGAATTTACTTATTGTTTTAAATTCACATTTTAGTGTTGAAAAGTCAACCGAAATTTTTTCTGGATAAAAATTCAATTCTTTTTTAAAAAATGTATCTTCTTAATTTGAAAATTCATCCATTTTTGTAGAAATTGCATCTTATTTGGATAAAAATTCAACTATTTTTTTCAAATTTTTCTTTCAAATTAAAAAATTTATATATTTTTTGTATAAATGGTATCTTTCTCAGATAAAAATGCAACTATTTGGTTGCAAATTCAACTATTTTTTTTAATCCATTCTTTTTGGTTGAAAATTCAACTGTTTTCTTAAAAAATCTTCTTGTTGGGTTGAAAATTTAACTATTTTTGTAAAAAATTGACTTATTGATTCAAATTCATATTTTAGTATTGAAAAGTCAACTGAAATTTTTTCTGGGTGAAAATTCAATTATTTGTTTAAAAATTTATCTTCTCAATTTAAAAATTCATCTATTTTTGTAGAAATTGCATCTTTATTGGATAAAAATTCAACAATTTTTTTTTTTTTCATTTTTCTTTTCAATTTAAAAATTTAAATATTCTTTGTATAAATTGTATCTTTCTAAGATAAAAATGCAACTATTTGGTGGAAAATTCAACTATTTCTTTTATATCCATTCTTTTTTATTGAAAATTCAACTGTTTTCTTGAAAAATATTCTTTTTGGGTTCAAAATTAAACTATTTTTGTAAAAAATTAACTTATTGTCTTAAATTCATATTTTAGTGTTGAAAAGTCAACTTAAATTTTTTTTGGATGAAAATTCAATCCTTTTTTTTCAAATTTATCTTCTTAATTTGAAAATTCCTTCATTTTTGTAGAAATTGCATCTTTATTTGAGAAAAATTCAACAACTTTTTTTTTCAAATTCATTATTTTTGGTTGAAAATTTAACTGTTTTGTTGAAAAATCTTCTTTTTGGGTTGAAAATTCAAGCATATCCGTAGAAAATTTATTTCTTGTTTAAAACTCATATTTTGATGTTGAAAACTCAAACTAAAATCTTCTTCGGATGGAAATTCATATCTTGTATTTTAATTTGTCTTTTTGATTGTTTCAGTAGAATCTTTCTGGGATAAAAATGCTACTGTTTGGTCAAAAATTAATCTTTTTTGCTTGAGGATTCAACTATTTTGTTTGAAATTTTTGGTTGAACCACTTACTTTAGAAATTAGTTTTTTGGTGAAGGTTCTTTTTTTTAGTTGGAGATTCATCTCTTTTTTGCAAGTTTCTCTATTTTTTTGAAAACTGATCTTCTTTAATTTAAAATTCAACTTCGTGGGTAAAAGTTGAAATATCTTGTTGAAAATTTGTTTTTGTGTTTTAATGAAGGCTTATCTCTTTGGTTAAAAATATAACTATTTTGCTGAAGATTAATTTTTTGGCTGAAATTTTATATTTTCTGATTGAAACTTTAATTTTTGTACAGAAAATTCGCCTTTTGGCTTAAAGGTTCAGCAATTGAGCTGACCTTTTTCTTTCTTTCATGATCGAAAAATCTTCATTTGTTGAAAATTCGTCTTTTTGGTCTTAAAATTAATTTTTTTTTTTCAAATTCCATATTTTTGGTGAAAATATCAACTATTATACTTTTAGTTAAAAATTCATCATTCATGTTGAACGTTCAAGAATCAACGTAAAAAATTGTCTTCTAGTTCAAAATTCATATTTTAATGTTGAAAATTCAAACTAAAATCTTTTTTGGATGAAAATTCAAATCTTTTATTTGAAAATGTGTCCTTTTTATTCATAAATGCATATGTTTTAGTAAAACAATGTTATTGCTTCGGTTGAAAATTTAACTATGTTGTTAAAAATTAATTTTTTGGCTAAAAATTCATATTTTCTGGTTTAAAAATCAATTTTTGTACAGAAAATTCATCTATTTGCTTGAAGGTTCAGCAATTTAGCTAAACTTTTTTATCTTCTATGACCGTAAAATCGGCATTCATTGAAAATTTGTTCTTTTGCCTTTTAAATTATTTTTATTTCGAATGACATTTCATATTTTTGGCTAAAATATCAGCTATTATACTTTTTAGTTGAGAATTTATCTTTTTATGTTGAACGTTCAAGTATTTTCGTGAAAAATTTACTCTTTGTTCAAAATTCATATTTTAGTGTTAGAAATTCAAATCTTTTATTTGAAAATTGGTCTTTTTGATTCAAAAATGCATCTGTTTTAGTACAAAAATGTTATCATTCTAGGATAAAAATGTAACTGTTTGGTCGAAAATCAATCTTCTTTGCTTGAAGATTCAACTATTATCTTAGAAATTTTTGGTTGAAGCACTTTGTTTAGAAATTAGTTTTATGTTGAAGATTCATATTTTTAGTTGAAAATTCAACTTCGTGGGTAAAAGTTGAACTATCTTGTTGAAAATTTGTTTTTTTGAATAAAGGTTTATCTCTTTGGTTGAAAATTCAAATATGTTGTTAAAAATTAGTTTTTTGACTAAAAATTCATATTTTCTGGTTCAAAATTCAATTTTTGCACAGAAAATTCGTCTATTCGCTTGCAGGTTCAGCAATTTAGCTGACCTTTCTTTTCCTTTTATGACCGAATTCTTTATTTGTTGAAAATTAGTCTTTTTGGCTTTGAAATTAATTTATTTTCAACAAAAATTTCATATTTATGGTTGAAATATCAACTATTTTATTATATACTTTGGTAGAAAGTAATAGAATTACTAATTTAGCAGTCATAAACAATGCTACTAATTGCATCAGTAAATTTTCTAATATTCGGCTTTAGAGAGTAAACTATTTAAAGAATACAGAAATAATATTTTTCTTCAAATAATATAGAAAAAAGTGTGCAACCTGAAAACCAATGCGGTAGCGTGGAAATAGGGTAATAGCTCTTACACTATTTATGTTTTCTTTTTTATTAAATTTTTTACTTTAGTGTACACTTTACAATATTATAGTTGGCACGTGTGTCTAGTAATGCGATCCGTAGCAGACGATTTCTTCGTGTGAACTAATTTTTTTCGTAGACGAAAAGGTTCGACTTTGCATTTCGGTGACACCCCCACAGACGTATCGCATGTCACCCACGCAATGTCCTGGCGCCAGTTTGCCCTTTTAGACATGCCGCAAAACCTGAAAATCTCTGCCACCGGATCCGTGTCAACTTCTCCATGTGTTTGACATCACGTGGTCTCAAAAGTAGTAAAATTAAAGTGCCTACACTTACACGCTCCACATATTATACTGCCAACTACACAAAAACAAACATTAAGAGAAGACACTATTTTATTGTCCCATAATTCAGGAGGCAATGATTATGCTAGAGGCACATGAATATCCCCCAAATTACATTTATCCTAAGTTTTATTTGAACGAAAATCAAATTGCCGAGCAGCCGTTTGTCATAATTTTTAGATTTTTTTTTCAAATTTTCAGGTGAACTCTATTTCTCTTAACCAGGCTCTCCTATAAAGGTATTTGTCGAATTGGAGGCAAACTTGAAGTCCCAGTTATATAACATTAACTTAGAAACTTGTACTGATTTTTTTTTAAATTTATTAAATAGTTCTTATCCTCTACAAAATGGGCATTTTTTTTTTATTCGTGTTCCTATTTACTTTAATTTAATTAAAGAACACCCCAAACGTCATTGCTGTATAGCGTCCCAGCCTCACTTTGCACAAGGATAAACTGTTCTTCTTTTTTTAGACAGTAACCTAAAAAACGCTTAACGTATCAAGTTTGTAAATTTTAGATGAACATAAATTTAATTTGTACACATTTTTCAAGACAAATAAATAATATTGTAAGAACCTTAAAGTCTGTCCCTCGATTTTTCTCATTTCAGACGTCATTACCGTACGTCTTTTTTTCTAGTAAAATATTGAAGTTACAATTGAGTAATGAATACAGAAATGTTAAACGTATCGTTTAATACAAGATTCTATCAAATTAAGCCTGAAATATTAACTCTTTTTTTTGTGAATTCGATATTAAAACTGAAAAGTGCATTTTGGCAACAAAAACATCATTACCGTACGTGAGTTAAAAACTTGTTTCGGAGTGAAAAAAAATTATAAAAACCATTCCGTTACTTACTCAGCGGTGTTTTCTTTCATAAGTATGTGACTTTTTAGGATTAAAATCTGTTATTTTTGTATAAATATTAAAAAAGGCTAAACTTCATCAATTTTCTCGCATCATTCCCGTGCGGTACAATACAGGAGTGTACGACGGCTTATATGCGCGTGCGCGTGGATCAGATGGGCCGGTTTGTTTTCTGTTTCCTAACCTCTATTTATAAATATACAGATCTCAAGAATTGAGCTGAATAAGATAATTAGAAAGGGAGAGATATGTTACAAATTATATTACAGCATGGGTAGGTAGATTTGTTATTAATAATATACTGTATGCTTTATGTAATTTTTATTCAAAATTGTGACAAATTATTGAATTTCGTAGGTTTCAAATTTTATATGTAGCCAGTCTCAATCGTCTCAATAAAAAGTAGAACTTCACTTGAAATTAAAAAAAACTAATAATTTTAGATATTGCTCAAATTTGAATAAATCTCGTGTAAGTTACAGACTGTATAATAAAAAAATAGCATTTTTCCTAAATTGCATACGTTACAGTATTCGATTTTAAACTTTTCAAAAGCTCGCGCTCTCTTTCATCAACCTCAAATCTACTTTCCGTATTTCATGTAAGAATTTCATTATTATTTCTTATTTTCAAAACTGCCCCTTTTGGATTTTAAATTTTCAGATGTGATAAGATCAATTTCCGTTATGAAATATTCAATTCCTAAAAATAATGTGTTACTTGATAAAGTAACTTCAAGTTACCTAAAAAATTACTTTTTCACCTCCTTAATTTCATAATATAATAATAGCTGAGATGATAATTCATAATAACATAATTCAAAAAGAAATAGGCATTAGATAAAGTAGGATATTTCAGTCATATTTTTAATGATATATAATAATTTGAACTTGCGTACCGAAAATATTAATTTTCAAACCAAAAAGGCGAATTTTCTACCATTTTCAAACCAAAAAGGCGAATTTTCAATTTGAGAGTTAAATTTTTGACAAGAAAGTTAATTTTTAACCAAATAGTTGAATTTTCTAGCAAAATATTTGAATTTTCAGAGCCCCCCCCCCCAACGAATTTTAAACAAAATAGTCTAATTTTCAACCAAAGAGATTAATTTTAAACCAAAATTATGCATCTTTAACCAAACAACAGAATTTTTAACAAAAAAACTGAATTTTAAACAAAGTAGATCAAATTTCAACCAAGTAATTAAATTTTCAACCAGAGAGTACAAATGTTAAAAAAAAATATCTGTTCAGAAATTTGTTTATCAAAAGAGATGAATTTCCCAACCAAAATTAACACTTTAAAAAAAAAAGATTTGAAATTTCAACCAAAATTTTCGTTATTTTTCAACTAGTTGAATTTTTTATCAAAATAGTTAAATTCGCAGTTGGATTTAACCAAAAAAGACGAATTTTCAACAAAATAGCTCAATCTTTAATCAAACCAAGTTAATTTTCTACCAAAATAGTTGGAATTGCAATAAAAAAATTAGATTTTTAACAAAAGAGATCGAATTTTAAATGAAAAACTCCAATTTTGATGCAAGGAAGAAAAAAATGTCCACTAATTTGTTGAATTTTCAAACCAAAAAGACGAATTTTTTACAAAACAGTTGCATTTGCAAACCTAGGGGAGCGGCACCGAATGCGGCGCACATAAAGGAAAATGCACGATTAAAATTCAAATATAAAGTAAAAGATTGTGATTTTAGGTTATGCTCGGGTTTTTACCGGAAACTGGTGTAGGTTTCATAAAATATTCAGAATTTTGGAAAGATTTCAGGTTATGTTCGTGTTTTCTACCAGAAATTTGTACTTTCAATAAAAAAATCAATGGGTTAAGAAAAAATATCGAAATTCTTCAACAATTTTAGGTTATGTTAGTCTTTTCAACCAGAAATTGGTACTTTAAATAAAAAAAATTAATGGATTAAAAAGAAAGATAAAAATTCTTGAACAATTTCAGGTTATTCTCATGGTTTTACAGGAAACTTGTGTAGATTTCATAATAGACTCACAATTTTGGAAAGATTTTAGGTTATGATAGTGTTTTCAACTAGAAATTGCTACTTTCAATTAAAAAATCAAAGGAATAAAAAAAAAGATAAAAATTCTTGAACAATTTTAGGTTATGATCATATTTTTGCAGCGGAAATTGGATTAGATTACATGGATCACTTACAATTACTTGCATTTCTTTTATATTATTTCAGACAACAGGTACAATAAAATACTAAAATGTATTATTATTAAATTTAAATTTTAATTTAATAATTACATAAGACAAACAAAAAATACTACAATAAATCAATACAGTGATATAACATTGTTTTGTACTTTCGAGTTATTTTTTATATACGCATAAGTTTTTTATATACGCATAAGTTCGTACCGGTAAAATAGAGAAATAGGAAAAAATATTAACGTAGATAAGATAACAAAATTTATCCTCATCATTAATTTTAATTATTATCATATACCGTATATCGGTGGGCTTTTATACCCAGATTACAAAAATGGCCACTAAAAACCCCGAAAATATTATTTTTAAGTTGAAAACTTGAATAAAAAATGTTCTTATAAAGAAAAATGTTGCTAATTCATTTGTTTTCAGTTTTTAAGAAAATATGCAACATGTACAATAAGAATGAATTACCTAAATTTTGGTCCTGTCTTCTGTTAAATTCACTTTTTCGTTTAGTTGTGCAAATTTATAAACCATAAAACATGTTAAACAGAATCACCTAAGATTTTTAAGTCCAGAATTTTGTATAAATTTCCTCTAAAGATGAGCTAGCCTAAAATGTTGATAATCAGATCATCTCAATTTTGAGGCATTCCTAATTGAAAACAAGTAACTTTTAAAACCAACAAATTCGAAAAATCAATATTTTTATGCCTAAAAGATTAAGATTAGTAATATATTGTGTAGACTTACCACCAAAATTCAGGAAAATCACAAAAGTAAGAAGCAGTGTTCCAATAGAGATCTTCATTTCTCGTTAGATTTCTTGGAAAATAACTGATAAGATTAGAAAATTTCCACTGCTATATATGTATATACGGATCGCTATCTAGTTAAACCATTTTATTATTACACCAGAAACCTTTAGAATGATTAAAATTTACAGTGTGTGTCTAATATGTCATAGAAGCAATCGAAACATAAAATTTAATATTTTTAAAATTTACCTCATTGAACACTAAACCAATCACAAGTTTACCTCACGAATGTCAATTAGTGACATCATTAACTAATTTTTTACTGATTTGTGATTATGTTTTAGGCAGTCACTGGCAATGTTGATGGAGATGACGTAATCTATTTACAAGTGTTGTCATCATCAGAAGTAGTCCACAAATAGTTATTAGCTTCCTCTTCATGTCTCTCGACAATAACTTATGAATCGTCAAATGAAAAAACAATATTGTCTAAAAAGGATCAAGAATGTTATTGGATATCAAACACTAATTAAGACACTTGAACAAAATAATTTAACCGTCAAGGTGACCATGATGACGAGATGTGACAACAATATGACTCCATTGTCCTCCATAAACGGGAACAATAATTTTAGTTCAAAATTGACTGACAACATTATCTTCCTTTAAAAAAAGGTTGACGGAACATCAAATCCTTTCAACATTATCGAAATCTTACAAATAAGTCGCCCATGAAACGAGACTTCATTTAACTCACTGAGAATGACACCATTATTCTATTATTTGCTTTCTTCCTCATGCTCATTATGAAAAATAAAAGTTTTTTCTTAACAATTTGAAACGTCATAGGGATTAACCGAATCGTCACTTACAAGTTCACTAAATAAATCTCCGTACATTGTTTGTCGTTTTATAGCCAAAACTTAAATAGTGACGAGGATTAATAGATGTAATGCTTTCAGGATGATTCATTATAATAACAGTAGGTGTTTCGGGATACCATACTCTAGTTAAAAGATGTCATGATCCAAAACATTTGGGCCAGAGTTTTTTTAAAAGGAGCAACTTTGAATCATTCCCAAGATGTCGAAGGTTTTCCTATCTCGAGAAGCAGATTCAAACTTCAGCAGTATCTTTCCTTCCATGCTTATTACAAGGTTTTGAGCAATCGCAATTATTGTCTCTTCAGAAATTTAAGAAAAGAAATTGGGAATCCTTTCAAAATGATAACAGCAATGCAAAATTGATGACTGTTCTATGAAATAATTATCGGAAGAACTTTGTGGTGTACAATCCTCATCATTATCAATAGATTTGATGCTTTCACGATGATTCATTATAATAAAATTAGGTGTTTCGGGTTTGATTCGTTTTCTTGAGGACTAACCTGAAACTTAAGTTTGAACTTGATTGGCTAATCACAGGCATCGTAAAAAGTATATACAAGAGCAACATAACCTGAAACTCTCGTTTCAGGTTAGCCCTGAAGAAATGAGCTGCAATGTTCACAAAGCAATGAATCTATTATTAAAGAACTCTACGGGAGTAACTAAGATCTTTGGATTTCTTAAAACCGTGCAGGGACAACAACATCCTCCCAAAATTTTTACAATTGAAAAACCATTTGGGTACATCTAAATCCAAATCAATTCTACATAAAACACGTTTGCATCTCATCAAAGAAAGAATACAACATACCAAATTTGTCTTGCACTTACAACCTAGCGCGCTTCCCTACCAAAGGACTGAATCCCTTGACAGGAAACTCTATCACACACGTCCAAAACTTTTTTGGCTTTATTAAAAAGATACAACAGATTCACATTTAACTCCAAGACATCCTTTGAAAACTTCCCCTCCAATCTCATACTTTTGATAGAACACTGTCTCAACAATACGTACTTCTCTTTTAATAACCAGTTCTACAGACAAACCTCAGGAGCAGCAATGGGATCTTCAATCTCACCCTTGATAGCCTACGTCTTCATGGAAAATCTAGAAACTTAAGTCTTCAACCGATCCAAACTTAAACCGGAATTTCGGTGCCGTTCCATTCACGACACTTTTGTCATCTGGAGACGTGGACTAGATGAACTACACAAGTTTTTCGATTTCACCAATCCATCAATCGATTACACCCTAATATCCACTACATGCCTCCTCTCGCCTCCACCTATTTTAAAAACAAACGGTCATCAACTCTCCTGTATACAGAGCTATCTCCATAACAGATAAAGATAACTTACCAAAGGAATTACAAAACGTCAAACAAATCCTAATGCAGAACGATTACACAAACAATTGATAAAGCCATAAGAAAATACACTCAAAGCCACAATTCAACACAACCTACTAAAGAAAGAGAGAGATAAACGACCACCAACCTACCCTACATACAAGGTATGACAGAACAGATAAAAACAATTCTCAGCAAACACAACATCCACACCATATTCAAACCACCTGCGAAAATAAGACAAATTCTAAACAACCATAAGGATGAAAAAAGGCACCTCTCAGTGATCCGGGAGAATATAAAAACCCTTGTTCTGGTGGCAAAGTCTACATTGGATGAAGAGGGAGAGCGGTGAGCCAACGTGTAAAGAAACATGAGAGTAGTGTCAGGCTCAAACATTTCACGCAATTCAGCACTAGTTGAGCATCATATTGAAACAGGACATAGCATTTTATTTGACGAAGCAACCGTCAACGCAAAAACAGACAATATTTTTCCAAGAAAACATGGAGAAGCAATCGAAATCTCAAAACACCGTAATAACATCAATAGGGGCAATGGATATAATACCAATCAGATTTGGCTTTCCGTTCTCCCGAGTTTTCCAAAAAAGACTTGGTTGGAGAATTGAGTTCAACCAGTCTCCACGGTGTAGTTCCTTCATACGTTGTTTCACCTCTCTCCCGGTTTCTTTAATATAGACTTTGCGACAAGAACAAGGAATTTTATATACTCCCAGATCACTGAAAGGTGCCTTTCTATCTTCAGGGTTGTTTAGAAGTTGTCCTATTTTGGCAGGTGGTTTAAATATGGTTTGGATGTTGCGTTTGTTGAGAATCATTCTTATTTGTTCTGTGATACCTTGGATGTAGGGTAGGATGGTGGTCGTCCATGTCTCTTTTTCTTAAGTAGGTTGTGCTGAATTGTTGTTCCGAGTGTATTTTCTAATGGCTTTATTAATTTGTTTGTTTGTGTAATCGTTCTGTATTAGGTTTGTTTGACGTTTTGTAATTGGTTTCGTAAGTTGTCTTCATCTGTTATGGACACAGCTCTGTATACAAGGGAGTTTATGACCGATTGCTTTTGAGATGGGTGGTGATGGGAGGAGGCATGTGAGAATTTGTTTGTATGTGTGACTTTTCTGAGAACTTCATGTCCTAATGTGTGATCAGATCTTTTGTAAACTAGTACGTCCAAGAGAGGCAGCTTTCCGTTTTGTTCAATTTCCATGGTGAAGTGGATATGAGGGTGTTATCGCTTGGTGAAATCGGAAAACTTGTGTAGTTCATCTACTTCATGTCTCCAGATAACAAAACTGCCGTCAACGGAACGACACCAAAATTTGGGTTTAAGCTTGGCTTGTTCGAAGCTTTAAGTTTCTAGATGTTCCATAAAGATGTAGGCCATTGCAGATGAGATTGGAGATCCCATTGCCGCTCCTGAGGTTTGTTCGTAGAATTAGTTATTGAAGGAGAAGTTAGTATTATTGAGACAGTGTCCTATCAAAGGTATGAGATCGGAGGGAAAGTTTGCAAAGAATACAATAATATCGATTGTATCAGTGATTGGTACTTTCGTAATGAGAGATACTAAGTCAAAACTCACTAGGATGTCTTGGAGTTGAATATGAATCTGTTGTATCTTTTTGATAAAGCCAAAAGAGTTTTGGACGTGTGTGATAGAGTTTCCTGTGAAAGAATTCAGTTCTTTGGTAAGGAAGCGTGCTAGGTTGTAAGTTTAGAGTCTTTTAGAAGGGTTTGTGTTTTGCTGACTATGGTTTTGTGGGGTCTTTTTTGGGTTTTTATATGTATCGCCTGTTCAAAGGTCCAGGATTTCGTTCTTATAGTCTTCTTCATTCATTATCACTGTTGTGTTGCTTTTGTCTGCGGCTAATGTTATTATGTCTTTATGTCGATTGAGTTTTTTGATTGCTGTTTTTTCTTGTTTGGTTAAGTTTGAGGAGGAAAGTTGTGCTTGGCGTAAGATGTTGGCCGTCCTACGCCGTATGACATTCGCTCTTCCGGGTGGAAGGCTATATTTTGTGTATTCAAAATTACTGATGATTTCTTCTTTTGGGATTCTGGAGGGAACTACTGCAAAATTATATCCTTTAGATAAGCCTCAAATCATTACATTGCTGAAAGGCTGGATAGAGATGTTTTTTATAGTGTTAATTAATGGTGTGTGCTTTACTGGAAGCAATTTGTCAAATTTTACTTCTTGCTTCTGAGTGGAAAGACCTTTAATCGGTTGGAATTGGTCAAATGATATGCTGTCCAATGGAGACCAAATGTAAAATCCGGGGTTGTTTGATAAGTAAAGCTGAAGTTTAAATAGTTTTTCGGAGGTAGTGTGCAAGACAAATTTGGTATGTTGTATTCTTTCAAGAGAAGCAAATTTGTTTTATGTAGAATTGATTTGGATTTAGATGTTCTAAATGTTTTTTTAATTGTAAGAATTTGGGACGATGTTATTGTCCCTAAACCATTTCAAGAAAGCTAAAGCTGTTAGTAGCTTAGCTTAAGAAGGCCTCTAGAGTTCTCTAATAATAGATTTAATGCTTTCAAGGTGATTCATTATAATAAAAGGAGGTGATTTGCCAATCAAGTTGAAACTTCAGTTTTAGGTTAGGCCAGAAAAACACGATTGAAACACAAAGCACCTCCTTTTATTATAATGAATCATCGTGAAAGAATTAAATCTATTAATAATGATAAGGAATGTACACAAAGTTCTTCCGATAATCATTCCATAGAACAGTCATCGACTTTGAATTTGTTATTATTTTTAAATAATTTCTAATTCCTTTTTTAAAATTTCTAAATAGAATAGAATTCTGATTGCTCAAAACCCTGTATTAAGCATGAGAAGAAAGATATTGCTGAAGTTCAAATCTGCTTCTCGAGATAGGAAAACCTTTTACACCTTGAAAATGATTCAAAGTAAAGTTGGTCCTTTTGAAAAAAATCTGACCCACATTTTTTGGATGATGACATTTTTTAAGCTGGAGTGATACCAACGAGATCAAAGCACACCAAAGGACACCAAAGAACAAAGCTGATGTACAATCTTTGAATATTGAAGTAATCTCGGATTCAATAGGACGGAAGTATCGGAAAATCTTTCTAGATCATTATTATAATAATCATTCTTATTATAGAAGTCAATAGAAAACAAAAGTGAAAAGTCATTAAATTCAGGTATGTCGATAAAGGTATCATCATTATGAGCACATATAACCTCTGTACTCAATTTTGACTCAAATTAAGACAGAATAAAATTTCTGAACAAATGCTTTTCTAAAAATGGTATAATATGTGAAATATTGGACATAGGTTGGACACAAAAGCAAGCTACGGCCTTGATTTGTTTGTAACAACATCTGTGTTATAGTTCATACATCTAAGGAAATGCGGCATCAGACGAAGCAGCGAAGTCCCGGGATGTCCCGGATAGAAAGGCTCATTCTGATTTGGTATTAGCTATTCATCCGTCAGAGCTAAAGCAAATAAAAAGGTACAATGCTGATAACGAAATTTGGGTAACTTTGCACACAATCTATCAGTCGAAAGGGCCAGCAAGGGAGGCAACTCTTCTGAAGAAGCTTTGCACAAAATGGCTGAAGGTGGAGATGTGAGAGAACACATGCGAGAATTTTTAGTTTCTGTGAACAATCTCCATGAAATGGAAGTGGATATCAATGAAGATTTGTTGACAATTATGTTCTTATAGAGCTTGTCACCCAGCTTTAAAAACTTTCGGTGTGAGATAGAATGACGTGACGATCTCCCGACGCCAGAAGCCCTAAAAATCAAAATCATCGAAGAAAGTGATGCTGGGAAGTTGAAGAACAGTGATGACATCGACTTTCAGCACCATGATAGCTGGAAATAGCAACAGCAGTCAAGCTCAGAAGCTCAGGAAAAGGGGGAAAAAGCAAGATTGAAATAAAGAGAAGCAGTTTTTTTCGTTCAAGTGTCACCGATGTGGAAAGGTGGGCCACAAAATTGTTAAATGCGAGGTAAAGCACGTAAATTCGTCAGAGAAGGCCATTGCGGCAAAGGAATATATTTTCATGGAAATCATTTCGTCTCACCTCAAACCAGAACTTGGTGAGACCTTCAAGGTCATGGTAATTAACGTCAGCACTAGCTGTTTGACAAACATGTGAAGTACTGTTATGTAAAATATCATCAACTTGTCTGGTGGATTCAATGACACATGTTTAAGTCTATGAATCCCACTAAGACGTCATTCATTCTCATTTCTTAAGCCTTCTAATTTCTTGCATGAATAATAAATTTTGTTTCATTTTCAATATAAGTTTCGCTCGCCATTTTCGATACTAAATTTATTTACGCAGAATATTGATTAAGATGATACAAATTGGAACTTTGAAAGACTCATGATAAACCAGATGACAATGAATCATATTTTATTAAAGTGTTTACAATGACAGTCGAACAGAATGAGTCAGGCATACATTTCTATATTAAAGCCTAATTTATATACAACAAAAGCTTTCAAATGAATAAATTGACTGATGTTATTTTCAGATTAAATTTATATTTTTACTAACAATTAACTTGACATTCTAATTAGAAGTTTTGACAAATTATGTCCATTGTTCTGGCGCTAATTTTAAAAGGCAACATTGAATGAAATGCGCAAAGTTGCAGGATTACTATCAACACTGCCAACTGCATACGATGCTGTTGTTACAGCAATACAAACTCTATCTGATGACACCTTAAGTCTTGCATTTGTAAACCCCAGATTATTGGATTATGAAATAAAACGGCAAAATAAAAGTGGTGAAGCAAGAGGAAAAGTGTTACAAACAGATATGAAACAAACAAATAAAAATCCTAAACAAAATGAAAAAACTAAAGAAAAAATAGAACATTTTTTACCAAACTTCAAAGACCGTATAATAAACCTACACGGGAATTCAATCCTTCAAACTATCAACATTTAAAAGGAAGACCTTACACCAAATATAATATTTAAAAATGCAAACATTTCGGAAGAAAAAATCATGAAAAGAAAAACAGTTATTGTCATAAAAAGACTTTTCAAACTCAAGGAGGACGTCCAAGAACAATTTAGAATGTCCAAATTGAAGGAGATAGGGGAAGTTTTGTATTTTTTAAGTTAGCTGGAGCTTTCTGAACTGGATAGACAAGTTCATAACGTAAACTAACATTCCTATTAGATTCTGTTGCAAGTGATCATCTTGTTAATCAGTTAGATGTTCTTACAACTCTGATGCGGTTGGTAGTACCACTCAAAATTTGTATTCCGGAAAAGGATGAAGCTATGGGGTAAATGGTTCCTTTTTTAGGTCCTTCTTTCCCGAGTCAATAGATCTAAGTAATGACCAGTTTTTTGTGTCTCCTGAAAAATTCTGGTTATAAAGGAACCAAAATTGCAGTTTGGGAACATCCTTCTGGCAACCGAATTATAGTTAGCCTTGGAGATGATAACTTTCTTCCTGATGTGAAACATTGCCTAACAAATAATATTGTGGACCATTGGGTTGATCAAGATAGTCTCAAATTATTGGTCCACCATTCTAATGGAGGATTCGTTAGAGTTGAGCTTTTTCATAAGACACCTACTTTGCCATCACATGATTAGTAAATGTTGAATAAGATTTTTGGTTTGCAAAACTGACGGATGGTGACCACTGATCGAGTGACCTATTGAAAATTAGCCTTGTCTTTTGTTAGAAAATATTGTCCAACATTAGAGAAATTTCATTATCTGAATATGTGAAAGGTGAATTTGATTATCCGAAGCTCTTCAGAATAGTCAAATAATTCTAGCTAATTGAAACCATTGATAACAATGATGATACAGCTGCAACATTGATTATATAGATAGAAATAAGGTCAAACTTTTTTTTTTAATGCGAAAAACGAAACGCGAAAGTGAAAGGAAACATTTCAAAGAAAATGTAAAAAGCTTTTTACTTTTACTTAGTAAAACAATAAATAATGCAAGTAATCAAAGATAGTTGTTTGAACAATTTATAATTGTTTGTAAATATCTTCTCTTAGATAAGTGCGAAAAAGTTCCGGTTTTTTCTGAACTCTTAAATTTGCTTTCCACTTTTCACTTAGTGAGGTAATATAATTAACTCAAGTTAACAATCATGATTATTTAAACAATTATTTATTGTTCATAACTATCTTTTCTTCGAGTAATGCTACGAAGTAGCGAATTTTTCTGAAATCTTTAGTTTTCCTTTGACTTTTTAGTCTATAAATTACTTGTAGAAGATTTGTTTTTAATTACAACAAAAAGTTGATTTATCATTTGTTCATAACTAAAAAGTCAAAGCAAAATCAAACATTTCAGAAGAAACTGCAGCTATCTGGTATTAATATAGATGAAGACAGTTATTACCAATAATAATTTGTTTGAACAATTATTTTTTCTCGACCTAATTAATTATTGGCATTTTCATACCAAAAAGACGAATTTTCAACATAAGAGTTACATTTTTAACAAGAAAGTTCATTTTCAACCAAACTTGGACTTTCTATCAAAATTTTAAATTTTCAACAAAATATATGAATTTAAAAAAAATGGTTGAATCTTCATACCGAAAATATGAATACTTAAAGAAAATGTTAGTTTTCAACCAAATATTTGAACCTTCTACTATTTGAAAACCAAAGAAAAATTTGCAACAAAAGAGTTAAATTTCCAACAAAAAAGCTTATTTTCAATCAAACTTAGACTTTCTATAAAAATTCTTAAATATTTAACAAATTACATACATTTCCAAAGAAATGATTAGATTTTCATACCGAAAATATTAATTAAAGAAAAAAGTTAATTTTCAACCAAATAGTGGAATTTTCTACCACTTTCGTACCAAAAAGACAAATTTGCAACAAAAAAGTTAATTTTCGCCAAATTTGGGCTTTTTACCAAAATTCCAAAATGATTAACAAAATACATGAATTTTCAAATAATTGGTTAAATTTTCATAACAAAAATATTAATTTTCAACAAAAAAGTTAATTTTCAACCAAAAAGTTAATTTTCAACCAAATAGTACAATTTTCTACCAATTTCATACCAAAAAGACAAATATTCAACAAAAGAGGAAAATTTGCAACAAGCAAAATTATTTTCGCCAAATTTTGACTCTCTACCAAAATTCCTAAATTTTTAACAAAATACATGAATTTTCAAGGAAATGGTGGAATTTTCGTACCAAAAATATTAATTTTCAACAACAACAAAATTAATTTTCAGCCAGATGGTTGAACTTTCTACTATGTTTAAATTAGAAAACAGAGTTTTCAACAAAAATAATAAATTTCCAATCAGAAAGTTAAATTTTCAACCAAAAAATTAATTTTTACCAAATTTAGACTTTTTTCCAAAATTCTCAAATTTAGAAAAAATATATATAGTCTACAACTTTCAAACCAAAAAGACGAATTGTCAACAAAAAAGTTAATTTTTAAACAATCTTGGACTTTCTACCAAAATTTTTAACAACAAAATTAATTCTCGCCAAATTCAGGCTTTCCACCAAAAATTTTCAATTTTTAACAAAACACATGAATTTTTTAACACTTTCAAACCAAAAAGAGGAATTTTCAACAAAAAACCTAATTTCGAACCAAATTTGGACTTTCATACCAAAAATATTAATTTTCAACAAAAAAAGTTAATTTTCGCCAAATTTGGACTTACTACCTGAATACATTAATTTTTAACAAAATAAAGAAATTTTTTACCATTTTCAAACCAAAAAGACGTAATATCAACAAAAAAGATAATTTTCAACCAAACTTGGACTCTTATACCAAAAATATTAATTTTCAACAAAAAAAGTTAATTTTCAACAAAATAGTTTAACTTGATACTATTTTCAAACCAAAAAGACGAGTTTTCAACAAAAAAGTTTAATTTCCAACAAAAAAGTTCATTTTCGCCAAATTTGGATTTTCTACCAAAATACTGAAATTTTTAACAACATGCATGAATTTTGTACCATTTTCAAACCAAAAGAGTTAAATTTTCCACAGAGAAAATAATTTTCGCCAAATTTGGACTTTCTATCAAAATTCCTACATTTTTAGCAAATACATGAATTGATAAAGAAATGGTTGAATTTTCATACAAAAAATATTAATTTGTACATAAAAAAAAGTTAAGTTTCAACCAAATAGTTGAACTTTCTACTATTTTCAAAGCCAAAAGACGAGTTTTCAAAAAAATAGTTAAATTTCAAACAAAAAAATTAATTTTAGCCAAATTTAGAATTTCTACAGAATTCTCAAATTTTTCACAAAATACATTAATTTTCTATTACTTTCAAACCAAAAAGGCAAATTTCCAACAAAAAAGTTAAATTTTCAACAAAAACGTTAAATTTCCAACAAAAAAGTTAAATTTCCAACAAAAAAAGTTACATTTCCAACAAAAAAGATAAGTTTCTAACAAAAAAGTTAAATTTTCAACAAAAAAAGTTACAATTTTATCAAAAAAGTTAGTTTTTAACCAAATAGTTCAACTTTCTACTATTTGCAAACCAAAAAGACAAGTTTCCATCAAAAAAGTTAGATTTTCAACAAAAATGTCACATTTCCAACGAAAAAAGTTACATTTCCAACAAAAAAGTAAAGTTTCTAACAAAAAAGTTAAATTTTCAACAAAAAAAGTTACAATTTTATCAAAAAGGTTAATATTCATTTGTTTTATATAAAAAATGTATAAAACAAATGAATATTGTATATAATACTTCACACTATATATAAACTGTATATAATATATTCGCCTGGGTACATTAAATTGAATACGGTGTATCTAGAATAATTGTATTAAGAAGGATTAATTCCCCAATTTCTGTGAAACCCTTCGAAATCTGCAAATAAAACGTTAAAACTGGCATTGAATTAAATTTTCGAAAAAGTAACTCTATTGAGTCGAATGTCACTTTATCAAACTTGAGTAACATTTCCCTGCAAATTCAGCTAGAAACTTCAGAGTGCACGATTTATTCTGCTCGTAGTAGCGAAGCAAGTTTCTTCCCTTTCACTCGTTTGATTGCAGGAGTTCCACGATAATTCATCGCGTGCAAAAAAAAATAACGATATTAATGGTTAATGAGCGCCAACTCGTTTCTCGTAATTACCAGCTAATTATAGAGTAATATTATTATTCGTGGTTGCCTTCTAAAATGACTGACAATCGCATGCCAACAAAACCTCGATTGTCTTGATTACCCCTGGGATAGTGTCTGTACGTGGAAAATGCAATGTATTCTAATTGATCCTCTTTTTCCCCTTTTTTCCCCTTTTTTTCTTTTTTTTTCCTCCCTCGTTTCCTCCTTCGCAAGCTGTTAAGTCTCTTTTTTCCTCTTTCTCTCGTTTTAAGACTCGATCATTCCTCTGCCATCGTGAAACGAACTTTAATTCACTTTCGGCCCGTTAAGACATCGCGAGAGGAGTTTCACGTGCAATTTAAGTTAACAACGTCCTCTTAATGCGAGCCATCGACGAGAAGACGTTTTCTTCATTGGGAGAATCTTGGGCCATTTGCTGATCGTTCGAAAACGATCAAAGCGGCAAAAATGGTAGTTTCTTTTAGAATTTTTATTTTGGGAAAATTAGAGAATAACAATAAGATAATAATTACAGGATGTCCTAGCGTCCTGGAAATCCTTAAAAACCTGAAAAAATCCTTGAATTTTTCGCTATCTGAAAAAAACCTGGAAAAGTCCTTGAATTTTGATCATGGTCCTGGAATTTTTATTCCCTTGAAGAAATTTTTTTTTTTAAATTTGTTCTCTGCTGAACAGAAAAAGACTGCTGAACCGTTTTTTTTTTGAGGTACATGTACACTGTCAGATGTAAGTTCATGAAATTTCATGAAAATGTTAGTGAAACTTTTTATACTACGGTTAGTGAAAAACTCATTGAAATTTCGTGCAACTCTGAAATTTAAATAGCCTTATTGAAATTTCAATGTAAGTTTTGAAACTATTTTAAGAGATTGTGCATTGAATTTTTTGTAAATTTTCATGAATATCCTATGGATATTCAATGTAAATAGTTAACTTTTTTAAGAACAGTTCTCTGTAATTACTTCTTTCGAAATGACAAAGTAAAACCAATTTTGTGCATGTAATTGCAAAAAATGTATTAATCGATAGAAAAATATATCACGTACAAAACTTCTAAATTTAATTTAATGAATTATTTTTTTATTTTTTTCATATTTTCATTTAGGTTTATTAAATTTAATAAAAAATGTTACTTAATTTTCAATGCATGTTCATAAAATGTACGTAGACCACAGTGAAATTTATTGAGCCACTAATAATATTTTATGAAGAAGCAATTGAAACAGGTTTCAGAGTCAACTTTATGAAATTTCAACAACTTTTACTTCAAAATTAAGTTTCGTGTCACTGAAAATTAATAAATATGGTCTCAGATTAATTTTCAAAGCCAAATTTAAGAAATTTTAGTGACATAAGTCATTGAAAACTGAATGAAATTTCAGGAAATTTCTAACAGTGTATATAATAATCAAGGTGTCTATTCACCTGTAAACACCTGAAAATGTTAGAGAATTTTTGTTTATAGTCAGGTAATTTGTTTTTCGAGAGCATGAATAATTTTTTTATAATTGTAATATAAAATTGAATATCAAGATTTTTCATTTTCTTTTTTAGTAAAAAGTTTAACGACTTATTTGAAAATTAATGTATTTTGTTGAAAACTCAACTCTTTGGTTTTGTAAAAATCTTTTTTTTTAAATGAATTCTACTGAAAAATTCAACCATTTTTTTAAAAGTGGAACTACTTTTTTCAACCACATAGTTGAATTTTCAAGACGAAAAGACGAAGTTTTTAGAAGAATGTTGAATTTTCTAGAATAAAGTTCATTTTCAGCCAAGAGAGATGAATTTTCAACCAAGAAAGATGATTTTCCTTTCATAAAAGATGAATTTTCAATTTAAAAGGTCGAATTTTCAACAAAACAGTTCAATTTTCGACCAAAAATGACACCGACAAAATAGTTCAAGTTTCATCAAAATAATTCATCTATTTCGTTTGGAAATTCATCTCTTTCGGTAGAAATTTGAGCTTTTTTATTCAAAATGCAACTATTCTATTTTTGTCCGATTTTTTTTAAATTAAAAATTTAATTACTTGAGTAAAAGTAGAACCACTTTGTTAAAAAAAAAAATTTTTTTTGAAGGTTCATCTCTTTATTTGAAAATTTATCTATTTTTTTTAACAACTTTTTTTTTATTAAAAATTTATTTTCACCTGAAAATGTAATTTTTCCATCTTTTGTTGAAAACTAATCCTTTTTCATTAAAAATTCGTTTTTATTGATAGAAAAGTAATATTTTTGGTTGAAAATAAACTTTTTTGTTGAACATTTATATTTTCGGGTGGAAAATGCAACAGTTTTACAACAAATTCGTCTTTTGGCTTAAAAGTTCAACAATTTGGATGACAATTTTGGGTAAAAGTTGACCCACTTTATTAAAAACTAATTTGTGTTTGAAAATTAAACTATAATCTTGAAAAAAAATTTACTAAAAATTGATATTTTCACTTGAAGATTCAAAATTATGCTGAAAATTCAACTATTTCGTTGAAAGTTCAAGTATTTTGTTAAAAACTCATCCTTTTTTGTTGAAAATTCAACTATTTTGTTAAACGTTCGTCTATTTGGACAAAAAATTTGTCCTTTTGGATTTAAAATTAACCTTTTTTGTTAAAAATTAAACTGTCTCCTCAAAAATGCAATTATTTCGTTGAAAATGCAACTTTTGGGTTGAAATTTAATTATTTCGTTTAAAGTTTGATAATTTGGTAGAAAATTTATCTTTGTAGGTTAAAAATTTAATAATTTGGTTCAAAACTCAACTATTTTGTTCCAAATTTAATTATTTTATTAAAAATTGAAATTAAATTAACTTAATATTCGATAACTGAGTCATATTTCAACTAATTCTAACAAAAAAAAACACATTGCATATGGAATTGAACTCGCATTGATTATATCACCAACAAAAAATGTCATTAAATTGTTGTTAAAGTTGAAAAAATGAGAAACTTTGAAATATTTTCGATTGTAGCATCGTGATTTTTACCGTGATAAAATAAAAAATCACCTGGAAAATGTATTTTTTTTGTCTTGAAAAACCTGGAAAGTTCCTGAAATTTTGTTTGAATACTCGCCAGATACTCTGAATCTTGGATTCCAAAGATTTGAAATTAAAAGCTCTCTTTCTGATGCCAACCTTTTTCCATTATTTCAAGTTAGACATCTCTTAAAAATTCTTAATCCTTCAAATTTTTCAGACTCCAAACAAACTGAAGATGCCAAACCAGATACCAAACCCGATGATGACACCATTCTACCCAAACGAATGTTTCATCTGCAAATCAACAAAAGACCTCCGCCGATGCGGCCAATGTCAAATGATTTCCTACTGTGGCGAAACCCATCAAAAGGATCACTGGGAAGAACACAAGGCAGTCTGCAAAATAATCGCTGATATACTCAAACGAAAAAAAGTCTCCCACCTCTTCGAAAATCTGCGCTATGCCAGTCAAAAAATATGGAAAGAGGAGAGAGAAAATGCTCGAAGACAAGTTCAACATCGACTCCCTCGTCCTCTTCTTGAATGGGAGTATCAGATGCTCCTCTTTCCCAGAGTCTGCAACGTTTGCCACGAAGCCAAGCAGCAAAATCTAGTAAACTGTCCTTCCTGTCCCTCCGCGACTTTCTGCCAAGATCACAAAGGCACCACTCGTCACAGCATAAATTGTTTTCAGCTGAAAACCACCCACGACCTAGAACTCGCCCTCGACGAATCGACATTTAAATCCGTGATAGCCACCGCGGTTCTCGTCATCGACCGTACATTCTTCACCTCGAAAACCCAATCCTTGCCCAAATCGATGAAGGAATTAATGCTGCATTATCCCCAACCTCCAGTCAAAACACCCGAGGAATACAAAGTCTACGCCTCCGAATTGTTAACGATCGCCTTAACTCTCTTCAACGCCTTGCAAAAGGCTAAAGTACCCTCAACTTCCAAACTCATCGTCCATGTCGGCGGAGTCAAGTCTCAAAAGGACAATCCTAAATTCTGGGAAATTGTTCTGCACCTTTTGCCGAATTTGAAGTTTCTGAAAATCGTGATTGTGGATGATGATCAACACGCGAGAATGCAATCACACCTCTGCGAGAACTGCAAGGCGAACAATAAAGTAGTGCAGTTTGAAACGGTGCCTCTTTCTTACAAGGCATATTTGAATCACAAAACTTATGAGAAGCCCAACATGCTTGTATTTTATAATGTGAATCCTCCGGAGGAACGAGAGTTGCCGAAGGAAGTTTGGAAGTCATCGCTTTTAGCCTGGGGTTCAGCTTCTTGTCCTCTCGTTTTGACGACCGTGACCGACGCAAAATCGAAGGGAATTAATGAGATTCTGAAGTCCACCTTTGCGAGGACTATGATTTATTATGACGGGATCAATGAATTTGCGAGTTTGAAGCCGAAAAGGGAATGGGAACTGAACGGAATCTACAGGGAGAATCAGTTCATGGTTATTTTGGATGTTTTGAGTGATAACAATGAGAAGAATCCGGAACTTAATGGTAAAATCAAGAAGACATTTGTTCATAGTAAAGAAGAGAAGGAGGATGGAATTAAAAATACAGCCGAGAGTGAAACAGCTTCTGGGCAAAAGAAAGTGAAGAAAGCAGAGCCGGTTAAAAATGTGATTGAGGAAGCAGAGAAAACGGCAGATTCGGCTGAAACGAAAGCAGAGAAAATACAAATCACGATGGAGGATGGCTCTTTGGAAGACTATGAGGATTGGAATTACTATTATTCCAATTCTTGTCAGATTTGTCATCTGAATTTGAAAAATATGACCTGCAGTCGTTGTAAAATGGTGATGTATTGTGAAGAAGAGCATCGAAAAGAACATTGGCCGGAGCATAAAGATTTGTGTAAAGCAATTCTGAGTACGTTGAGGGAAACTGGCGCGACAACCCTATTTGATAAATTGAAAACGGATGATATGGAGGCGTGGACGAAAGCCAAAATTGGCGTGATGCTGAAAATTCAGAAGAAAATTGGTAGATCGCTTCTGGATTATGAAAAGCAAATGTTTCTCTTTCCAAAAACATGCTTCGTTTGCCACGAAAGCGATTTAAGCGTCGTGAGAACCTGCCATTGTGGGGTGAGTTTTACAAACAATTTTAGTTAACAATTGCTACTCAGTTTTTATTATATTTTTTTTCCTAATTGCACTGCAAAAATTGAGGGAAAATCTATTTGGGTTTTACAGATATGACTTGTTTCACTTTCAGAAAAAAATGTTATTTGTTTTTTAATTTAACCGATTCGAAATTGCGTAATAGATAATATAAATAATTAGGGTTGATAAACTGAAGTTGAGGATAATTTTTTTTTAACTCAACAATTTCATTGGAAAGTCATTCTTTTTCGTTGAACGTTCAACTGTTTTTGGTTTAAAATTTAAATATTTTTTGGTCGAAATATCAACTATTACAATTTTGGTTGAAAACCCTTTTTTCCAAATTTAAAAATTATTGAAATAGTTATTAATAAATATTGAAAAAGTTGAAAATTATTTTTTTAGTTGTAATTTTATTAGCTAAAAATTCAACTTTCATGTTTGGTTGAAAATTTATCATCTTCAGTTGGAAATTCCTGTATTTTGTTAAGAAATTAGTCGTTTTTGGTAGAATATTAATCTTCTGGGCGTCTAATTTATCTTTTTCGCTGAAATTTCATTTCTTTGGTTAAAAATAAGTTTTTTATTTATGGAAATTTTTTTTTTCTCAACTGAAAATTTAACTAATTTATTTTTTATCGAAAATGGATCTTTTTTGATAGAAATTTAATCTTCATGGATGAAAAATTAACAATTTGGATAAAAATGTCACCATTTCGTTGAAAATTTATTTTATTTATAAAAAATTTACTTTTCACTGAAAATTTAGCTATTTTACCTTTAGTTGAAAATTTATCAGTTTTAGGTGAAAGTGCAACTATTTTGTTCAAAATTCATTTCTTTGGTTGAAAATTCAACTATTTTGTTCAAAATTCTTGTTTTTCTGTTCTTGAAAATTCGTATTTTATTGGTTTAATTTAACTGTTTTTGGCTTAAAATTAAAATCTTTTTTGGTCGAAATAACAACTATTACATTTTTCTTTGAGAATTCATATTTTTGGGTTAAAAAACGTATTTTTTGTTCAAAATTTAACTATTTTGTTGGCATTTTTTTTAACTGAAAATATAAATATTCCCTGTTTGGTTGAAAATTTCTGTACTTTTGAAAATTCGCCTTCTGTGGTAAAATATTAATCTTCTTGGTGACTTATTCAACTTTTGGGTTAAAGATTCATGTTTTTGATTGAAAATTTAACTATTATGTAGAAAATTCCGATAAAGATTCAAATATTTTGTTCAAAATTCGTGTATTTGGTTAAAAATTAATCTTCTTAATTTTTAAACTGAAAATGTAACAATTCTAGTTGTATATTCCATAGTTTTTGTTGAAAATTCATCTCTTTGGTTGAGCATTAATTGCTTTAATGAAAAATCAACTATTCAATTAACTATTCAATTTTTGTTTGAAAAATGATCTTTTTTAATTGAAAATTCGTATTTTTCGGTTGAAATTAATCTTCTTGGTTGAAAATTAATATTTTTGGTTGAAAATTCAATTATTATAGTTAAAATTCATTATTTTCGTTGAAAATTCATGTTTGTGGTTTAAAATTCAAGTGTTCCGGTTGAAGATTCATCATTTTAGTTGAAAATTCATCACTTTCTTTGAAAATGTAACTATTTTTTTTAATTAGTCTTTAGTTTGGTTGAAAATTAATTTTTTTTACTGAAAATGTAACTATTCCAATTGAATATTCTATCATTTCAGTTGAAAATTCATCAGTTTGGTTGAACATTAATTTTGTTAACTGAAAATTTAACTATTCAATTTTTGGTTGACAAATCATCTGTTTTAGTAGAAAATTAATGTTTTCGGTTATAAGTTGAACTATTTTAATTTATGTTTCATCATTTTAGTTAGAAATTCATCAGTCTGGTTAAAAATTAATTTTTGAAACAGAAAATTCAAATATTCCATTTTTGGTTAAAAATGGATCTTTTTTAGCTTAAAATACAACTATTTCGTTGAAAATGTGTCTTTCTTAGTTGAAAATTCAACTATTTCAATGAAAATTCATGTATTTTGTTTAAAAATCATTTTTTTTCGCCAAAAATTCATCTTCTTGTTTGAAAATTCATCTTTTTGTCTGAAAATTCAACACTTTGTTTGCAGTGTTTTCTCTCTCTTGGCTGAAATATCTTTTTTCGTTGAAAATTCAAGTTATGTTGAAAATTCGTCTTTTTTGTTCAGAATTCATTAATTTTTTGTTTAGTTAAAGATTCATAATTTTAATTAAAAATTAATCTCTTTGGTTAAAAAATGAGCTATTTTGTTGAAAATTCGTTTTTTCTTTGGCTGAAAATTAATTTTTTTACTGAAGATTTAACTATTCTAGTTCAAACTTTTACTATTTTACTGAATTTTTTTGTACCTGAAATTCTAGCTATTCTAATTGATTATACCATCAATTTAGATAAAAATTCGTCTTTTTGGTTAAAAATTAATTCTTTTAACTGAAAATTTTATTATTTAATTTTTGTTTGACAATCTTACTTTTTTAATTGAAAATTCATGTATTTTGTTGAAAATTCATGTTTTTCGGTAGAAAATTAATCTTCTTGGTTGAATATTTATATTTTTTGTTTAAAATTAAACTATTCAAATTAAAGATTCATCATTTTAGTTGATAATAATCCATCAGTTTGGTTAAAAATAACATTTTTAAACTGAAAATTTGACTATTCAATTTTTGGTTGACAATTTATCTCTTTTAGTAAAAAATTCATGTATTTACAGAAAATCTTATATGATTTGGGAACATTGTATATGATTTACAGAAGTTTCCTTATTATAGCGAAAAAATTCCAGTAAATTCAATGTGAATGACACTATTTTTTCCACTTACATACAATTCTTTAAAAAGGGCAGATTACTTTTTTCATTGACAGAATATAGTAGTTTGTTAAAAATTATTCCTTTTTGGTAGAAAATTAATCTTTTTAGTTGAAAATTTATTTCTTTGATTGAAAATTAGTTTTTTTGTTGAAAAATATTTTTTTAAACTAAAAACGTAACTAAATTTTATTGTCAACAAATTTTTGTTGTTCACATTTAATGTTTTTGGTAGAAAATTCATTTGTTTGATTAAAAATATAACTATTTCGTTGAAAATTGATTTTATTTGATTAAAAACTTATTCCTCTGACTTAAAATTAAACTATTCTTTTTTTTTTGTTGAAAATTTACCTATTTTGTTGAAATTTGTCTTTTTGGTAGCAAATTGACCTTTTTGGTTGATAATTCAACTATAAGGTTGAAAATTCATGTATTTCGTTAAAAATTATTCTTTTTTGGCAGAAAATTAATCTTTTTTTTTTAAATTTCATTCCTTCGGTAGAAAATTAGTTTCTTTTTTATTGAAAATTAATTTTTTTAACTAAAAATTCAACTATTCCATTTTTCTTCAAAAATTTTGTTTTATGGACATTCAATCTTTTTGGTGGAAAATTCATTTTCTAGGTTGAAAATTTAACTATTTCATTAAAAATTCATTTTATCAGATTAAAAACTCATTTCTCTAACCTTTTTTTTTTGTAGAAAATTAACCTTTTTGGTTGAAAATTAAAATATTAGGCTAGAAATCCATGTATTTTGTTAAAAAATATTCTTTTTTGGTAGGAAATTAATCTTTTTTGTTAAAATTTCATTCCTTTGGTAGAAAATTAGTTTCTTTTTTATTGAAAATTAATTTTTTTAAATAAAAATTTAACTAAATTTTATTGTCAACGAATTTTTTTGTAGACATTCAATCCTTTTGATAGAAAATTCATTTGTTTTGATTGAAAATTTAACTATTTCATTAAAAATTAATTTTATGAGATTAAAAACTTATTTCTTTAACTTAAAGTTAAACTATTATATTTTTTGTTAAAAATTTATATTTTTCAGTTGTAAATTCATCTATTTCGTTTAAAATTTGTCTTTTTCTGGTAGAAAGTTACCCTTTTTGGTTGTAAATTCAACTACCAGGTTGAAAATTCCATTAAAAATTAATATATTTGGATGAAAATTCATGTATTTTGTTAAAAATTATTCTTTTGTGGTAGAAAATTAATATCTTTAGTTGCAAATTTGTTTCTTTGATTGAAAATTAGTTTTTGTATTGAAAATTAATTTTTTTAAATAAAAATTTAACTAAATTTTATTGTCAATTAATTTTTTTGTAGACATTCAATCTTTTTGGTTGAAAATTCATTTTTTTGATTGAAAATATAACTACTTCTTTGAAAATTTATTTTATTTGGCTAAAAACTTATTTCTCTAACTTGAAATTAAACTATTCTTTTTTTTATCGAAAATTTATCTTTTTTAATTGAAAATTTTTCTATTTTGTTGAAAATTTTCCTTTTTTGTTGTAGAAAATTAACCTTTTTGGTTGACAATTAAAACATTAGGTTATAAATCCATGTATTTTGTTAAAAATTATTATTTTTTGTTAAAATTTAATTCCTTTGGTAGAAAATTGGTTTCTTATTTGTTGAAAATTAATTTTTTTAACTAAAAATTCAACTATTCCATTTTTCTTCGAAAATTTTGTTTTGTTGGACATTTAATCTTTTTGGTGGAAAATTCATCTTCTAGTTTGAAAATTTAACTATTTCATTAAAAATTAATTTTATAAGATTAAAAACTTATTTCTTTAACTTAAAGTTAAACTATTCTATTTTTTGTTGAAAATTTATATTTTTCAGTTGTAAATTCATCTATTTTGTTGAAAATTTATCTTTTTCTGGTAGCAAGTTGACCTTTTTTGTTGAAAATTCAACTATTAGGTTCAAAATTCCATTAAAAATTAAAATATTTGGATGAAAATTCATGTATTTTGTTAAAAATTATTCTTTTTGGTAGAAAATTAATATTTTTAGTTGCAAATCTATTTACTTCATTGAAAATTAGTTTTTGTATTGAAAATTAATTTTTTTAAATAAAAATTTAACTACATTTTATTGGCAACGATTTGTTTTGTAGACATTTAATCTTTTTGGTAGAAAATTCTGTAATTTGGTTGAAAATTCAATTATTTCGTTGAAAATTTATTTTATTTGGTTAAAAAATTATTTCTCTAACTTAAAATTAAACTATTTTTTGTTGTTAAAAATTTATCTTTTTTAATTGAACATTTTTCTATTCTGTTGAAAATTTTCCTTTTTTTTTGTAGAAAATTAACCTTTTTGGTTGAAAATTAAAATATTAGGCTAGAAATCCATGTATTTTGTTAAAAAATATTCTTTTTTGGTAGGAAATTAATCTTTTTTGTTAAAATTTCATTCCTTTGGTAGAAAATTAGTTTCTTTTTTATTGAAAATTAATTTTTTTAAATAAAAATTTAACTAAATTTTATTGTCAACGAATTTTTTTGTAGACATTCAATCCTTTTGATAGAAAATTCATTTGTTTTGATTGAAAATTTAACTATTTCATTAAAAATTAATTTTATGAGATTAAAAACTTATTTCTTTAACTTAAAGTTAAACTATTCTATTTTTTGTTGAAAATTTATATTTTGCAGTTGTAAATTCATCTATTTTGTTGAAAATTTATCCTTTTCTGGTAGCAAGTTAACCTTTTTTGTTGAAAATTCAAATATTAGGTTGAAAATTCCATTAAAAAATAAAATATTTGGATGAAAATTCATGAATTTTGTTAAAAATTATTCTCTTTTGACAGAAAATCAATATTTTTAGTTGCAAATTTATTCCTTTGATTGAAAATTAGTTTTTGTATTGAGAATTAATTTTTTTAAATGAAAATTTAACTAAATTTTATTGTCAACGAATTTTTTTGTAGACATTCAATCCTTTTGGTATAAAATTCATTGGTTTGATTTAAAATTTAAGTACTTCATTAAAAATTAATTTTATGAGATTATAAACTTATTTCTTTAACTTAAAATTAAACTATTCTATTTTTTGTTGAAAATTTATATTTCTCAGTTGTAAATTCATCTATTTTGTTGAAAATTTATCTTTTTCTGGTTGCAAGTTAACCTTTTTTGTTGAAAATTCAAATATTATGTTGAAAATTCCATTAAAAATTAAAATATTTGGATGAAAATTCATGTATTTTGTTAAAAATTATTCTCTTTTGACAGAAAATCAATATTTTTAGTTGCAACTTTATTTATTTGATTGAAAATTAGTTTTTGTATTGAAAATTAATTTTTTTAAATAAAAATTTAACTACATTCTATTGTCAACGATTTGTTTTGTAGACATTCAATCCTTTTGGTATAAAATTCATTTGTTTGATTTAAAATTTAAGTACTTCATTAAAAATTAATTTTATGAGATTCAAAACTTATTTCTCTATCTTAAAATTAAACTATTCTATTTTTTGTTGAAAATATTTATTTTTCAGTTGTAAATTCATCTATTTTGTTGAAAATTTATCCTTTTCTGGTAGAAAGTTAACCTTTTTTGTTGAAAATTCAAATATTAGGTTGAAAATTCCATTAAAAATTAAAATATTTGGATGAAAATTCATATATTTTGTTAAAAATTATTCTCTTTTGGCAGAAAATTAATATTTTTAGTTGCAAATTTATTCCTTTGATTGAAAATTAGTTTTTGTATTGAAAAATAATTTTTTTAAATAAAAATTTCACTAAATTTTATTGTCAATTAATTTTAATATCATGATCACAACTTAGCCTTTTCATCCTCAGACCACACTCTAGCCATTAGGATACAAATAGTCAAGTTGGGTTGACATCCATCTTTGCCAGGAACAACAATTCTAAAAGTAAAATTGAAATGTTCCATACCCACTCATTCAAAAGTTTGAAGGATTACTTGAAAGTTCATGAAAGACTGGTTTAGTTTCAACTTTGAAATTTCACCTCACCATCCCAGTCTTTGTGACTAAGGCTACAAGAAAATACAAACCAGATAGCATCCTGTCATACGTCGCAAATAAGATCCTTTATTGATATATTAGATATTTTCATTTTTCTGGTTAAATGACCGAATATTTTTTATTTGAAATTTATCAGTAAAGATTTTGAAACTTCATTGACACATTGATTATAAGTAATATCCCACTAAGGCAAACTATCAACTGTATCGAGAAATCAAAGGAGAGAAACAGAAGGTTTCTTGAATATTTCCTTGAATACTGTATTACCTGAGCATGCCGGATATCTTGAATATCAATATCATGATCACAACTTAGCCTTTTCATCCTCAGACCACACTCTAGCCATTAGGATACAAATAGTCAAGTTGGGTCGACATCCATCTTTTCCAGGAACAACAATTCTAAAAGTAAAATTGAAATGTTCCATACCCACTCATTTAAAAGTTCAAAGGATTACTTGAAAGCTCATGAACTACTAGTTTAAACTTAATGTTCAAATCACTTTACCATCCCAGTCTTTGTGACTAAGGCTACAAGAAAACGCAAACAAGATAACATCCTGACATGCGTGGTCATACAATTCACCAAATAAGATCCTTTATTGATTTATTAGATATTTTTGTTTTTCTGATTAAATGACCGAATCATATCTTTTATGTGAAATTTATCAGTAAAGATTTTGAAACTTCATTGACACATTGATTACAATTGATATCTTGCTAAACTAAGGCGAACTATAAACTGTATCAAGAAATCAAAGGAGAGAAACAGAAGGTTTCTTAAAGATTTTCTTAAATGCTGAATTACCTGAGCATCCTGGATATCCTGAATATCAATATCATGATCACAACAACTTAGTCTTTTCATCCTCACACATTAGCCATTAGGATACAAATACTCAAGTGGAGTTGATACCGATTTTTTCGAAAGACAAAAATTCTTAAAGTGAAATTGAAATATTCCTTACCCACCAATTTTAAACTTCGCAGGATTACATAAAAGTTCATGAAAGACTGGTTTTGTTTAAATTTTCAAATTTCACCCTACCATCCCAGTCTTTGTGACTAAGGCTACAAGAAAACACAAACCAGATAACATCCTGTCATACATGGTCATACCATTCACCAAATAAGATCCTTTATTGATATATGGATATTTTCATTTTTCTGGTTAAATGAACGAATCATATTTTTTATGTGAAATTTATCAGTAAAGATTTGGAAACTTCATTGACACATTGATTACAATTGATGTCCCACTAATCTAAGGCATTCCCTAAACTGTATCGAGAAATTAAATGAAATAAACAGAAGGTTTCTTAAACATTTTCTTAGATATTGAATTACCTGAGTATCCCGGATATCCTGAATATCAATATCATGATCACAACAGCTTAGTCTTTTTATAATCAATCATCAGCCATTAGGATACAAATACTCAAGTTGGGTTGATACCGATCTTTTCGAGAGACAAAAATTCTTAAAGTGAAATCGAAATATTCCGTACCTGAACAAATACTCTACGTGTAATACTGTCATATTCTGAATATCAAAAAATATTTTCTCATATAAACAGAATAAACCATTTTTTTAATTCATAAACATGTACTGGTGGGTCATAAAAGGTTCATCAATAGGTCAATCGATGCGTCTGAAAGATGCGAACAAATGCACTGAATATAATATTGTCGTATTCTGAATATCAAAAAAGTTTTTTTTATATAAACAAGGTAAAATTTTTCTTTTTAAAACTCTAAAGGCAAGAAAAAACTACTTCTAAATGGTCGATCTAGCTCAAAATCCTATCAGACCTGGATATCAATCGCAGCTACGCTTCTTCTAAATTTCATGATTGTAGCTCTTACTTCTTGAAAGATGGTGAACAGAAAAATGTGACAAACACTGAAATTTAAAAAGAATGTGATTTTCTACCTCCTGTGGTCGAATTATATCAAAATATGTATGTATTTTGTTGGAAATTCGTCCTTTTTCGTAGAAATTAATCTTCTTGGTTGAAAATTAATCTTTTTTGTTTAAAAGATTAACTATTCCAGTTAAAGATTCATCATTTTAATTGAAAATCCATCTTTTTGTTTTAAAATTCCACTATTCCATTTTTAGTTGAAAATTTTCCTTTTATAGTTGAAAATTTAACTATTTTGTTAAAAATTCATGTATTTGATCGCTATGTAGTCTTTCTCGGTAAAAAATTAATTTTCTTATTTCAAAATTAATCTTCTTGTTTGAAAAATCATCTTTTTCGTCGAAAATACAAGTATTCAAGTTAAATATTTATAATTTTTTTCGAAAATTTATTTTTTTTGTTGAAAATTCCACTATTCCAGTTGAAGATTCGTCATTTTCGTTGAAAATTCATCATTTTTTTTGAAAATAGGACTATTTTGTTGAAAATTCGTTTTCTTGGTTGAAAATTCATTTTTTTTTAACTGCAAATTTAACTATTCCAGTTTTCATTGAAAATTGATCTTTTTAGTTGAAAATTCATCTATTTCGTTGAAAATGCATGTACCTTGTTGAAAAATCTTATTTTTGGTAGAAAATTAATCTTTATCGTTGAAAATTCAAGTATTCCAGTAAAATATTCTTAATTTTATTCAAAAATTTATCTTTTTGGTTTAAAATTCATCTATTGTAGTTGAAGATTCATCATTTTAATTGAAAATTTGTTATTTTTTTGGGGGGTTGAAAAATAATTATTTTAACTAACAATTTAACTACTTCATATTCGGTTAAAAAATCAACTATTGCAGTTAATGATTCATCATTTTAGTTGAAAATTTATCCTTTTGGTTTAAAATTCCACTATTCCATTTTTAGTTGAAAATTTGCCTTTTATAGTTGAAAATTTAACTATTTCGTTGAAAATTCATCTATTTTGTTGATATATCGTCTTTTTGTGAAAAATTAATTTTCTTTTTTCAAAATTAATCTTCTTGTTTGAAAATTCATCTTTTTCGTTGAAAATCTAAGTATTCCATTTTTTTTTTTTTCTAATTATTCATCATTTTTTTCGAAAATTTATCTTTTTTGTTGAAAATTCGACTATTCCAGTTGAAGATTCATCATTTGAGTTAAAAATTCATCATTTTGATTGAAAATTGAAATATCTTGTTGAAAATTCGTTTTCTTTGTTGAAAATTAATTTTTTTTAACTGTTCCAGTTTTCATTGAAAATTGATCTTTTTAGTTGAAAATTCATCTATTTCGTTTAAAATGCATTTTTTTTGTTGATATATCGTCTTTTTTGGTAAAAATTAATTTTTTTATTTGAAAATTAATCTTCTTGTCTGAAAATTCGTCTTTTTCGTTAAAAATCCAAGTATTCCAGTTAAATATTCTTAATTTTGTTTGAAAATTTATCTTTTTGGTTTAAAATTCATTTATTGTAGTAGAAGATTCATCATTTTAATTAAAAAAATATATTTTTTGTTGAAAATTAATTATTTTAACTGACAATTTAAATACTTCGTTTTTGTTAAAAAAGTATCTTTTTAGTTAAAAATTCAAATATTTGGTTGAAAATTGACCTTTTTTATTCAACATTGAACTATTTAGTACCCAGATCAATTTTACCTGAATATGCACTGAATTTTAAGTATAAAAAGATGAAATAAAAATTTGTTTGAATTATTATTCAAATTCATGGATTTTAGACATAAATTTAAAAAAATGTTTTACTATGTTTTTAGTTTTATTCAATTATTGTAATTAATCTATGGTGCTAATATATTCAAGAATGTGTTGCAGTGCAATTTGTCAAAGCTTTCTAAATTCAACATATTAATCGAATCCTTAGAAACGGGAAAAAAACATTATTTATAATAAACTCGCGAAACTGTATACATATTCCGAGTTGATTTAAAAAAACAACGAAATATTTGAATGGCTACGTACTATGAAAAATTATACCTGGAAGAAAATTAATTGATACAGTATTAGTCGCTCCAATGTAAGACATTCTGTAATCTGCATCAAGAAATTAAAGGAAAAATCAGAAGATTTTTAAATCTGAATTTGAGTTAACCTAATTTTTCAATAGAAAATCAGAGTCCTTGCATTGGAAATCAAAAGTAATGAATTAACCGAGTACCCTTGATATCCTGAATATGCTCATTATCAACATCATGACAATAACAAGTTAGTCTATTCATCCTCGAACTTGGACTGTCACCAATCTTTTCCAGGGACAACAATTTTAAAAGTGAAATCAAAAGTTCCATACCCACCAATTTTTAATTTTACAAAATTATTTGAAGGCTCTTGCACGACTAGTTTAGTTTTAATTTACAAATGTTACTTCACCATCATGGTCTGCGACGAAAGCCACAAGAAAGCACAAACTCGATAACATCCTGTCATACATGGTAATACCATTCAGTAAACAAGATCCTTGATTCATACATATTTTCTTTCTTCTGGTGAAATGACTGAATCTTATTTTGTACTTGAAATTTATGAGTGAACATTTTAAAACTTAATTGATACAGTATTAGTCGTTCTAAAATAAGGCATTCTCTAAACTGTATTAGCAATTAAAGGAAAGAGACAGAAGCCTCTTTTAATCTGAGATTGAATTAACCTAATTATTAATAGAAAATCAGAGTCCCTGCAGTTCGAAACGAAAATCCTGAATTACCTGAGCACCCTGGATATCCTGAATATGCTCATTATGAACATCATGACAACAACAACTTTGTCTATTCATCCTCGAACCACACACTAGCCATTAGTATACAAATACTTTGGATCTTTTCGAGGAACAACATTTTTAAAAGTGAAATTGAAATATTCCATAGCCACCAATTTAAAAGTTCAAAGGATTTCTTGAAAGCTCATGAACGACTAGTTTAGACTTAATTTTCAAATCACTTTACCATCCCAATCTTTGCGGATAAACCCACAAGAAAACACAAATCCGATCACAGTCTGTGATACTCGATCATATTCAGTAAATAAGATTATTGACTGATACATGGATAGTTGGATACTTTCATTTTTCTGGTGAAATGATCCAATCTTATTTTGTACTCGGAATTAGTGAACATTTTGAAACTTAATTGATACAGTACTAATCGCTCTGAAATAAAGCATTCTCTAAACTGTGTCAAGCAATTAAAGGAAAGAAACAGAAGACTTTTTAAATCTAAATTCAAATCAACCTGATTATTCAATAGAAAATGATAGTACCTCCAGTTCGCAACGCAAATCCTGAATTTCCTGAGCATCCTGGCTATCCTGAATATGCTCATTATCAACATGATAACAACAACAACAACTTACTCTATTCATATTACTCTATTTCATACACACCAATTTAAAAGTTCAAAGGGTTTCTTAAAAGCTCATGAACCACTAGTTTAGTTTCAATTTTCAAATGTCACTTCACCCTCCTGCGATGAAAGCCACAAGAAAAAACAAGCCCGATCACATCCGGTACATGGTCATACCATTCAGTAAACAAGATCCTTTATTGATATATGAATACTTCCATTTTTCTGGTGAAATCACTGGTTCTTATTTTGTACTCGACATTTATTAGTAAACATTTTAAAACTTAATTGATACAGTATTAGTAGCTCTAAATTAAGGCATTCTCTAAACCAAATCAAGCAATTAAAGGAAAGAAACAGAAGACATGTTTAATCTCACATTGAATTAACCTCATTAGTAATAGAAAATCAGAGTACCTGCAGTTCGAAACGAAAATCCTGAATGACCTGACCACTCTGGATATTCTGAATATCCTCATTATCAACATCATGACAACATTGACAACAATAACTTAGTCTATTCATCCTCGAACCACACACTAGCCATTAGGATACAAATACTCAAGTTGGGTTGACACCAATCCTTTCGAGGAACAACAATTCTAAAAGTGAAATTGAAATGTTCCATACCCACCAATTTAAAAGTTCGAAGAATTTCTTGAAAGCTCATGAACGACTAATTTTAGTTTCAATTTTGAAATTTGAAATTTCACTTTTCACATGGGTTGCACAAAATTATATGAGATCCTAACGTTATGAAGTCGTAAAACAAACTGAACGTCAACGTACAGCACGTGTGGATGTGGGGTTTACAAGGGACTACACGCTCGAATTGACTTTAAAAAAATTTATCTAGTCAGTAGACCGCTTCGATGTTCAAAGAGCGTAGTACGCTTCGTTGCCCTATTTCGCAGTAGATTAATCAACCAGGAGCTCAAGTGAATGATACTTGGGGCCCTACAGCGGTACAGTTCAATACGAATTTAATAAGTCATCAAGTTTTTTTTTATCAGGTTTTTTTTTATCAATTTTTTTTTATCTAAAGCTTTTTCCAGGTATAAATTTTCATACTACGGAGCCATTCAAATATTTCGCTTTTTTTTTAATCTACTCGGAATATGTATACAGTTTCGCGAGTTTATTATAAATAATGTTTTTTTTCAGTTTCTAAGGATTCAATTAATATGTTGAATTTAGAAAGTTTTGACAAATTGTATTGCAAAATATTCTTAAATATATTAGCACCATAGATTAATTAAATAATTGAATAAAACTAAAAGCGAAGTGTTAAATTTCTTGAATTTGTCTCTAAAGTCCATGAATTTAAATAATAATTTAAACAAATTTTTACTTTATCTTCCTTTACTTAAAATTGAGTGCATATTTAGGTAAAATTAATCTGTGTAACAAATAGTTCAATTTTCACTAAAAAAGATAGTTTTTTAACAAAAACCAAGTAGTTAAATTGTCAGTTTGAATAATTATTTTCCGACGAAAAAAAAAACAATAAATTTTCAATTAAAATGATGAATCTTTAACTAGTATCGATAAATTTTACACCAAAAAGATAAATTTTTTAATAAAATTAAAAATATTTAACTGTAATACTTGAATTTTCAACGATAAAGATTAATTTTCTACCAAAAAGAAAATGAATTTCCAACTGAAAAAATCAATATTCAATAAAAAATGAAATAGTTAAATTTTCAGTAGAAAAAAAAATTAATTTTCAAATAATAAACAGAATTTTCAACAAAATAGTTTAATTTTCAAACAAAGTGATGAATTTTTAACTAAAATGATGAATCTTCAACTGGAATAGTCGAATTTTCAACAAAAAAGATAAATTTTCAAACAAGAAGATTCATTTTCAAATAAGAAATTCTAAACCAAAAAGATGAATTTTCAACTAGAATGATGAATCAACAACTGCAATAGTAAATTTTTCAACCGTAAACGAAGTAGTTGAATTATCAGTTTAAATCATTATTTTCCGACCCAAAAAAAAAAAGAAAAAAATTTGAAATAAATTGATGAATCTTCAGCTACGACAGATGAATTTTAAACCAAAAAGATAAATTTTTAAATAAAATTAGGAATATTTAACTAGAATACTTGAATTTTCAACGATAAAGATTAATTTTCTATCAAAAATAAGATTGTTCAACAAGGTACAAGCATTTTCAACGAAATAGATGAATTTTCAATAAAAAATGGAATAGTTAAATTTTCAGTTAAAAAAAAACCTAATTTTCAAGAAATAAACCTAATTTTCAAGAAATGAAACAAATTTTCAAAAAAATTTGTCCAATTTTCAATCAAAGTGATGAATTTTTGAGTATAATAATGAATCTTCAACTGGAATAGTGGAATTTTCAACAAAAAAGATAAATTTTCGAAAAAAATGATGAATATTTAACTGAAATACTTGGATTTTCAACGAAAAAGATTAATTTTGACACAAGAAGATTAATCTTCAAATAAGAAAATTAATTTTTTACCAAAAAAGATGATATATCAGCAAAATACATGAATTTTCAACGAAATATATAAATTTTCAACTATAAAAGGCAAATTTTCAACTAAAAATGAAATAGTGGAATTTTAAGCCAAAAAGATGAATTTTCAACGAAAAAGATCAATTTTTCAATAAAAAATGGAATATTTAAATATTCAGTAAAAAATTATAATTTTCATTAAATAAATCGAATTTTCAACAAAATAGTTCAATTTCCAATCAAAGTGATGAATTTTCAACTAAAATGATGAATCTTCAACTGGAATAGACGAATTTTCAACCAAAAAGATAAATTTTCGAAAAAAAATGATGAATATTTAACTGGAATACTTGAATTTTCAACGAAAAAGATGAATTTTCAAACAAGAAGATTAATTTTCAAATAAGAAAATTAATTTCTCACCAAAAAAGACGATATATCAATAAAGTACACATGAATTTTCAACGAAATAGTTAAATTTTCAACTATAAAAGGCAAATTTTCAACTAAAAATGAAATAGTGGAATTCTGAAGCAAAAAGATGAATTTTCAACTAAAAAGATCAATTTTTCAATAAAAAATGGAATATTTAAATATTCAGTAAAAAAATATTAATTTTCATTGAATAAACAGAATTTTCAACGAAGTAGTTAAATTTCCAACTATAAAAAGCGAATTTTCATATAAACATGGAATAGTGGAATTCTAAACCATGAAGATGAATTTTCATCTAAAAAGATAAATTTTCAATAAAAAATGGAATAGTTAAATTTTCAGTTGAAAAAAAATTGATTTTCAACAAATATACCGATTTTTCAACAAAATAGTTAATTAATAATTAATAATAATTAATTAATTAATAATGGTTAATTAATAATAGTTAATAATAGTCAATTTTCAATCAACGTGATGAATTTTCAACTAAAATGATGAATCTTCAACTGGAATAGTTAATTTTTTTTAACAAAAAATATGAATTTGCAACCAAGAAGATTAATTTGTACCAAAAAAGACGAATTTCGAACAAAATACGTGACTATACGTGACTTTTCAACTAAGAACAATAAATTGTCAACCGAAAATTGTATAGTCAAATTTTTAGTTTAAAAAAATAATATTCAACTAAAGAGATGAAATTCTATTTAAAAGGATGGAATATTCAACTGGAATAGTCACATTTTCAGTTATTAAAATTTAATTCAAAAAAAGACGAATTTTCAACAAAATAGTTGAAGTTTCAACTGTAATAGTTAAATTTTCAGTAAAAAAATTAATTTTCAGCCAAGGAAAAAACGAAATTTTCAAAAAAATAGCTCAGTTTTCAATCAACGAGATGAATTTTCATTTAAAATGATGAACCTTCGACCGAAAAATTAATTTTTAACAAAAGGGTTTCAATTTTAACCCAGTAATTAAATGTTCATTCACTTGAATTTCCAACTAAAAACTATCAATTTTTAACCAAACATAGAATAGTTAAATTTTAGGTTAAAAAAATTAATTTAAAAAAACGAATTTGTTGTTCAATTTAACTGTTTTTTTATTTAAATTAAAATCTTTCTTTGTAGAAATATCAGCTATTACATTTTTTCTTGAAATTCATATTTTCTGGTGAAAAATTCAACTGCTTGTTTGAAGATTGAACTACTATGTAAAAAAATAATTTGTGTTGTTTAAAATTTAGAAGATTTTAGTTGAAAATTTAACCATTTTTTTTATTTCGTTCTTTTTTTGGTTGAGGATTTATTTTTTTTTAACTGAAAATATATCTATTACATTTTCCGCTAAAAATTAATCTTTTCTAGTTGAGAATTCAACTGCTTGGTTAAAATTCTTCTTTTTGGGTAGAAAATTAATCTTTTTGGTTTCCAATTAAAACCTTTTTTGGTTGAAAATCGAATTACTTGTTTAAACCATTTTCTAACAAAAAATTAATTTTTAGTTGAAGATTCATCAATTTAGTTTTAAATTCAACTGTTTGCTTGAAAAATAAAAAATTTTGTAGAAAATTAAGCTATTTGGTTCAAAATGAACTTTTTTGGTGAAAATCATATTTCCGGTTTGAAAATTCAATTGTTTTATAGAAAATTTGTCTTTTTGGTTATCTTTTGGTCGAAAATGCATCTTTTTTGATGCATTTTGTCGAAAATTCGTCTTTTTTGGTAGAAAATTAATTTTCGTTGTTGAAAATTAATCTTTTTGGTTGAGTATTCAACTATTTTGTTACAAATTTGTATTTTTTGGTTCAAGTCAACTGGTTGAAAATTCGGTAGAAATTAATTTTTTAAACTCAAATTTTATGTATATATTCCATTTTTGGTTAAAAACTTATCTTTTTCATTTAAAAATTCAACTATTTGGATAAAAATTCACTTATTTATTTAAAATTTAAACTATTTTGATCGACATTTTTTTTAGGCATAAAGTTAATTTTTTTAGTATTTTTTATAACAAATGTATGGCAGAATTTCGGAAACTTTATTTTGATTTTATAATAAATTTAGGAAATCGTTAAACTTTTAGAAATTTTGCATATATCACCAAAGTTTTTTAAATTTTGAAAATTTATGGGGCGAATACACAAAGCCCTAAAAACTATACTATAACCTGAAATTCTTAAAATTATTCTTTTCCCCAAAATGTTTAGTTTATTATAACGATCGTAATTTTCAGTTCCAATTTATAATAAATAAATGTACTATCATGTTTACTTGTCAATAATAAATTATGATTAAAGCTATAAAAATACATCTCAAAATAGAAATGTAGAATTCTTTGCTTATTGTAATTGTATTTTTAAATTTAATTCAATTAAAATTAAAATTTTGATTTTTAAATATAATAATATTATAATAATATTGTAATTTATTGAAAGTTTTTTACAAATGTGCAAAACTATTCTTTTCCAATATGTAATTTTTTTCGGGTGGGGGGGGGGGAGGGGCAAAAGTATGAAATGGATAATTTACCGAAAAATTGATAAAAAGAATTTGGGTCAATAATTTCACTCTCTAAACTTTTTTGATAGACAAACGAGGAGGACACAACGTTTTTCCAGTAACAGAAATAGTTGACCCAAATTTGCGAGTGCGTTCGACTTCATGATTTCCAATCAGAAAAAAAAATCTCTGATCAAAAGAAAATTTTTTTGAGTCAAAGAAAATTTCTTTGAATCAAAAAAAAAATTTATTTACTCTAAGTAAAATAAAATCACAAAAAAACTATTTTTAATCTTCTAGTATCACAGTTTAATTATTATTATATTTTTATAATGTTTTTTTTAATAACACTTTAATAATTAATCGCTAATATCAAAGAAATGAAAAAATATATCTAAATTGTTTGTTCTAAATCTTCAAAAATCTTTATCTTGATTTACATTTTTCGAAATCTTCACAAGTTTTAAATTAATTTTGAACCTTTTCAAAACTTTGGAATATCTCGAATTTTTTCTAAAATTTTGTAATCTTAAACAATTAAAAATATTGCTTTAAAATCATGTAATAATAATTGTTTTTCAAAATTTTAGGAAATCATTTGAAATCGTTTGAAATTTTTTACAATTTACTCTTAGAATTCATTTTTTGAAATTAAAAGTCATTTGAAATTTTCCCATGAATCTTAGGAAAATTTGGTCATTCTCTTGAAACCTTACAAAATTCTTATAACGCTTTTACATTTTTTTTCGAAATCTTCAAAAATCCACATTATTTGAAAAAAAGTTTAAAATCTTTGCAAATTTTAAATTATGCTTGAAACAGATGAATTTTCAACAAAATAGTAGAATTTTTATACAAACAGTTGAAATAAAATAAAAAATTTTAACCAATTAGTTGAGTTTTCTATAAACAAGACAAATTTTTAACAAAATAGTTGAATCCTCAACCAAAATATATTAATTTTTCCAATTGGCTAGAATTATTCCTTAAATTTTTTTAAATTTTTAAAATTTAAAAATTTTAATTCTTTTCAATTTTCTTTGAAAATTAATTTTTTTAAATAAGAAATCATTTTTTATTTTCCCAGGAATCTTCAAAATAGTTTTTTGTTTTCTCGAAACTTTTCAAAATTCTTAAAAAGCTTAGAAATTTTGTGTTGACATTTTTGAAATCTATCGAAATGTTTTCAATTGTGTTTAAATATTCTTTCAAAATTAATTTTTCCAAAATAGACCACTCTAGCATGCCGTTGCCACATTTTGAGCCAAGACGTGTCACTCTTACGGCATTAACCCAAATACCGCGCCGCTAAACGCTTCTAGGGAAATAGAGTCAGTGTACTCAAAAAGCAGGAATTGCCGCGTATACTGGAACTTCATATTCTCAAGAATTGAGAATATGATTTTCAGCGCTAGCTGACGAAAACGTCATAGCCAAGGAGAAAGAAAAGAAAGTATGGTATAAAGACATTATAAGGAGTTGCGACAATTATACCTAGAATATTTTGTCAAGCTTATCGTCTTGATAGTCAGCGCTCTTGGAGGTGCCACGCTTTAGTTAATAGCCTGAAAAGCATCCCTGCGTGTCAATAAAATGCTGAGACACTTGCGGGGAAAGTGCAGAAGGCGATCGTCTTCGGGTCGCTCCGTGTCCTCAGGGTGCACGAGACTTTTGTCGGATCATCGTATTGAATTCGTCGCAGACTGTAACCACATATCTCACGGTCATGAGACATGGTTACAGCTGAAATTTTATTGCGATTTCACTGGGAGCGGGAGCAATTTTTCAGATTAGCACCCGATCGCAACGGAATTCTGCGGTTGTCCCTATGACAAACTTCAACCATATATAATTGAAAAATAAGGTCAAACAACCACCGCAGGATTCCACTAGGAGCAACTGTCATCTAAAAATGACACCGGCTCCCAGTAGGACCGCGGTAAATCTCACTCATGTTGCCACGTCTCACAATCGTGAGATGGGTGGTCACAGGACATGACGAAATCATAACGAAAGGCCGGCGAAACCCTCGCGTGTTTTGAGGTTATGAAGCGACCCAAGGATGACAGCTTTCTGCATCCATCTCGCAAGTGCCGTTGCATATTTTTGGCACGTGGGTTATGAACCAGTGATAGTTTCGCACCTCCGAGAGCACTTATCACAAGGACAATAACTTGTACCGAATATTGTGGGTACAGTCGTTGCAGCTCCCTTTTAAGATCTTGATACCTTTCCTCCTTTTCTTTCTCCTTGGCAGAGGTGTTGTATTCGGAAGAAGCCGAGAATTTGATCATGAATATAGTTCGTTTCTCGAAGTCTTGAAGAACAATGTCAGGCTTCGAGTGTGCAATGGAGACTTCTGTCCGAAAATCATAGTTCCAGAAAATTTGGCACTTCTCGTTTCTCCTGCCAGGTCTCTTCTTTTTGTCGAGCCTTCTCCGCGTGCCAGGTCAAGGTCTCCTCCTGCTAATGCTGGGAGCATAGCTCCACCTACCGGGTTCATCACTTCTTCTGACGGGCATAAATATGGATTTGACCAACTTAAGATAATTCAGCTTACTCCCAATAAGAATCAGCACCGGCAATTCGAACTTCGAAGATACACTTTTCCTGCGGATAACAAAGTTCGAATACTCGCAGGACAGGATGTCTATGGGCCCGTACCAACCCAAGAATAAATTGTTTTATCATCACTTGATGGACATGTCATTGCAATAATGGACAGTAGTTAATGTTTTCTGGCTGGAGCATATAAAAATATAGTACTCGGATTGAGAGTGTTCAAATTTAATAAGCAGGTCGTGAATCAATGTAATGCCTAACTAAGAATAATTCAAAGTAGGTAAGAGTATGAAAAGAAGTTTTTAAAAATAATTTTATGAACAAAATATAGAACAAAAGTAATTTTTTCGTGATTCGATATGATAAGCTATTTTAAATACATAGATTTTGTATGAATTACGGCAGATAATAATGTGCACCTTACAATTAGTTAGGAATAGCTGTAGCAATTACTTATACATTCTTTTTGAACAAATGCGCACTGCAAACATTTTTTCACAATAGACTCAATTTTTTTGCGGAATCAACACAAAATGTTTTGCCAAAGGCTCCTTGTTGTCATATTTTTCAAAACCGCAATAATTGTAAACGATATAAACAATTTTTGTAAACGAATGCCACTATAATGCTAATATAATTTGATCAACTTGTGAAATTTAGGAATCATAATTGTTCAAAATTTTTATTGATCATTAATACATCATTAATATAACATAATTTTTTATAATAATAATTTATTTTTGAATAGCTGGATCTTAAGTTTGGTTTTAAACTCAGATATTTATAGAATGTATTTATAGAATGTATAGGAAATACCTATTTGAGTCGCAAAACCTATGATCCTAAATCGATAGCAATTGGCTCCTCCGTAGACCTATGCTGATTATGGTGAGCCATAAAAGTGCACTTTTCCAGTTTTCTGAAGAAATTCTAAAATTAACTTACAAGCGTGTCTGAAAAGCGTTACATCTGCTGCCTGGTCATTTCCAACCATAGTCAAAAATTTATCAATAAATATCACTAAACCATAACTTTATAAAACATTTTCTAACTCGAGGCTATGACAGTGTTTGATTTTATGCTAAAAGTGCAGTTTCACATTTTTTTTATCACGAAAAAGTAACGTTTCTGTTCGTGAAAATTTGATAGAGGAATAACTGAAATTTTATAAGCATGAGAGTTTCGCGAGTATCGAAAAAATTAGGCTATTCATACTGGAATTTCGGTATGGCTACTTTAAATGAATGTGATGTAATTGCAATCGTGATGATATTAAATATTTCAGATTGAAATGTAAACAATTTCATATTATATTGTATAGGTATATGCTAAGTTGTGGAATGTGAACTTGAAATTATGAACTTCAATTATATACTTCATAGCTCACAAGGAATCTGACATATTTGACATATGTTCTACTAATTATATTCTTTTTTATTCATATCATTTGAAATTTCAAATTGCAAACTGAAAGAGTACAACAAATTTTAATGTGAAAGATATAATTTTTTATTTAAAGTACTGAATTTGTTCGTGATTGCCTAATATTACTTTGAGCAATCCTAAATAAAAAAATGTTAACTTCTTTTTCTTTTCGTAAATATTAAAAAGGCTGAACTTAAGATGAACCTAATTGAACCTAATATATGATTCAAAATTGTTGAATTCGAAGGAGACATTCATCACTCGAGGTGTGTACACCAGATTTCAAGATTATAAACATTTCAAAAGATTTGAAAGATTTTTGGGGATCTCAAAAGATTTAACTCTTAGAGAATTTAATCAAATTTGAGGGGATTTCAAAGATTTAAAACTATTTTATAGGATTTGAATCCATCTCGTAAAAACTGAGTAGATGTCATGTGAATTTTCAAGATATCAAAAGATCTAAAGGGATTATAAAGTATTTTTAGCGATTTCAAATTATTTCAAGGATATTAAGAGCCCTGAAAAAATTGCATGAAATTTCCAAAGATGCCATAGGGTTTCAAAGGTTTTTGGGTACTCAACTTCAAAAGATATCAAGACGTTTCAAAGCGTTCCAGGGGATTTTTATTGATTTTATTGGAATTCAGCGGCTTTCAGTGGATTTCCAAAGAATCCAAAGCATTTCAAGGAATTTCCTGAAAATTAAAAAAAATTACAATATTTCGTCTGAATTTATAAGATTACAAGAATTTTCAATAAATTTCAACGATTTTAAGGGATATCAAAGACATTAAAATATTGCAAGAGATTTTAAAGCATTTTGAGGAAAAATCGAGAAGTCTACTATATTTTTCTGATTTCTATGGATATAAATGAATTTTATTATCGATGGATTGCAAACGATTTTACACGTTTTCACAATAAAATTTTTTCAAGAATTTATAAAATATTTCAAAGGGTTTTAAAGATTTCGTGAGATTGCATAGAAGGTGTACACTAGATTTCAAGAATATTTGAGATCTTGAATTTAAAATGTTTTTGGAAATTTAACTGTAATAACGAAATTATTATAATTATAAAGAATTTTGAAACGTGAAGACCTATCAAGATTATGATTACAAAACCCTGCTTGTATTTTAGCATTTTACAGCTCATTTTGCTTAATTCGGATTAATGCAAGGTCTACATGTCTGCGACGTTCCCTTCTTAATAATACTTCTACAAAATAAGTGAAATGCAAAGTCTTGTTGAATTATATGAAAATTTGGAAGATGTGTTGAACGAAAAGCGATACCTATATATGTCTTAGGTAAATGGTATATTAAAATGAGCTCAATTTCACAATTGACGTTTCTTTTTCTTCTTGGGATGTACCCGTGTGTTTTGTGCAGTTTTTTCTTTTAAACGGATAATAAAATGTATTAAAAATCAAAAAATGTATGTTTTCAATGCTGATTTACAAATCCATTGTCTGTACCCTGGATATTAAAAAAAGTATGATAAATACGGTAGCTTCAAGCAACCCCTCTGCCGGGACCACAGACGAAATGAAACAAGTAGCTCATTCTTCATTTGCAGAAAGAGCAATTGTTATTTTAAATTTCAAAACATTAAAATACTTAGGGGTTATATTCACAAACAATTAAACAAATCTCATAACGGTATATTATGTTCATATTCGTAGTTGCGGACTCCCAATATACAAATTTTCACCGCGAATGCACTAAGAATCCATGTGAGCAGAACGTATCGTGAGGAACAAAGTACAAGGGAAACAATAATGATATAAGCTCGCATAACGCTACTGCACATAATGATTGTGAGGTCAGTGGTCCAGAATAATTTTCTCAAACTGCTCAAGTGACTGTAGGTAATAAAAACATTTTTTTTATTCGTTCTCTGTTGAAGATGTTGCTTAAGGACAAACTTTCACAGAAAGCATAAAAGCTCACAATTTGAATGATCGTCTATTGAGAACAAATGGAAACAAAAGTAGATTTCATCTGCACTACGTTTCTATTTTCAAAAACTTTGAGAAGTTATTGAAAATGAGAATATTTGATATTAAGCTGAGAATCGTAATAAAACAGCAAGAAGAGAAGGGGAATTTTTTGACTTTTCAGAGGGTCATGTTCTAAAGAACAATGAATTTTTTGTACTTTGTGTTAATGACTTGAAAATTATTTTATACCAAGACGCGTTTGAGGTATGTAATCCAATAGGGGCATTCAAAGGAAAATTTAAAATAGTGGCTATTTACGTACTGCTAGGTAATTTACCAGCTCATCATAGATCTAAACTGATTAACGTGCAACTTGTATTATTATATTATGAAAAGCAAATAACTAATTTTAACTGGGACATTGTTTTAAAGATAGTCATAGAAGACATGAACTGTAGTCCTCATGCTTAGCGACAGCTTAAGAAGTCACCAAATGAGTGGACTCACTAAAAATTTCAGCAAATCGTACTACTTTCGTCAATTTTATCAAACTCTTCATGCACAATTACGAGCGAATAATTACCCACCCAAAAAAATATGAACTTCTGAAATGTATAATGAATGTGTTCGTCCTTCGGTGCGATCTGTTTAAATGGTTAAAGGTATAAAAATGTATTCCCCTCTTAATGAAATTAAAAGCTATTACGTTTGCAACACAGGATTACCTCCGTGCATTGCACATGATTTACATGAGGGTATAATATAATACGATTCAATGCTCGCGATTAAAAGCTTTTTAAAGAAAACGTGGTTCAGGATAGGTTTTTTAAATTACAGACATCAGAACCTAAAACTGTCGACTGATGACATCACTACAAATTGCCTTCTAATAATTCAGAAATCATATAAAAAATTATGCGATGTGGCAAGCCATATGAGAAGATTGCTTCATATATTCCCCGTAACTATTCACGATGTAATTCGTGATACCAGAGATCCAGCCTGACAGATACTTTTATGTTTTCGAGAGGTTTGTGCCACTATTTGTGCTCCTGCTTTGTCAACCGGACAAATTGTTATTCTTGGTAATAAAATTAAAGAGTTTCTACAACTGCGGATGCGTGCGTTTCTGAATATTCCTTTGAAACAAAAACATCACTTGCTTTGTCACTACCGGGAATTAATTTAAGAATTGTGACCGGTAAAGCATTTACAAACTATACGGCCAGAAAGTAGCATTGGGGAATGAAAGACGCTGCTAGGCATTGTCAGAATTTTAAGAACATCCCGGAAACTTCATTATCAACGAAACATCAGGAAAGGGAAGCATTACAATGAAATAATTTTTTTTGCTGGCAGAGTCTTCTGAGATTTTGCGTTACAAGCCGGGCAATCACATAAAATGAATTAATTCCATTGTGAAAGGATTTTTTAAAGATGATAGCAAACCTACCTTCTGCGTTAATAAAAAAGCAATTTTTCACGATGTACACTATTCACAAAATATGTCAGTTCGTGTCAGAAAGAGGGTATGGGCTAGGCGTTTATGAAATAGTAGACATTGGTAAAGCGTCTTATGAAATCTTGCAAATATTCCCACATTCCTTACTGCTCTCTCCACATCCCTTTCCGGAGATAATTCTAATCTCGTCACCCGCAGTATACTTGTCAAAACACTCACCCTTTGATCCTGATATGTAACTATTTGGGCAGTTTAAGTATTTTAAAATATGCATAACGTTATTGCAGGTGTAAATTATTTTATTTTGTCTCTAGCACTTGCATTATTTGAATAAAGTTATAATCATAATGTTAGTACAAGGTTGTGAGACAGGTTGTGAAGCCAAAATTTTTCAAATTTTTCAAACTCTTTCCCTATCAGGTAACATGGGGCCACTTAAAATTGAAATTGCATAGCCCTTCAATTTTAATGAATAACCTTGAAATATGTTTCCTTATGATTTTAGACATGTCAACGTTTACAGTTCGCAAACTAAAACATTCATTGTCGATCTAAATTTTTTTCCAAATTTATATGAATGAAAACCTGCAAGTATCGTGAAACTTATAAATCCGAATTCTTTGGCAACCGTTATTTTATATACTCTTTCGCATTATCGGACTATGCATATATTTACATGGAACCATTTTATTTTACGAATACGTCAATTATATTTTTTGTACATTGCGAGCGTCTTCGAGATATGGTTAAGCGATCGCAGTAGAAAGATTCCACTTCTTCTACATTGTAGCGTACCAGATTTAATTACGAAAAGCAGTGAGAAATTAAAAATAATATAAATTCGGCGCGTTTCAGAATCAGATAAAACGGAAATTGAAGAAGATCCCGTCTTGAAACATTTTTTGGAGACGCGCTTATGATTCTTGAAATTCATGAAATTTGGAAATCAAATGAGCCTTCACATAATGAGTCTTTCGGAAGAGCTACTTCGAATCCATCAGCTGAAGAAATACATCTTAGAGAAATAAGTTCAAATACCTCAATAAACTCTAATCAAAATCAAAAAGGTTTGACTCCTAATCCAGATGCCGTGGTTGTACAAATTCCTATTAGTACAAATGGTTCTGTTCCAGAACGTGACTTCATTCCTGTGGAAACCTTGACAGACATCAACTTGAACGTTTGGTTTAATTAAAAATATAACTGGTCTAATCTAGGTTTAGAGTACTTAAATATGCTGCAAAATGGTATACATGGAAAGGTCCTCCAAGTAGAAATAGTTCACAAAGTCATCCTCCAGATGAGCAACATTTGTATAAACACTCCTTCTTTAGTTTTGCGTAGAATTGCAAAATCGATGGTAGAAAAATATCCAGATTCGTTAGAAAACAAAAAACACCGCAAGAGATATTGTAATGGCTACACGGAATTTCATTTTATCATACGAAAGAATATTTAATAACAAATTTGTAGACCTTTTTGGAGTGAACAACTTTATTATGATAATTTTTTTCGTACCTTGTGTCGTTTTTCCAAAAATGTTTCTTTTTAAATTGAATGTTTCTCTTTACGATGAAAAGAAAGACTACGCATCCCCTGAAAAAATTATCAAAAACAAATTCGTAGCTCTTTTCTAGTGAACATTTTTTGTTATCGCATCTTTTTTCGTAACTTCTGTCGTTTGTCAACAATTTTTATTTTTATTTCCAATGTTGTTTTTTGCGAATCAAACAAAAACAATTCTTGTCAAGACATATTTTTTCGTATTATGTATAGTTTGCACGAAAAATGGACTTTTTTATTTTTCATTATTTTTCTGGTGGTTAAAACCGGAGCGGTACAACTGTGCACGAGCCCATCTGTGCACGCCGGTGTCTACTGGTACAACTGTGCACCTTGTTGGCCAATGGCACAACTGTACACGTGTACAGATAGGAGACTCCCAACTATGCACGTCTCAATTGATACGATCTGGTTGTAAACACACAAGTCCATGTGCATAGATGGGATACTCCCAACTGTGCACGTGCATAGATGGAAGACTCCCAACTGTGCTCGTTTAAATTAATACTAAAATATTTTCAAGTGACAGGTCCATGTGCAAATATGGGAGACTCCCAACTGTGCACTCATCATTTAATAAGATCAGACATTTATAGGTCGAAATGTACAGATGGTACCCTCCAAACTGAGTTCATCTCAAATGAGAAGATAATATGCTCAACTTACAAGTCCGCGTGCACATATGGGAGACTTCCAACTGCGCGCGTATCAGTTAATAGAATCAGACTCTTTATTTAAAAGTCCACGTACCCAGATGGTACCCTCCCAACTGTGCACGTGGACTTTCAAGTTGAAAGTCAGATCGTAATAATTAAGAAGTACACAGTTGAAAGGTTTCATCTGTGCACGTGGACTCATAGGTAAAGGATGAGTGTAATAATCGCCCGGTTGGAAGGGGACCATCGTACACGTGGACTTTTGAATGAAAATTCTAATCGTAATAATTGGGATTTGCGCACTTGGGAGGATGCCATACGTGCATGTGAACTTTTATGCGAAAGACGATAGTATCAATCGAGACGTGCACAGTTGGGAAGGTGCCATCTGTGCACGTGCACTTTTGGGCGACAAATGATTTTATTAATCGAAACTTGCACTGTTTTTGATTTTTGAAATTGTTGTGGGTTGTATTGTCAATTCAATAGTGCAAAAAAACTATTTTCTTAATAAAAATATTCAAACTTACTTAGGACTGTATAATGTGGTTACAAAAAGGTGATAAAAATGGGGGAAAAAATGAAAAAATAAAATAAAGCAATGGTGTCACATTTACAACTATTTCGAAACGATGAGATAGCCCTATTCTGAAATTGTGAACATGATTCAGCTTGTTTCCATTTTTAAAATATTGCCTTCTGATTTTTGCACAATATTAGGAAAAATCACAATTTGTACATTCTCATCCTAATGAGAACGTATAATTTTACGTAAATTTAGACTTCGTCAGTTTCCATCAAATGTCCACGTTTTGAGACAACCTGACTGAGAAAAAACGTTTTTTACGAAGGTGTCTGTCTGCAGTCTGTATTCTGTCTATAGTCTGTATTCTATCTATCGTCTGTATTCTGTCTGTAGTCTGTCTGTAGTCTGTAGGCACGATAACTTTCGAAAGAATCATCATATTGGATTGAGCTTTGGCACACGTTTTCAAGGTAAAAAATGAAAGAACAAGTTCGTTAACCAGAAATTTTTTACCAATGGTTATTGTTTTATCCATCGAAAATGTTTATGAAAAAAAATTTATTTCTCACAAAAACTATACAATACATGTAAAAATGTTCAGTAGAAAAATTGTTAACATAAAAAAGATGAACAAATTTGGTGAAACCCATTTTTTGATAAATTACATATTTTTCGTTTTAATCGTGTGAAATAAAAAAGAAATAAATAAACAAAAGTTGTTCACCAAAACAAGATCGACAAATTTGCTCTTGATTATTTTTGCTGGGACGCGTAGTTATTGTTTTAATCGTGAAAATGACAATAAAAAATTGAAATTTTCGCTAACAGACACCAGGTACCAAAAAAAATGAATAGGCGAAAATTGTTCACCAAAATAAGATAAAAAAATCTGTTACAAATTATTTTCTATAGGACTCGTAGTTGTTATTCTCTTCGCAAAAAATGACACTAACCTAAAATATAATTTATTTAGAAAAATGAAACAAGCTACAATAAAATTTTAATTAGCAAGATTGTTCACCTGTATTATATCTACAAATATGCCATCAATCCTTTTTTTGGATAGAAAGCGCATTTTTTTAAATTGTAAAAACAAGATAATGAAAATACGTCTGTTTCAATAAGAATGCGCATTATGAATTTTATTAATGATTATACATTTATTGAAATGATACATTTCACGGGATAACTGTGAATGAAGATCAATTGCAGAATCTTGTAGTTCAATAATTCATTTTTATTGATTTCGTTATTTCCCTCAAAATTTTGTTTTACTCCAAGTTAATTTTTTGGTCAAAAATTCCACGAAAAATTTGATCATTATTTTTATCCACACTATGTAAAGCCCTTTTTCTTGATTTTCTTTGGTGTCTAAAATTACTTGGAGTCTAAAATAATTTCAAGCAAGAACCAAAATCAATAGGAGTTTTAATTGTTTAAAAATCATCTATCGGACTCCGAATTTTTGCTCCATGAGTAAGCATCCTTATACTATTTGAAAATCCTAAATCCTCAGATATTTTTCAGTTACTAATAATGGCGAATGAAGAAAACCAACCATGTTATATACTATTTTATTCTTCATTTGCTTGTTAAATTTAATTTCAATATTTTTCAATTCAGGATAAACAAGAAAATATGAAATAAACTCAATCAATATGATTTCGAATATTGTTGAACAATGCCTGTTTTAAATTTTCGTGCCTTTGGTTCCTGTCCGATTCAGCCAGGTTCATATTGTAGAAATAAACGGGCAGTAATATGACGGTTACCGTACCCCATAAGATGGGGCATGCTGGCTGAAAGGCATAACCCACGAATTCAGTGAATGTCAAATAATGATGTAGTTGAAAAACGGTTTTGACTAACGTCTTGACAAACTTAAAAATACACTGATTTTGGTGTACTTTCAAAGCAATTAAAAAAGTAACGCTTTTATAGTCACTGTTGCTGAAAAATTGTAAATAGTTTGACTTCATTTTGTAATTGAATTAATTGTTTGGAAGATTGTGGTTTATATGCGTTACTTTAAAATGATTTATGATTGGGAAGTGAGAGCCTACTGGAGTTTCCCTTATTTCATCTTTGGTCAATAGAGAAATTGCGCCGCTTTCCATATTTATTTTCACCCGTGAGTAACGTCCAGCGTGAGAACTATATTTATATATTCCAGCAAAAGATCTACTACTGTCCAATATTGCAAAGACATCACCATCAAATGTTGATAATACAATTTGATCTAGGGGTAACACAGGCATATAACGAGACCGTCCAGCGATTATTCGAACTAGTTTATCCGCAGGAAAAGTGTATCTTTGAAGTCTGAATTGCCGGTGTCGATTCTTATTGGGAGAAAGCCGAATGAATTCAAGTTGGTCCAATCCATATAAATGTCCGTCAGAAGAAGAAATGAGCCTAGTAGGTGAAGCAATGAGCCCAGTAGGTGGAGCTATGCACCTGGTGTTGGCAGAAGGAGACCTTGACCTGGCACGAAGAGAAGGATCAGGAGGAGAATGAGACCTGGCAGGAGAATGTTGTCTGTCAGAAGAAGAAGCATCCTGCCCGCCACGAGAAACACCAGGAATAGGTTCGCCATTAGGTAAGCAGTCAAACTGTGAACTTAACTCTGTAAAAAGATTTAGAAGATCAAATTTTCTATAGGGAAAACTATCACAAGAGTAGGCTACTTTTAAGGGTATATCATTTCAATTTATGGGAATATGCTGAAACGTGTGTTCTCTCCAAATTAACCACATCATGTAGCACAATATTTAATACAACTGGAAGATATATTTTTTTCACACTTCTAGGAAATTCGAACTGAATAACCGTTAAAATTCAAATATTTACCCAGAAATGAACCAAAAATGGCCATCATCATGCAATGACAAACAATAACAATACGTAAATCTTTGACACATTTTATATTAGTTTAAAGGTGGATCTTTCAATATTTACCATGAATTCTTGGTTACCAAGCTCAGTCATCAAAGAATCACAGTCATATTGGTTGAAAAACAAAAGAAAAATAGCTGAGACTTACCAGATTATGACCGCATGTTACTTGTTAATAAAAATGTACTAGTAAATATATTTATAAAAAACTTATGATCTTTTTAAATCTGAATCAGCGATAAGTATACCGTTCATTCAAAACAGCGTATATGCGCTGGCAAATCAGTGAAATTTAGCTGGTAATGAGTAAAATTTCACTGATCAGCAGCTAAATTTCGCTGATTTGCCAGCGTATATACGCTGATTTGAATTAGCGGTATACTTATTGGATTCCTTTTTTTTTTTTTAGTTTTCGGGTACTATACATTCGGTTAGTTGCAAATTCGGCTTAGAATATACCCTGCGTACAGGCATCATGATATGGCGGGAATTATACATCGACTGCTTGCCATAAACCTAGGACTCTTAACAGAATGGATGCCTTTCTAGAGATACATTCCAATGCCCGTTTAAGAAAACGAAGATTACATCTTATATTGGGATGTTACTATCCAAGCGGATCATTATATCCGAGCCAATCTACCGGACATCGTAATACAAGAAAAAAAAGTGAAAGAGTCTACATCATCGACATTGCTTGTCCACTTAACCGAAATTTACAGGCAACCTATACAACCGAGATCCACAAGTATAGCGAGCTAAGGCAAGAAGTAAAGACAATATGGAGGAATGTGAAACGTGCATCTATTCATCCTATTGTGATTTCGGCTACAGGCAATGTGCACGCAAGATGCACTGAACGTCTTCAACATTTAGGAGTCAGTAGGGCACTGGCAGCAGCTGAGAAGGCGGTTTTATTAAACACCTATCGCATTGTAAGAAACTTTATGGACCATCAGGAAGCAAGCGACTAACAACCTATAGAGTGATATATAGTAGCTCTAAGAAATCATCCAGAGGCGACTGCTGTCAACTCTAACACTCAAGGCAGCTGTGTAAGCATAACAGTAGTAAAAGACGACCTGAAAACTACACCATGCTCCTAATTTTGTACCTAAAATATCATCGCAAATGATTTCATACATAGTATTGATTTAACTAATTATATTTTTATCGCATCAGTCACTTGAATTAGTCCGCGGCTATGATGGAAAACCGGGTTCTTTTTAATCCGAGAACAAGTTTAAAAAGAAATAAGTAATAATAATATGGATGCGCTGATCCCATTGCCCGAGAGCCCCGGCTCTTACAGTCAGCCACGTTGCATTAGGCTAACTCCCCAATGCAACGAATTATGTGGTTACGTCACCAGTATCGCGCAATGCCGCTCACGATAGGCCTCTCTCGTATGGAGGCCATCGTTTAGTTGGGAGTGGTAATAGGACCGAAGCGAAGCGACGACTAGGCAATGGCCCTGGACAAACACAAGAACATCGATTCAATGGTCGGACAAACTCAGGAAGGACATCCTTACCCGTTGCCAAAGCAGCTAACCGGCGCAAAGAGGATTCATGCAGAGGTTACATGACCGTTGGGTCAATATGCACCCGGAATATACTGATAAAATGCCTCAGTGGTTAAGAGATCAGGTATGCTTTTTGCGCAAAGACGGATATGAAGCTCTTTATCAGCAAGAAGAAGAGCATCATCATCCAGCGAACATACCACCCGTTCCAGCAAGACCACCTTTGCAGATAGCAGATAGTGCCAACGCGAGAAATAGGAGATCTATCCACCAAAAAGTCTCTCTCAGGATGCATAAATTAGCTGAAGTTAACATTGCTCTCCCCGAAGATGTTAATCTCTGAAATCTGAACTGTGTGGTTTACGAGAAGGAGGTCTCCCTGCTTAGCAACAATAGAAGTAACGATACTTCAGTAAGCCTGAGTAAGACTCGCGGGTGAATTGCACAGCTTCAGTTTAAAATTAAAACGTCGAGACGGCATGCATCAAATATTCAGTGCGTGATTAGCTATATAACATGAAATAAAAAAATCACTACGAAAGTTTGGGCACTTGCTTGAAACTTAAGGAAAACAAATCACATGCTGAACAAGCGTAAACTGTTGACCATCAAGATCTCTTTCAACAGCGAAACAGCGCCTTGAATGGTGAGTAAAATCCTGTGTGTTCAATAAAACGTCACGTGCTGTTAAAAATCCGCCTAGTCGAGAAGAGATTCAAGTCTTCTGGGAGCAAGTATATGGAGATACTTATCAGGTAAATGAAGACGCTTCAGATAGATCACTCTTTCGTAACTTTTGCCACAGGCAAAGGTTACAAGGTCGAGAGTAAAAGTGTCCACTAATTACTGCTGTAGAAGTGAAGAAAGTGATCGCTAGAACTAAGAACTTTTCAACGCCAGTGCAAGATAAAATCAACAGAGTTTCGTGGAAGAAGTTTACTTCTCCGCACCAAAACCTAGCTCGTATATTTACTTCTTTCTTGGGCGGAGAACAACCCATCCTGCAGTCGCTAGTGGAAGGACGCAGGGTACTGATCCCTAAGAACGGAGGTTTGCCAAGTGCAAAGAACTACCGGCCCATACCATGTTTGAACACCACCTACAAACTATTCACTGGCATTCTCAAAGACAGGATATTGACATCTATCGAGCCATCGATCAGGTATCGACGTAATCTGTCCATGGCTTGGATTGACTGCCGTAAGGAATCCGATAACACGAACCATGAGCTACTTATCAAGAGCTTATGCTCTTGTGACGAACAAGATTTGTCATAACATCTGACAAAAGACATGTGACTACCAGCTATATCACATATATAAGGGGGGTTTTCCAAGCAGACTCTCTAAGTCCGATACTCTTCTGCCTCTCCGTCTTGCCTCTATCTATTGTGCTCCGAGGCAAAAGCTCTGGATACTCATGTGGTCCGCCGAAAAGAAGAGAATATGAGGTCAACTACCTTTTATAGATGGACGACCTTAAACTCTTTGCTTTCTCGAAAAAGGACCTTGAAATCCTTGTGGCGGCGGTAAATAGGTACTCTAAAGCGATTAACATGAGCTTCGGACTGGACAATCGTGCCTGCGTCCATTTACATGAAGGAAGACTAGAAACTACACCATCGCGTGACGATCAGGATGTTCAACTTATAGGTGGAAATACAATTAAATATCTTGGCAATAGAGAAACATACACATATCTTGTAATACGGCAAGCGGAAACCCAAAATGTGCATGGGTTAAAGAGGGCCCTGGAAAAAAGGTATCTCCAAATTATCAGAAAAATTTGTGCTTCCGAATTATCTGGGAAGATTAAGATCCAGGCGACCAATATGCTGGCCGTTCCTATACTGCTCGACACGTTTGGTGCAGTAAAATGGAACGTCGATGAGTTGAAGCAACTTGACCAAAGCACACGTAAGATAATGGCAATCCATCGAATTCATCATCCTAGATCTTCCGTACCTCGAATATACCTCCCACGAGATAAAGGGGTAGAGGTTTGCTGAGCTTGGAGTGTCTTCAGTGAACCAGGGTTTTGGCTATGGCCTGCTCAGTTTTAAATAGAACAGATTCTCTTATGCTACTCGTACATCAACCTGAAGTCGTCAATGCTGCGGCGTTTCTATACAGTGCTGCAGATAGGGCTGCAGAGGAGCTTGGTCTCCCATTTGATTCCAGCGACACTGCACATGGCCTAGCATCACTAAAACCTTTGGTGCTTGAAAGTCTTGTACAGGAAGCAGAACATTCGCTTCTACTATGAGGAGATGCTAACGAGCCCCTTCTTTGTTTTATTTATACGGCATTATACGTAGACAACAGCTATCCATGTGTCTGTCCAACATATTTCTCAAGTCTGCTGGATTGAGATCGGAGGCTCAGGCATTTCTATTTACCGGTCAATGCGGCGTTACAGACACATTAGTTTACCGTTAGCACATAATGAATGTATCTGTAGGCGATTCCAACTGCCGAACGTGCAAGCAAGAGCCAGAAACATACGCCCAGGGGGAACTCGAGTCCGTTGTGGAGAATGATCAGTGTAAGATCTACTGGAATTTCTCATTCTCCGCCACGCAACGTATCAATGGTACAAAGCCTGATATTGTCCTCCAAGATCAGAAGACGAAGATCATTTACGTGATTGAATTCTCGGTCCCAACCGATGGTAATATAATGGAAAAGGAGAAAGGAAAAGCGGCGAAATATCAAGCACTTCTTTTCGAGCTGGGCAGGCTGTACCAAGGATACAAAGTCCATCTTGTAGTTCTCATAAGTGGCTGTTTTGGAGGTATGAAAGCCTAATTTCTTAGCTAACTCAACCAAATCCCTGCTTGAAAATGTCAGGCTCAGTTCTTCACGAGCCGGATGCAAAAGGCTGTTCTTCTGGGATCACATTATCTGGTTCGTCAACACTGTTCATCATCAGAAGGGGCACTTACAGGGCCGAGGTACAGCTTAGAACTTCTTTGCAACCTAACCCTTTACATCTCAACTTGAACTTACTATAAAATATAAAAACTATGTCACCCACGCTGAAGCTGAGATTAAAGCTAACGCTGCAGAATCTGTACAATATACTAAAAACTATCATTCTTAGATTACATTTCGATTGTTCCTAACTATAGCGGACATTCATGTTTTAGCAGATGCGAGGAAGGAGACGATTGCATTTTCTAGGTGCGCCTATTTCAAAATAGAAAATAATGTGAACATGAATATTTATATTACAAAACATAAAAGAGGGCCAATATACATGAAGCGGAAAGATCTACAAGCACCCGCAATATTGGATTGGGATTACCTCTTATAGGGTCGCACGCAGTTCATCAAATAATTTTATTTTTTTTAATTTGACTAATTTGTGGGAACGGAATATGACGCTAGTCAATTTTTAGGGCTAATAGGAAGACGTGAGGAGGCATAGGAGAATATACCTTCTGCATCTCAAGCCAGCCTGAATCACGAAGAGCTGGCGAAATGTGGTCGAATTTCTAAGTCCCGTAACAGAATCTAAGGCAGGAATTCTGTACTCTTTGTATCCTCCTCTTTAGGGAAACGCTTAGACAGAGACCGTAGCTCAGACAGAAAGGATATAGTTTTCTCAGGCGCATGATTTTTATCTGTTTTGTTAATGCGCCATTAGAACCGTACCCTATCCCTCGCCCTTGAGATTTTTTGTCAGAATCAGTAAACCACGGAGGATCAGGTCTCGCAATTCTGAATTTTCGAAGCGGGCACAATGTGTCAATCAAATTCAAGACAAATTGTGAGAAAATTAGCACTTTGTCGTCTGATGTGCCAGCATTAAAAACACTATTCCACTCTGCCACCTCTGTCGTCCTGTCGAACCCACCTTGATCTACTCTTCTGTAATTTCTGCCAACGCGAAATAATCTCGGCCCAGCATCAACATTCACATCTTATATAGTAAACTACATTGGAACCTATGTGGGAACCCATACGGGATCCTTCTTTGAATTCCTGTCTCAAATTACGATCTATTCAAAGAGTGCGCAGTAGTTTTCTATGAAAGCTATGGCAACCCAGTAATTTTTCGGGGGTTCTAAGGTTGCCGACCGTTTGCCCAAAAATTCCAAAACCTATTTAATTAAAAAAAGTTTTAATCCCATGTGGGATTTCATGTAAGAGCAATTCATAGGTTTCCATGGCGGTATTCATATAAGAACCCATATGGAAACCCACCAAATATTTCTCATTCTATCTCAGATCGTAATTTGAGACAGGAATTCAAAAAAGGATCCCATGTGGGTTCCCACGTAGGTTCCCATGCAGTTTACAATGTAGGCTTTTTCAGTAGAGAAGAATTTAGAGAAAATCTGTTATTTAGTTATAAACTCAACAATATTATTATGAGAAGTACTCAAATAATCTAAATCGGCAACTAAATTCATGCAAGTTGTACCTTCTTTTTTAATACAAACCAATTCATCAAAGGCACGTTTACACTCATTAGGTCCAAAATGTAAAATTTTCACCTCATTCCATTTTATAAAATTGGAGTCGCCCTAGTGTTCTTTCATTAAGTGCTGACTTATAGCCTTATGTTCTTTTTTATCTAATCTGATGTTATTGTTATGTTCTTCGAATTTGATTCGTAGCGGACGTTTCGATTGGCCAATGTTAGCTTTTCCGCTACGAAATTATATTTGGTATATAACATTACATTGGACCAAAGTATCGAGTCTGTGTTTCCCTAATTTAACGAATTTTTCAAGTTTAGTATCGTCTCTAAAAACAGTTCTAACATTATCAGTTTCATTCAGAAATCTTTTTATGTTATGTGAACTTTGGCCTAGAAAGGAAATTAAGATGATTGCTTTTGAGTTTTGAACAGTACTGTCATTATTGATATTGTCGTTATTGTTATTAGTTTTTGTCTGTAATTCAATTAATCTATTGTTAATGTGCTTATCAATCAAATTAGTTGTATAGCTATTATAGAATGACAGTTTTTCAATCAGTTTTAAATTTTCTGAACGAGGAGAAACGTCTGCTAAAGGAATGGCAGAATCAACAAGACTTAAGACAATTCCAATTTTATGCTGTATGAACTATGGGATGATTAGATAAATAATTTGAATATCTTCCTGAATAAGTTTTTTTGCAGAACCAATTAGTTTTTATAATATTGTATAATATTATAATATGTTATATAATATTATAATATGTTTATATAATATTATAATATGTTTGTATAATATTGTTTGCGTTGATTAAATCTGCTCTAGTCGACCAGACCGGCGGGAGAAATGATCAGACCAGACAAAAAACAGGTGCCGGTGAATGAAGGAACCAGATTCAGGTATTTAGTTTCCCTGGAAAAAGTTGCGGATATTAATTCATTCCTAACCAATCCGAAGTCATCCGAATCATTCCTGAATCTGTATCCGAACCAATCCGAGTTACTCCGAACCAATCCCAAAAAGTTCTACATTTCGTTCAATCGGAATCGGTTAAAATTTAATCCAACTCAATCCGATTCAATCCGAACCAAATTATCAATCCGAATGAATCCAAACTCGGATTGGCCTAAATCGATTTTCAATCCGAATGAATCTAATTCAATCCGAATTTGGATTCATTCGGATTGAAAATCGGTTCAGGTCAACCCGAGTTCGGATTGATTCGGATTCATCTGGATTGAAAGTTTGCTTTGGATTGGTTTGGATTGAAGTTCTGATTGAGTCGGATTAATTTCCAACCGATTTAGATAGAATGAAATGTAGACCTTTTTTCGGATTGCTTCGGATTGATTCGGGTTGGTTTGGATACAGATTCTGGAATAATTCGGAATACTTACTTACGGCAGGGTCGAACATTAGTAATTGATGTAAAAATTAATCAATGAAATTGAAAATCTAGCAATCGGAAATTTGAACGATTCACAAGTATGCCCAATCATGCAAGCATGCAGTAAGCTTATACGACAAGAGGTTATATTTTTAAAATTTCAGAGTGGCTCCTGAAATGTTGTGACGTCTCCGCATTATATTCTCCCAGAAAGAGCTGAAATATAGTGTAAAACTATTACAAAAACCTATTTAGTACCATTTTACGTCATTTTAATTTTTTCAGGTGCAAATCATGACCAGTCTAGGCCAGGATCTGCTATGCCAGACTCTGGTGCCAGAACAGCACGCCAGATCGGAACCAGCCGGGCGCTAGGTTGCAAAGAGATTCTTCTTTTCCTGGTGCCCAGCTGCCACTAGTCTGCAGTTATCTTGCTACATGCCCTAGCGGACCGAATGAACGGAACGGATACGCTACAGCGTATCCTTATAGTATCCACACCGTATCTCCTCCGTATCATGCAAGAAATACTCATTAAAAAGGAAGATGAACATTTAACTTGCTGAAATTCGGATTCTACGTGAAATTTTTCGTTAGAAGGTCACGAAGTAATTGCAATATTTTTTCTGGCAACATTTAAAACTTTAAAAAAAATATAATACCTATCGACAACGTGTGCTATAGGTGACTTCAAGCGCATCCATGATAAATAAATAATAATGATAAGTAAATAATGAAATTATTGTAAAAAAAGGTGGCGATGTTTCAAATTAGCAGTTGGATTGTGAAAAGTTTGTCGGAGTCGTTGAATTTTAATTTTTTACATTTTACAGGATTCGACTTTATCCACTGCGATAACATACGAGATAATGAAAGCCGAACAAACGGACGATATAAAAAAAAGTTAAAAGAAAAAAAAGTTGCTTTTTGTCCTTTTTGAAAGAGCAACAAGATTATCATAAAAACGTTTCGAATTTTCTTGAAAATCGAACATTTACATTTTTTTACCAATGGTTCTGGTTTTGACAACAAGAAAAAAATAATGAAAAATGAAAAAATTCAATTTTGTGGTGAAACTATGCAAAATACAAAAAAAAAGTAAATGAACAAAAATTGTTAAGTTTTCGTTTTAATCGTAAGAAATAGCATAAAAAAATCGAACTTTTGGAAAAAGCACAAAAGATACGAAAAAAAAAATAACAAAAGTTATTCAACCAAGAAAGATCTAAGCACTTTTTAAAAATCATTTTTGTATAGGATGCGTAGTTTCTGTGTTATTTCTAACAAATAACATTTAAAGGTAAAAAATTCAATTGTTGAAAAAACGATACAAGCTACGAGAAAAGTAAGCAAGCAAAAGTTGTTCAGCCGAAAACGAGCTGCAAATTTGTTATCAATTGTTTTTTGATAGGATGCGTAGTTTTTGTTTTAATCGTGAAGAATACATGAAGGATAAAAAAATTAATTTTTTGGAAAAATGATACAACGTTCGAAGAAAAATGAAGAAACAGAAGGTTATTTAACAAAAGTTTATTCAATAAAATTTCGTTTACAAATTATTTCAACAAACTGCTTTGAAAATATGTTGACACATTGATATATTTTATAGGGTACTGAGAAAAAAATGAATACAAAATCAAGTATAAATATTAAAGTAATCATGAAAGAGGAAACTTATGCTTTATTTTGCAATTTAGGAATAAGCAGCCACAAATTGTGGTATAAAAATAAATATAATAATATATATTTGATATAATGGAGTTGAACATAATATAGAATAATTAGTATCAAATGTATATTATATTTATATCTGTAGCTGGATCTGTGGCTGCTTATTTCGAAATTGTAAAATGAAGTGGAAATTTTTATTTTTCACGATTACTTTAATATTTGTACTTGATTTTGTATTAATTTTTCTTCTCTTTACCCTAAAAAATGTATCAATTAAAATAAAAAAATAAAATAAAAAATGTTGAATAAACTTTAGTTAAATAACCTTCTGTTTCTTAATTTTTCTTCGAACCTTGTGTAATTTTTCCAAAAATTAAACTTTTTTATTACTCTTCATGTTATTCTTTACGATTAAAACAAAAACTACGCATTCTATCAAAAAACAATTGATTAAAAAATTTTTTTTTTCAGCTGGAAAACTTTTGCTTGCTTACTTTCTTCGTAGCTTGTATCGTTTTTTCAACAATTGAATTTGTTACCTTCAAATATTATTCTTTAGAAATAAAACAGAAACTACGCATCCTATCCAAAAATGATTTAAAAAATGTTTAGATCTTTCTTGGTTGAATAACTTTTGTTGATTTTTTTTTTCTATCTTCTGTCCTTTTTCAAAAAATTCGATTTTTTATTTGTAATGCTATTTTTTACGATTAAAACGAAAGCTAGGAATCCTACGAAAATCGATAATAGCAAATTTATAGATCTTTGTTGGCGTAACAATTTTTGTTCATTAGGTTTTTTCGTATAATGCATAGTTTCACCACAAAATGAAATTTTTTATTTTTCATTATTTTTGTTTGTGGTTAAAACCAGAACCATTGGTCAAAAAATTTGAATTTTCGATTTTCAAGAAAATTCAAAAAGATTTTATGATAATCTTGTTGCTCTTTCAAAAAGGACAAAAAGCAACGTTTTCCTTCTTTTAACTTTTTTTATATCGTTTGTTTGTTCAGCTTTCAATATCTCATATGTTACCGCAGTGGACATTAATTACATTATTTTCTTTATTTATTCACATTTATTTGCCACATTTGCAATTTTTAATTTTATTTTTAAACTCCGCGCGTAACATGCTGCTTACGTGATTATGGATGCGCTTGAAGTCGCCTTTAGCCCACGTTGTCGATAGGTATTATATTTTTTTACAGTTTTTAATGTTGCAAGAAAAAATATTGCAATTAGTCCGTGACCTTCTAACGCAAAATTTTACGTAGAATCCTAATTTCAACAAGTTAAATGTTCATCTTCCTTTTTTGATGAGTTTTTCTTGCATGATACGGAGAGGATACGATGAAGATACTATAAAGATAAGCTGTAGCATATTCGTGCCGTTCATTCGGTCCGTTAGGGTGGGTTCTGATTCTAAATCTTGCATGACAATTTCTAATAGAATAACTGAAATCGGTGAACCCATAGGCATACCATGTGTTTGCTGGTAAAAGTTATTATCAAATTTAAAGAAGGTGTTATTCATGAGAAAAAAATGCCCTCCTTGAATTTGTCGATAGGAATTTTTTTTTTTTATGTAATTCCATCTAGATTCTGTGCTTTTCAGAACAAATTCTGAAGGAACATTAGTGAAAAGTGATGTGACGTCAAGTGAGACCACACTGTGATCATCGGGTATTTTTAGGTTTTGGATTTTTTCTTTAAATTCTATTGAGTTTTTTATGTTATAAGGATAAGATGGTAAGGGATCAGAAATGATTTTGCTATGAATCTTGGCCAAGTAATAAGTAGGAGTGCCTATGGAAGATACAACTGGTCTAAGCGGACAGTTTTGTTTGTGTATTTTGGAAGTCCATACATTCTAGGAATGTTAGTATTTACCGTAAGTAAATCTCCTTTCTTTGTCCTAGAATTTAGGAAACCACTTGTCCTCCGTCCATCTACCATTTTGAGAATATCAATTTGTACAAAGTTTAAAGGGTCATAATTTATTTTTTTATGTTTTGTAATCATTTAACAAAATATACATTTTTTTAATTGTAATCTTGGCGACGCATCACAACGATCCATTGCCTTTATCGGCTTTTGTTATTAGAATCTTATCCTTGTTCCTACTCAAAAAAATTTGATAATAACTTTTACTAGCAAACACATGCCTATAGGTTCACCGATTACAGCTATTCTGTCAGAAATTGTCATGCAAGATTTAGAATCAGAAGTATTTAATCAAATCAATTTTGACATTCAAACAAATGTACGCTATGTTGATGACTCCTTTTTAATTATTTTTGAGAATAAAATAGAAATGATTGTTTCACTTTCTAATTCCTATCACAACAGACTACAATTTACAATCGAAAGAGAAGAAAAAAATTCAATTGGATTTTAAAATTTAGAAGTAATAAGATCTGAAAACAATATTATGAAAACTAACTGGTTCCGCAAAAAAACTTATTCAAGAAGATATTTAAAATATATTTCTAAGCATCCCATACAGCATAAAAATTGGATACTTTGGACCAATGTAATGTTATATACAGAATATCATGTCGTTGCGGAAAAGCTTACATTGGTCAATCGAAACGTCCGCTACAAATCAGAGTCAAAGAACATAAGAATAACATCAGATTAGATGAAAAATATCATAAGGCTATAAGTCAACACTTGACGAAAGAATACCGAGGCGACTCCAATTTTATAAAATGAAATGAGGTGAAAATTTTACATATTGAACCTCATGAGTATAAACGTGCCTTTGCTGAAATGGTTTTTATTAAAAAAGAAGTTACAACTTGTATGAATTTAGTTACCGATTATTATTAGATTATTTTAGTACTTCTTATAATGATATTGTTAAGCTTATAAAGAAATAACAGGTTTTCTCTGAATTTATTTCAAACATAAATATTGTTATATTTGAATAAGTTTCCTTAGGTTTACGGTCTATTTTTAATAAATAAATAATAAATAATAAATGATGAATAATAAATCATAAATAATAAATAATAAATAATGACTAATAAATAATGAATAATGAATAATAAATAATGAATAATAAATAATGAATATTAAATAATAAATAATACATAATAAATAATAAATGATAAAGTTGATTTGGATTGAAGTCCCCTGAAATTTTTGGGGCTTCTAAAATGTAGTCTTCATGTTTTTATAAATTTTTTAACATTGAAATTGACATTGAAATTAACATTGACTCATCGTCTCGCATGTTATACTCCAAGAAAATAACTCGTTTTTATATGTTTTACTCCGTAATTTTACAGGTAACTGTTTAAAACCCTTGTTTTTATAATTATACATTTTTTGTCTATAGAATTGTACAGTTGTATATATATATATATATATATAATTAAAAACTAAAGGTTAAAAACCATCGCAGGGTCCCACTGGGAGCAACTGTCATCTAAAAAAAAAAAAAAAGACGAAATCACGACGACAGGTCGGCGAAACTCTGGTGTGTTTTGAGGACACGAAGTGACCCAAGGATGACAGCTTTCTGCATCCATCTCGCAAGTGCCGTGGCATATTTTTCAGACACCATGTTTGGTGTAGTGGACCTGTTCCTCTTTGACAGATTTTTAATTTAGGATTAAGCAATTAGTGTATTGTAACTTTTAATTGTAATAAGCAGTGTATTAGTGTGCCTTCAAGAGATTCTCATTGTTTTTTTTTCGCAATCTGAGTATAAGAAGGTTAATCATGGTTCGGGTTTAAACACCTTATTGTAAATTCACGTTATACCTTTTATATGAATACTATTGCTAAATCTAATTAAACTTTACATAGTCTTACTATATTTTTCACAAAATTTAATTCTGTAGTGCTTTTCTCGCCCCCACAAAATCCCTCTTCCTGAGCTAGGGACTTTTTATAAGAGATCCGTTACATACATTTTGTTTGTGAACATTTTGGCGTGACGCCAAATAGGTGTCTGGTGCCTATCAGGTAAATATACCATTCAACTATTTTCTGTTCATAGGTTGTCGCTGCCATATTGTAGCGATGCTCCCAGCTTACGTCCCATAAGACTGGCAAAGTCGTTATAAGTAATATTATTTTTCATTAACATTTTGTACTAAAGGAATGTATAACCCTTTGTAGATTCAACAGTTATAATATTAAATTTGTTTGTAGAACTGTTTTGACACTATATTTGATTTTAAACAATGCACCCGTTAGAGGATTTTAAAAATTTGAAAAAATTTATTTCAAAGAATTTTAGAAATTTTTGTCAAAGATTCTGGTTCATGAAGAAGGAACTTGCAGATTATTCTAATGGCGTTTTTAATTTTCATCAAGATGAAAAAATTTATATACATTTCAACATTGTACAAATTTACAAAAAATACAATTTTTTTTTTTTTTTGATGGATTAAGAAATTTCAATTAAAGTTATTACTAGATATCAAATATATTTCGAAACTATCCCAATTAAAATTTTCGATTAGACCAAAATTCAAAAAGTTATAGCATTTTCAAAATTTGAAATATAATTTTTTAATCAGTTTTAAAAATTGTTGTCAAAGTTTCTGGTACCCGACAAAGAGATTTGCAAATTATCCTAATGACATTTTCAATTTCGATGAAAAAAAAGTTATATGCTTTACGAAATTTTGAAAATTTTCAAGAGAAAATATAAGTGAAAGGCCTACGAGATTAAGTGCCGATTTGACGGTGTTTTGAAACGACGAGTTTGCTTGCCATCTGTGATTCATACCTTTGTCACAGCTCTCGCCTGTCCCTTTCGAAGCCGCCGGTAATGGCCAACAAATATCCCGACACGAGTTGATCACGCTTTCCTAGCATGCCACGCTCCGTTAACCGGCCGGGATTAAGTGAGCTAAAAATGAATTTAAAATTATTCTTCTTTTGAATATAGGTCAGAACGAATCTTCGGATTAAGTATTAATATTTTAAAGAATAATTTTAATTTTGTAAATAATTACAATTAAACTTAAAACCGAACAGTCGTTCTAATGTGGTTAGAGCAATGCCGGTTGCGTAGAAATAAAGTTAATATTAGGATAAACACATCTTTTAAATTTCATTAATTTTAGGCTATTATTAATATTTTTAATTTTCATTTAAAAATTTTACAAATAAGATTACTTTCGGCGAAACATGACCGTCGGCGCACGAAGGCCGGATAGTGGACCTGGGCGGCTGTCCCCACAGCTTGGCTGCGACTCCGTTGTCGATTCTCGGCCAATCAGCGGGCTCGCTGCCGCTCCCACTGCCTCAGAGACTCTCGTGCCGAGGCTGCTGCGAGTCGAGAGGAGCGAGTTTTAGTCAGTAATTTTTGAGATCTCGAGGAGACAGCAGCGTACGCTCTGCCTTCTCGAACGCCTGTCACTTTTACAAAATAAACGCAGTCAAAAAGTAACCATTTCACTTCGTTCTTTCACCTTTAATTAAATTATCCTCTTAAACATTCCGCGTGTTCCTCCGGTTTATCGGTAGAAAACCTTCCGTCGTGTGAATTATTCCGGTTTACCTCGCGGTCTGTGAATTTCGTTCTCGTGCTTCGTGAGGCTAACCAACCGAGGTTAGGCCTTTCCGACGAAATCGGTCTGCGATTATTTTGTTGTGGTTAACCCTTCCGGTTAGGCCCTTACGTACGTGCCGTATTTTAGAATGAATTCGTGGCTAACCATCCGAGATTAGGCCCTTAATTACGTGTCCGCGTGATTCGTTCTGTGTTTAACCCTTCAGGTTAGGCCTTTATCGAAGCGTTCGTGATTAATTTGTGTTTAACCCGTCAGGTTAGGCCCTTATCGGCACGCTTCTTTGAAATATTTGAGTCCAACCCTTCTGGTTGGGCCCTTGCGTCACGCGCGTCCAGGCTCCGTTGTTTCCTACGTGGCTAACCCTTCCGGTTAGGCCCGTGTAATTTCCGTTCCGCGATAACTCGTTCTTCGTGGTCTTTCGTGTGAATTGTCCGTGTTAGGTCTTTATTGACGCCCCCTCCCCCCAACTTCCGCGAAAGTGCCTCCGTCCGGGATGTGACTTACCGCCAAGTATATCCAACAAACCCGTTGATGACAGGGGGCGATAAGCCAACGTGCAGTAACCTACGGAACCGTATTCGTCGAGCTCGCCGAGCAAACGAAGGGCCGTAGGCACGGGCACGCCGTTTAGCCGACGAGGCGTTACGTATCGCGGCAGCTCGAGCAAGGACAGCCGCCGAAGCCCGCCAACTCGCCGAGGAGCAGGCTCGCCGGATTATCGAGACGCGACAACTTGCGGAAGAGCAAGCGCGCCGGTTCGTCGAGATTCAACGCGCGGAGGAAGAACGAGCGCGACGACTCCGCGGGGCTCGAAGACGCGTGGCGGAAGAGGCTGTGCGGCATCCGGCCCCCCTCTATAACCCGGTGGAACCCGGGCTCTTCATAGAACCGGAACCTATTGTCGCGCCAGAACCATGCCTCCTCGAAGTCGGCCGCGGTCGCCCGGGTACTCAGGACCCACGCCGCCGTGACCCGCTGTCGCTGCGAATCCCGGCCTTCATTAGCGAACCGCGGTACGTTTTGTCGCCGGTCAATCACATCAGTCGAGATCCCGCGACCGACGGTCCAGTCCACGTGGACTGTTTTAACACCCCACCGCGCCCGTTAGCATTACGCGTTCGACCGCAGATCGGGCTGCCTTCTCTGAGTTCTCTTCTCGACGTACGAACCCCAGCGCCTTCTGGGTCCCCTCGCATCGCCGACGAACCCACCGGGCGGCCCCGCACCAACCCACTCCCTTCCGGGTTGGTGAAGCCAACCGTGCACCACCCTATCTAGACCTTCGGGCGCCTCCACTCTCCTTCCTCTATCCTTATACTCCCCCCCCCCAACACAAAACAAAACAAAGTCGACGCACTCGTCGCACCAAACTTCCTTCTCCGAGCCTTGCACTTATGGACGGTCTGACTGCGTGGCAACGGTTCATTAAGGGGGATGTCAAGAGGTTATACCTCCCCCCACCAGTCAGCGTAACATACCCGAGAGTATGATGGCTTTGGACACTTGGTTAGCATCCCAAACGAAGACAGGTCCCATCGCTCGTCCTCCTCCTCGCAACTAAAGGCGAGGACTCCTTTCCCTTTACTCATTCCATCCCCCGTATCCTCTATCCTTACCCTTCACTCAGCTCACCCCCCTCTTTTCCCTCTCACTGCTTATCCCCCCGCACACATGCAGAGAACTATCTGTGTCCACACGGGGCGGATAACATACCTTAATGAAATTTTTCAATTGGACACAAATTGAAAATGTTCCAGATTAATTAATCATAGTAGGGTTGTCTTAGAACTGAAGTTTGTAGAAACGGAATCAAAACCGACGGCTTTATACTCTATTAAGTAAATTTCTGAAAAAAAAATGGTATTTTTCATTAACATTATATTGAAAAACATACTTACTTCTTATATGCTGTTCAATTTTGTCCACATCGGTTTATTTTTTTATGAGAACCGTCTCTATAACCTAATTGTCGAGCACGAAGTGCAAGTGTCGCAATGAGAATGTAATGGTCAAAGCCGTAGGTGCTTTGAGAACCTTCTTTAAAAACAAATTAAAAAACCATTTGAGTACCAATTTATGACTGTATTCTGTCAGGGATCTAATTTACAGTTTTCGATTTAAGTTACAATATTTATTATATTTGAAAAAATATAATTGAAATGCAAGCATTAAACGTACGAAAACGAGCGCCAGAGCGTATCCGCGCGTAGGGGGTGCGCTCAAACTTGATGCGAGAAGTTACGCGCGCAGCATGCAATTAGAATGTGCCCGCGCGGCGAGCATATTTTTTAGGTTAAAGTTGGTTGAGGCTCACCGCGCATGACGAAAAAGACGTTCAAGGATTGCTGAAGACCTTCGTGGAGCTAAGCGAGGAGCTGGACGCAAGGTTACTTCGCACAGGACACCTTAAGGTTAGTGGATGTCCTGTAGAGTCCGAAGAAAGACGCAGATCAAGAGGTCCCTGCTTAAAATGCCGGATAGGACCCGATAGAAACCAGACGCACCCCTGATAGAAACCAGATAAGTCTTCTATACGGGTCTATCCGGGCCCTGTACGTAGAATTATTTTTGATCCGAAAATTTTACGGACCTATCTGGGTTTTATCAGGGAGACCTGACAATCCTGTATTTTAGTAAAGACCACAGTGACCATCTTTCCTGGTCTCTCCGGTATCTATCCGGGACGCGGAACCGGAAATTATTTTTGTCTAAGTCAAAACGATCATCTACCCGGGTCTATCTGGGACTTATGTGGGACACGGAAACAAACATTCCTTTCCTGTAAGTTCAGAAGAAGCGTCTATTTGGGAGTTGACTGTTGTAAAAAGTAACGAGTTCTACACTTTACGTTTATCTGGGACCTATTCGGGACATTAAAACATATATTCATTTCCTCAAAGACCAAATGAAGACTTTATGCGGGTGTATCCGGGGCCTATCTGGCAGTTTACCATTGAAAAAAACAAGTCCTATAGTTTGTGTTTATCCGGGTCTATCCTGGTCTTATTTGGAACACGGAAACAAAAATTCATTTCCTTGAAGTTTAAATGAAGCGCATATCCGGGCGTATCCAGGATCTGACTGGTAGTTTTTGCATCGAAAAATTATGAAGTCCCACAATATACGCTTACCCTGGTCTATCCTACACCTATCCGGGACGTGGACCCAGAAATTGATTTCCTGTAAAGTCAAAAAGCGCGTCTATCTGGGCGTATGCGGGATGTAACCGGTAGTATTTGCACGAAAAAATTAAGCAAGTCCCGCAATGTACATTTAACCGGGTCTATGCGGGAACTATCCAAGACATGGAACCAGGATTGGATTTCCTGTGAAGTCAAAAAGTTTGTCCGTTCGGGTCTGTCCCGAATCAACCTGGGAGAATTTGAGTCGATCTTCAGCATTTTCTGCCAACTTTTTAATACAAATAAATACTAATGGACAATGTGCATATTCCTTATAACTTGTTAAACAATTTTTAATTGTTTAAATAAATGTAACTTATTCCAACAATTATTTGTTTTTCAAAAAGTGTGAAACATAATCGTATTTTCTTAATGAAATGTAATGATTAATCATTCTTTGGAGTCGTCCATTTTTTTAAAAACATTTTGTGATTATTTGAACAATTAATTTTTTTTATTTTCAAAATTTCAAAAATCGAGCCAGGGATGTCCACTTTTTTCGTAAATTTGTATCCTACGCTACTTATTGTTAAATGCTTACATAACTTTGATACTTTTCTTCTGATTTTGAATAAATTTCTATTTGATTAAACAATTTTTATTTGCTCAAGCAGTTTTTTTTCTTCGAAAACTTTAGAAAAATAATATAAAATAGAACGTATACAATTTTTTTTTCTGACTATAGTGTACAGAAAGAATATATTAACGATCTTTCAATTGTTTAAACAAATAGAATTTGATTCAATAATTATTTTCCCGCAAAATGTTTAAAATCGTATTTTCTGAATTAAACATAATATTGAATGATTTTGAGAAGTGGTGAATTCTGCTAAAAAATGTATGGCATGGTTTAAACAATTAATTAATGTTTAATTAAAATTTTTCTTTAAGTTGAGTACGGATAGTTTACAACTTTTTTGAAATTCTTTATATACTATTATATGTGTTCTGTTTATATTATTTGTTTTAAAGTTTTTGCAAAAAAACTGATTGAGCAAATAAAAATTGTTTAATAAAATAGAAATTTGTTGAAAATCAGAAGAAAAGTAACAAAGTTATGTAAGTATTCAACAATAAGTATCATAGGATACCAACGTGAGAAAAAAGTGGACACCTATTGCTCGATTTTAAGAAATTTTGAAAATAAACAATAATTATTTGTTTAAATAATCACGTGTTTTTTTACATTTACTTCTCCAAACAATGGCCAACTATTACCAACATTTGAACAATTAAAAATTGTTTAGAAAGTCATGGGGGATATTCAAATTGTCCATTAGTAATTATTTTTATTAAAAATGAGGCAGAAAATACTAAAAGTTAACAATAATACGTAAAAATGTAGTTTTATTTTATTTTTGGGTCATATTTGGGGCGCTGTGGGTGGGGGAAGGTTGGGTTTGAATTGAAAGCTATGGGTATGGTGGACGTACGTAAAATTCTTAGGACACATTGTGGAGCCAGCCTGAAGTACATGGCATGCGGTCTCCTTGTATTACTTTGAGGTATTACCCAAAATTCTAAGGAAAAATCATATTTTATTTTATATTAACGATTTGAGCAAATTAATTTTTCAGTCTTGAACCTTCTATTGGCTTCATAACACGTTTCTGGTGTTTCACTGATATATTTTATGTTGATTAGAGTGTAAAAAATCCATTTTAAAAATGACATTTTTCGTGTCACTTACATGGTTATTACAGGCAAATTTTGATTAACATTTTCTCAGAAAGTATTACCTTTTTCCAAATTTTTCTTCTATATGTCTATAGAGTGTCATAAACTCTCGAAAGTGCTTCCTCACTTTTATCCCTTTTAATTAATTCGAATTTTGAGAATGTTTTTTTTTGCCCTCCTGAAAATTTTTTTCCTGACACTTACATGGTTCTACCGTGACACCCTTGAATTATAGATCTCACTGTACCTTTACAGTTGCGTTTACCCCGCCACAACACACACTGTATAACTTGCGAGGTTACGATTCATAGTCGGTCAGCGAGACCGCCAAGTCTGTCTGTCTCCGAACCGCCCCAAGGTCATATCATCCTAATTTTCTCGAAAGAGCAAAGCTTCTCACGGCAATAACCATCCCCAGATATGTGACCACACATCCCACTCGCTGTTCCTCAGCAATTACGAATTTTTCTTACCTCCTAAACTTTAAAAAGTTAGAATAACACACCAAATTTTGCGTTTAATGCGTGTTAATGCGAGAATTCAAATATGATTCAATGCTACAGAATGTAATGGTATCAAATGCGATTTAATGCGAAGCAGAAAATATGCGATTGTAAAGTATTGAATCGCAATTCACGAGATGATGTCCTGAAATCTGCTTTCAACAATTGCACAATGAAAGTGCAATCCTTTTGGATACTTTTTAATCCGACTTTTTTATAGGGAAAGTAATAAATGTACCAACCTGTAAAATGCAAGGATGTAAGACTTTTTCGAACTTTAATTTCACTGGAGCTGGATTTGCAGCTGTAACTGCATCGGCGATTTCGGCTCCAATCTTAAAAGCATCGTTTCTTGATTTCCCGTGTAACTTTACGAATAGAGAGTCAGTGTCACCATAAACAACACGAGCTCCCCATTTGGGTGTTATTTCAACCAATTTGATGGCGCGTTCTAAAGTCTCTTTGCCTTTACTGACTATGCTATCTGCAACCTATTAGTGGGGCAAATCAAGTTCCATGCTTGGCATTATTAATTTTGTAAGAATTTAAATATTACAGTTAATTTGTAACGCACCTCAATACATGCCATTCTTCCGCTAAAATTTGCTGCTGTATATCCATAAGTTACATTGGCGATTAATTTTAATCCTAACTGTCTATTATGAAGAATTAGCTGCAGTGGAATATCATCTTTGGGATGATCCTTCATTGATTTTTTAACCATCAATCTAGTGTTCAAAATTTCGCTGAGCATTCGAGGCAAAACACCTTTGCGAACTTCAGGTTTCACAAAACCGACCCCAACAGGGGAAAAGTTTATTTTTCCTTGAAGTTTCCTAGCTGTCCTTTTTGTTACTTTTAAAGTTGTACCACCGAACTCGAAAGGATCACGCCTAAATGACAAATTAAATTTAACGACTAGGTTTAAATTGATTCTATGTACCTATTAAATAATAAAATTGTACTTACTGTCCCATGTGCTCCACTCGACCCAGGCACGTTGAAAAGCAATAATTATATGCTATTATAATGCTTGGATATAGACTTTGAAAATCGAGAACTATCACTGGATCACTATAGAATGTAGAAATGGGTTCCATGATCAAGGGTAAAGCTTCTGGAGCACGCATCGAGGCTCTTTGTTTTACAGACGGCGATACAAGGACATAATTAAAAGGTTTTGTCAATCTCAACATCATTGATTCGACCCTAAATTGAGAACCACGAGAAAAAACCTCAAAAAACTGGATTCCGAAAAGACGCGCATGCTCGCATGTTCTTCCTGTGCAAACAAAATAAACAAACTACGTTAAATAACGGGGGAAAGATATGATCAAACTTTCGCACAGTGGGACGAAACATGCTTTTTCGTTAAAAAATGTACACTCACAGCTGCCTAAAACATTAGTCCCATTTCCATTTTTTTAAACTCAAAGTACAGTGAATCTGGAGAACGATGTTTACCGATTTTGTAACTTTTGTTATCTCATAAATTACATTGTAACACAAAGTATGGAAAAATTACGCTTTTCAGAAAATAATTGTTTACCCTTTAACGGTAGGGGAACTCACAGATAACAAGTTAATCATTATAAAAAAAACGTTTGGGGTAAAATATGTATATTTGCGGTTTTTTCAGATTCCACTTTCCCTTAATCCCCTGAATTGCTGTAGATATTCTTGAAAATGTTATACGCATGTTTAATTTTATTTCTTCTGGCGTAAAAACTTTGATTTTGATAAATAATTGAAATTAGTTGATGCAAAATTTTGGCATCGCGTAGAAATATTTGTTCTAGATTTTCTTATAATTAAGTATGTCAATTATTCAAAAAAATTAACTCTTATTATACAAAAAGTTTGTTTCCCTTTTGCACTTCTTTGGTAGTACTACTAATGTTGGTCTTTACAATTAGAAAATTCTTAGCAATTATCAATATTATTATTGTTTAGAAAAACACAGTGCAAAAAAGACACAAAGTCCTCACATGATTCTAAATTCACAACTTTTCTTTCGCTTATGTGAATTGTTTGCGCAAAAAATTATTAATTATTTTTTATAAACCTATATGCCTAACTGACATTATAAACGCACTATTGAGTAGTTTTCTTGTAATAAATAGTATATTATGCATCGAGGGACAAAGAACAGTAATGCCACGAGTGAAATTACCTTTCTCTCATGATGAACAATATACTATTTTTTACAACATATTCATGAAAAAGTGCGACCTTGTTATGACTGTAAGAGTGTATCGCAAAATAAGTCAGAAATATTGAGGTTAGGTTATCGTAGTTTATCGTAGATCGAAGTTATTTTTATCCTTTCACGTCATCTCATTTTTTTCCACAAGGACTAGATTTGTTCCCTTGCGGGAGGAAGTGAACCCCGCTGCAAAAATAGTATAGAAAACTATAGAGTTTGATAGACTTTGTATCCAGAGAAAACATGAAATTGAATAAAATTCTACGCATTTGAGGAAAATTCAATTAAAATCTATGAAGAGGTGAAATTTAAATAAAATTCTATAAACACTTTTGATACAAATCCTATCTAATTCAATCAAAAAAATTTCAAGAACTAAAATCTATCAGCACATATGATAAACCTTTCTATCAAATTCTATGCGTTGAGTAATCGTATACTTTTCTGTCAACATTTTATCGCTAAAACTCTAGCAAATCTTATTCGCGCGAAACTTGTATCAAATCTTATGTTTCAGAATCTCCGAAATTTCTGTCAAATTATATACATTAATACATCGTATGCATTTCTATCAACAGCTTCCCATTGAAATTATTTTCAAATCTTATCGACGCAAGAATTGTATCAAATCCAAAGTACCGAAATGTTAGAAGATAGGCTAAGCAGGGTATAGCCGTGTCAAGTCCGGGATTAGTTAATGGAAATTATTCTTCAAAGTTCGTTGTGGGTGTCTATATGGGTCTAACGTGATTCTATCCGGTATCAGTTTACTTAAAAATGTGAGGTCTACCAGGGTGTAGTCGGGGTCTAGCAGGCACGCATAGAGCGAGAATTAATTTAAAGTTCGTTGTAGGCTTCTATATGGGATCATTTATTATTTAAAGTGTTCCCACACTTTAAATAATAAATTATCCCATATTACCAATTCATAGCTTTAAGATTTGCCATGGTCAAAATTCAAAAGTTTTCGTTTGTAAATTTTAGTGTCCATTATACTCCGACCTCTATAAACTACGAACCAGCCATTTCCAGGATTCAAGCTGTTAGGTTGTGACCAAACAGTTGACATCTGCTAAAGATTAAAATTTCCCAACTGATAAGACTTGTAATTTTATAATAAATGATTTTCTAATCCCAAATTCGGAACCTGACAGTCTCAAGAACTACAGGCATATAACATTTTCCATACAAAGATTAAAATTGACATTTTCTACAATTATCTAGTGAACTGTTGGAGATAGGAAAAAATTGACAACATTTTTAGATTTGCCACCCAAAGAACATAATTATTCCAGGTAAACAAACTTAATAATGCATAAAAACTAAATACCATGAAGATAAATAATATAAACACTCTGTAAAATCTAAAACGGATTAGTGATGACCCTTGGATGTCTTGGGGGGCTTTTGTTGCCAACGTCTTGAGTTCGACTTCAAGACGAAAAATAAAGTCTCGCTGGAAGTCAGGGGCGAGACTTAGAAAAACGTCTTGAGAATGTCTTGTCTATGTCTTGGTTGATGCTAATTAAAGACTTAGCTAAGTCGAATTATTTTCACTCGGGGAGCGAGGAATAATTTTAGAGTTGTCCATATAGCTTGGTAGACCGCCACATCGTTGAATAAAGTGATCACAGCTGAACCACGCTAGACCTGTCTCTGCAACGACCGTTGAAGTTATTTCTTGCTCTATACGTGCCTGCTAGAACCCTTCTACAGCCTGGTAGACTCACACATCTTCAAATAAAGTAATCCCGGATAAAACCACTCTAGTCCCGTATAAACGCCCACAACGAACTTTATAATTATTTCTCGCTCTACGAGCCTGGTAGAACCCGTCTAGACCCAGGTAGACTCTCACACTTTAAATAAAGTGACCTCATATAGAACCACGCTATACCCGCAAATAATCTAAAACCCCGATAACTAAGAGGTGAGGGACTCACTATAATATAGCACCGGGATAAGTGAGACATGAGAGGAATCACTATAATGTATCATTTTTAGCCCAATCCTTCAACTTTATTTCCGGCCTCGCTCTCTGGAAAAACCTCGGCGGCACACGCGGTGAACACTAGCCTAGCAAGAGAGTTGTTCATCTCGGAAAAATCGTGGCACCGGTGGCTCTAGAGAAAAAGTTTCTCTAAGTACTCAACGCCGCTGTTCTTGGTTGTTCGGAACACACCTTAAACTCTAGGTTCCCTTCCCGCCACCAAGTGTGTGGGGGAGAAGGGTAAGGGAACCGGGGAGAAGTACAAGGAAAATGTAAACCCTCAGGGGACACATTAGAAACTTCTATTCCAATTCTTCTAGAAATAATCAATTGAACACGATTCAGGACCATTCACAGTTGTCAAAATTTGAATCTTTTTCGATCGTTGCTAATCGGTGTACCATTTGTTAATCGATTTCAATTATTGTCTATTGTGCATAGAGGTTATGTTTCAATTCCTAATACAGTCCAAGCTCCGAGCAGTGCCGCCCTGAGCAATGCCGCTTCTCCGATTTCTCGCTCGAGCGCTACCCCCACCACTTTAGCGTCGGTCGTGATCGATGCATTTCATAGCTGACGCTCCGAGGAGTGCCGGGAACGAAACGGCCGAATCTGAAGGTTTTTCTCGGGCCAAACCTTGAAGTTGTTCAGTCGGAGTGATATTAACCAAACTTTGACTCCAATTCGGCAATACACATGATTTGACAGACTCAATTCTGCAAGGTGCAGGACGATGGACGCGGTGGGTAACTGGTGACTTAATTGCCGACAGTTGGTAACCCACCGCGTTTATCACCCTGCACCTTGCAGAATTGAGTCTGTCAAATCATGTGTATTACCGAATTGGAGTCAAAATTTGGATAGTATAACTCCGTTCAGTTAAATAATTAATATTATTTAATATCGCAAAACTTATTATTTCCCTTCATTTCATAAAATAAACTCGGCCGAATAGAGCCTAATGCATTGCAGAATTGAATTGTAGGGTCCAATTCGACAATGGCAGCAAATCGAATACACCAAACCTAACCTGAATTCGTTTTCGCGTTATATCTAGTTAAATTTTTTACTGGGGAGTTTGGGGAATAACACAGTTACTCGCTGGTTACTCACCTGTTACTAACCTGCTCTAAAACATGTTACTTTGTGTTTTAGAACAGTTACAGAAGGTTTCTGTAACCATGTTTGCTGGTTTGAATTTTGAATAAAAATATTTTTATTTGCAATTTATTCAGAAATACTTATATTCTGATGCGGGTAAATATAGTTGATTTTTGTGTGAAAATCCGATTTCGAGTAAAAAATTCCTAAGAATCGTTGCAAATATAATTTTTCTATTATTCTCTTCTATCCTTATCCGAAAGTTTCTCTTTATCCTGAAATTTGGGATGAGCAGTCAAATATTTGTTTCGGGACGGATAGACACAGTCTTTTTTGTAATGAAATTATGTTAATTAATTTACAATAAAATTTATTTTTTATTAAGATGAATTTTTTTGGTTTAAAAAATTAAACGGGAGTGTTTTAAACAGTTATTGGCGTTAAAATCGCGAGTGTTATAAAATAGACCAAAATAACGGGATTTCTAAAAAAAAAACACCTGTGATGTGGATTGTTGATAGTTTTCACACAACAATAACAATGGCTACAAATACAGATTGCTGGACGTCTTCGGGTTTTGGGCAGTTCTTCAATGATAGTAAGTACTAAATATTTTGAATCCTTATATTTTTAATCGCAATGCAAAAGTTATTAAATCGATAACAAAATATAGTACTCTTAGGGTTCAGTAAAGTTGCGGTTCAAGTAAAAGTTGGTATCATTTAGGACTGAGACTCCAATGGAACTCTTTTTAAGTTTCCTTTTTAGTTCGTCGATATCCGATAGATGGCTATTCATATTTTCAACTGCGCATGTGCCCAAATGCGCGAGCCTATTTGAAATCAATAAAGACTATGAATAATCATACAGATATATATTAAAAAATATTTTCTATTCTTTTTTTTAAACAAATTAAATTGAATAATAAAAATACCTAACATCTTTCAAAAATGTAATATTAACGTATTATTGCAAGTGTAATTCAAATAAATTGGAAAACGTTTGAAAAATATAAAAAATTCTACTGATTTTTACGAGATTGAAATGAATTTAGAGGAATTAAAGTTAAGCGAGAAGAATTTGATAAAACTGATGAAAATTCAAGGTGAATTTAGAAGAATTCAAATGAATTGAAAAAAATTTTAAATATGAAAAAACGTCATTGAATTCAGTCACTTTGAAATGAGCTTAGAAAAATTCAAGGGAATTCAAAAGAATTTGATGAAATGCCTTAGGATTCAAGGTGAGGTTGAAAGACATCAGGATCGATTAGAATAATTTAAGTATATAAAAAATCACACTGAATTAAAAAAAAAAACAATCAAGTGAATTCAAAACAATTCAAAAATACGAATAAGTGCATTAAATTGAGTACGTTTGAAATGAGTTTAGAAAAATAAAGAGAATTAAAAAAAATTTGATGAAATGCCTAGGAATTCACAATGAGTTTAAAGGACTTCAAGATGAATTCAACAAAAAAAAATTGAAAAGCCATTGTACTGAGTGGAATTGATTGAATTTAGAAGAATTCAAAAGAATTCAGGATAAATTAATAAAAATTCAGGACGAATTTGAATGAATTGCAAACAAAATTTTGAAAATCTCTTGAAATCTTTGAAACCCTACGAAATCCCTCACTTCTTGTGAATAAATTCTTTGGAATTCATTAAAATATTATAAAATCCCGTAAAATTACATGAAATCTGACGACACTTCCGGAATTCCTGGAAACTTTATTAAAATACCTCGAGGGCTCTTAAAATCCTATAAAATCATTGAAATCCTCGGAAATCTGGTAAAATCCCTTGGAATCTTTTAAAATATCCTATAACCTTACAGGTCCTGTAAAATCCTTCCATGTCTTCCGAAATTCTAGGAAATTCTTTGAAACCGCATGCAAATTTTTTGAAATGCCTTAAAATTAATAAAACCTTTAGAAATTCCTTGAAATTGTTTAAATCTCTTGAAAATGCCTTAAAATCTTTTAAAATTTACTAAAATACTTCAAATCTTTTGATATCTTTTGAAATCTCTTGAAACTTTTTAAAACCCTTGAAAACGTTTGGGAATCTCTTACAACATCCTAAAAATGGCAAATTCTTTGAAATCCCGTTAAATTACTGAAATTAATAAAAAATAACCTGTAATAATTTAAAATGACCTAAACTATTATTCAAATCCTTTAAAATATCTTCAAATTATTCTTTAAAATTTTGTAAGGCTCTTGAAAATGCCAAGGTAGTTGAAAAAATACCTTAAACTGTTTCAAATCCTTTGATCATTTTATCAATTGATTCTTAGGATCGATTAGCTAAAAACTTTTAAAAAGTCAGAAAAATACACAGAATAAAGTAAATTTAGAAGAATTCAAGTGAATTGAAAACATTCAAAAGGATTCCGAAGGAATAAAGGAATTCAGGATAAATTAATAAGAATTCAAGGATGAATTCCAAAAATAATGTCAAATCTCTTCAAATTTTTGAAACCCTATGAGAAATATCTTACTTTTTTTAATATATTCCGAAATTGTAGAAAATTATTTGTCCTAAAATATTTTAATCGCTTTGAAATCATTTTAAATTATTTATATCAATTAAAAATGTCTAGGAATCTTAAAAGATTCCCTAAAACGTAATTGTTTAAAAAGTGGTTTAAACAATCGTTGCAACAGATTTCAAAAAAGCACCCTTGATATTCATAATTAAGGGACTTTAATGAACGTCGAACACGATTGGTGCTTCCTCAGCCCCACACTTTCGGTGTGAAGCTTATATAGCTTACAGGCAGGGCAATAAGAAATCGTTATAAGCCGGAGAAATTTTACTTTGGGACTAAAAAATTAGAGCGTTAAAATCTTATGGGAGTGACCATGGGATCGGAAGAAAAGCGTTCTATGTATATAATATAACGATAGGAAATGTTATAAAATATTTGTTCAAATCCAAATTAAGCTTTTTTATTGAAATGAAATCGTATCCATATTTTTGAACAGAAATCAATTAATATTGAATGTTAGCAAACTTTTTCGATTTTATTTTCCTGGCCTGAAGCCAGAAGGGATGTGAAAACTAAATTTTGGAAATGATTCTCAATTCAGATTGAAGTCCAATCAAAGTAAGACATTTCTAAAAAAAATTGAATGCTTATTTACAAAATATTATTAGGAATAACGTATTATCAGATACAGAAAATATTTATTACTCATAAACGGAAAGAAAGAACATATGTACCATTATTGAGCAATACGAATGATGAAAGCAATTCAATGTTTTTTTCAGTTTTGACATTGATCAAGAGAGTGAACATAACTGAAGTTCAAAATGGATTTTTAAGATGAAAAACTGAAAAAAACTGAATCCCTACTTTTTTCTGTATGAGAAAAACGGATATATTTATATATGTTTTCGTGTCTTCGAGACAATTCGAATTAAAATTTTTCAAAATACTTTTTTAATATTGGGAATACAACAGGACTATATATTATGTATTTGTTCGCGGTTTCGGGACACATAGACTGATCTACTGAACAACCTTTCAAGACCTTCCATGACCTACGAATACCCTTATTAATTTTTTAACAAAACTATTTACCTTGTTCGTAAGAGGAAATTTTTTCTGATATTCGGAATGTAATAGTACTGTATTTCATGTCATTGTTCGCGTATTCGAGGTGCGTCGATTGACCTATTGACGAACCTTGATGATCTTTCATGTTCAATCAATAGCGTCTTATAAAGTCTAAAAAAGGTTACGTTGTTTATATCGGGATTTTTTTTAATTTGGAATATAACACTACCTTAAGTTAAAAATTGTTTCTTATATGAGAACACATTGATTGACCTTCTGATGGTCACTCTGATTTTCTGAAAATAATATTTTCGGTGAGAGAGAAGCACAAGCTTGAGAAATATTGAAAGTGTCCATTTTTTTTGCTCAGAGAAAAACCTCTCGCGGAGAGGAATCAAATTTATTTGATACCCAATAGGAAGCAAAGAGCTCATAAAATAAGCATAAATAAAGTTTTATACCAAATTTCCTCTTTATTACACAAAATTATCTACGATGCGAAGATAAATTTTCGATAGTCTGAGATAAGTTAGAATATTATTCATCTTTAGAACTTTTGAAAAAGGAAGTGCAATTGACCTGATTCGCACGGTTGCTAGAGGTATGAAACGGAAGTCCTTCTCATCTTTTGAAATTACCGACGTTAGGTATATCGGTATAGTATATAGAATATTTAGATGAATCGATGAATACATACGGTGAATGTTTATTATATAATTCAAAAGCTAAATGCTTCTGTGTACAAAGGATAAGAAACCACAATATTTTGGTACCTACAATATCTCCATCTGCGGAGGGATGACCGGATCCTTTTTCAAATAAGTGCAACAGGGCGTATTGGTAGATCATTGGGAACGTGTTCTATATCTTTGTACAGGAGGCTGCACGTCGGCGAGTTTTGCATTATAGAATCCTGTATATTACATGCTTGAAATGACTTTCTGAAAAGGCGGGTAGACAGCAGCTTGATGCCCCAGATATTTCACATTTTCACTATTTAACATTATATTTTCTCTGAGCCAACATAGAAAAATAAAGCTATCCATACACTAGATCAAAAGCTTCTACTTTTTTGCAAAAGAAAATAAGGATCTGACAGAATAAACTTTAGTTATTTTATTTATTAGAAAATATAAACCCTTTAAAGCATATATTTTTCTATTAGCCCAATTTTAACGAAACTTGAGATTTGGGAGATTTTGGGGTCGCTGATTTAGAATCCGAAATTAGATTTATATAAAACTTGATACTTGGGGGATTATTGAGTTGAAAACTATCTGACATTTTTAATTTTTTAATTTTTGACTCAAAAGCGATCCAAAAACCCTTAAATACCGAGTTCAGAGTCAATTAATCAGCTTACTTATTTAGTCTCAAACCACCATGAGGATAACAAATTTGTTTAAATTGTTACCCCAGATTCGCAATCAGCGAACCAGAAACTCCGAAATGTTAGGTTTTATGATATCATGTGAGGGCAACATTTTTCCCTACAGTACATTTCATTTGAATAAAAAAATTGTAGTTTTTGAACCGCGATATTTAGTCAACCGTTAAAAATGTTGAAATTTTAACTTCAGGTTCAGAATCAGCGGTTCAAATTACTATATATGTAGTTACAAAGAATTTGGTGTAAAAAAAGTATGTTTTTTTTAGTTCTAAAAGATGGGACATATAGTCATAAAGCCATAAAGTCTTTTAGACAATATGAAGCATAAAAATTCTGAAAGAGCCTAAGGCGCGTGACTGTTGGTTCTCGCGCTTCGCGCTCGATGATATTTTTATCTCGCGCTTCACGCTTGGTCTTTGTATTTCCCCCACACTTATACACACAGACCTTTTAAAATTAAAGGTCAAAGCATCGACAGCTGTAATTTGTTGATTGTGAATTCTCTTTTGTTAAAGCTCCTTCGGCTTGAACGAACACATTCTAATCACGTATCTCATGCTTCGCACTAGATTTTTTATTCTCAGCTACCCTGAAAAATGTATCCTTTCAAAAAATTTATATTATTACAATTCATAATATGCATTGGTATTGAAACAAACGTATTTTCATTGTCGTGGTTTTATGATTGAAAAAAGTGCGCATACTATAAGAATAAAAAAAAAAACAATTTTGTTATTAAACATTTTATTGTAACTTGTGTCGTTTTCCCATAGAATTAATTTGTTTATTTTCAATTTTATTTTTTACAATTTAAACTAAAATTACGCATTCTAGTGTAAAGAGGTTTTGAGAAAATGTGTGAACATAATTTAGGCCAAAATTTTTGTAAAATATAAATATAATAAATAAATATAATAATATAAATAGTAAATATAATGTTATAGTAGCTTTTGTCCGTTTTTCAAAAAGGTAATGTTTTTGTTTTTAATATGTTTTCATGACAAGATTTTATAAAAAATTTGTAGATCGTTTTTGGTTGAACAATTTTTGATTTTTGACTATGAGTATACCAAAGCCCAATCCAATATGTCAATTCTTTCGAAAGTTATCGTACTAATAGTCTAAAAATTTACTGACACAAAAACACAGACACAAACACAAACACAGCCAGACAGACTAATTTGTGGAAACCTGTTTTCTGGGTTCAGGGGGTCTCAAAACGTGGACATTCGACAAAAACGAAGGTTGTCAAATTTTTCAAAAATCTAATACCTTCTCCGATAAGAATGTAAAAATATATTTGTATCCTCTACAATGGGTATTAAGAATTAACGAAGTGTCTACATGTACCGAAATATCGGTTATAATTATAGTATTGAAATTTTAAATTGCAGCTTTCTTACTTTTTGAAATGTACATTTCACCAGGAGATTAATAATTTCTGTAAATGAGAAATCGGTATTCATTAACGTCTGTCTACTAAATTCCGATATTAAATATTTTATCCGGGATTTCAACCACCTGTTTAACTTTCAAATGAGCATTCTTATTTATTTTTATTTTATCCAAAATTTTATTAATTAATTGAACAAGATAGTTTTATAACAGGTATCATTTTATAATATTTTCAATTATTAAATAAACATAGGTATATCGTGACCCTAAAACTACAGGGTGCTACATTGAGAAGAAAAAAAATGTTTAATTAAAGTTAATTTACTTGATTCACAGAAATTATGGTACTAAATACGTCCTATGAAACATTTCGTTAATACAAAGAAATGATTTTATCTAAAGAAGTGTTTAGGCTATCCGGAAATATTTTGTTGACTCCCCCCAAAATAGTGTGAACCTAGACATCTAAATCAAAATTACGAAATTATTGTTCCTAATTATTATTTATTTGAGTTTTTGAAATATTAATTACGAAAAGTAACGTTGTTGTTATTTTAAAGATAAAAGAAATTTTTGTTTAAAAATTAAGTAGTTGATATAGTCAAATTTGAATCTTAGATCCAGAAAATATTTCTTTCAAAGAAATTAAAGTCCAGTCGCTAAAGTAAAAGTTTTTCTTTATTGGAATGTGTAATTCCTTGGTTCAAAGGCGCGTATCCCAAGTTTTACGCAAAATTTTTTGGAGACGAAGAAATGGATTTTTATTATGAGAAAATATTTATGTGATTCTAAGATGTGATATGATGTTTAGAATGAGCATGTTAAAAAGTTTAAAAAATAATAATTGATTCAATCAACGAAGTCCTTGAATTTAAAGAAAACAGAGAATTATATTAAGAACAAAGTAATTTATGAAAATAAACGCAGCTTAAAATTAAACAAATATTTCATTGGCCTACCAAAATATCACCATTATTTAAAAGATTTGGATAGTTGAAATAGAAAAATTTTAATTTAACATTTGTTCACAAGTTTGAAGTAATTATAATAAGTTTAATCATATAAGTTTATTAATAATTATAAGGTTGTATTATTTTTGTAGTAATATTTATTTTTATTTTCATGAGGTATACAACAATTCTTGAAATATTTCAAGCACAGTATGAGGTGATATATACCTATATCCTCACATCTTTTTATTATAACTATGATGAAAATTTTTGGCTAACTTATAACCTAGACAACTAATTTCTATTGTGAGGTAATGCGCTCTGCGGCACTTAAAGGAATTTGTCCTGAACTACTGAAAGTTGCAAATCAGAAATTTACAATCGAAAGAAATATTTATTTAGAATGATTCATTTCTTTTTCATGAACTAAATAAACGTTTCTTCTAACGGTTTTTTATGGTAATTTCATTCAAACAAGTGTTACCGCATACTGCTTTCTCACCCTTTCCTTCAAAAGCCATAATTTTGGTTTTATTTGCGTTAATTTTAAGGTCCATTTTCTCCATGCTATTATTCAGTCTGCTCAACATTCTGTGCAAGTCTTCGATTTACTCTACCGTAACAACCTTATCATCTGCAAACGCTAACCCACGCACCTTCACTATCCCGAGATCCACACCTTCTTCGTCTACGACCTTGCATATATAGATTTTATTGCTTTCAGGAACTTTCAGGACTACCCAAAGCTTACTCCTTCTATCTTATCAAACGCTTTTTCCAGATTAATAAATGCACAGAAAACACCCTTAAACTTTTTTCCATGATTTCTCTCAAGCTGATTCGCACATGATCTTCCTGGCATAGATCCACATTGGACTTACCAGATCTTCTCTTCTGTTATTTGCATTACCCTATTAATAAGTATTTTTTGATATATTTTGTTTATGCTACATAGCAAGCTAATACCTCTCTAATTATTGCAGTTACTTTTATCTCCCTTTCATTTTTATATTGGGGGGATGATCGCCTTTTTCCAGTCATCTGGAACTCCCCCCATCTCGATACATGAATTTCTAAACTCGCATAGCCTGTGTGGTATATAATCGCAAACGAATCTAAATATTTCAGCGTAAATACCATCTACACCAGCAGACTTACCATTTCTTAAGTTTTAAATGATATTCCTAACCTCGATGATACTAATTCTTTCAACCGGGTTTTCCGACTTATCGTCTTTTATGCCGCAATTGTGCTGCTCCGTAGCTACAACTCCCAATAATTTCATGTAATGGTAACTATGACCGTCTTTTACTTTTTTTTCGAATAAAATAATTCATTTAGTTCAATAATTCATCATCATTTTTTCGTCTGATTTTATCGTCATCGCTAAAGGCTGTGATGTTTTTTTTCGTTAACGGCTACGCGGATTTCATCATTGCACCAAACATCCCCAGTTATTCTTCCTAGAACCGCAGTGCCACATATCTGAGTTGAACTCCCAACAGTGATTTCCCGGAACATTTTACATGCACCCTCTATATCTTTATTGTGAATTACCGTCTCATAAGTTGTTCTATCTAGGCGTTCATTTGTTTTGTTTGTAAGTTCCATCCGTTTTTCTGGTTTCTCTAAGTTCTCCAGCTTGACTCGCGTCTGTTTCGTCTTTTTGGTTCTTTTTCTTCTCCATCCTTCACCTAAGTTAGTTTCAAAGACTAATCTGTTCCACATGCAGAACCTCCATAATGCTTGTATCTCTTACTGGCTCTCTCAGTCTTTCATGTGCAACAATGAAGTCGATCATACTGTGGCTATCGGCTCCTCTCATCTACAGGTGGATCATTTTATGTCCAGGCCAAGTATTGGTAATAAACACGCCCTTCTGTATAGGCATACGTTAACCAATCTGTCCCCGTTAGCATTTGTTTTTGGATCTCCAAAATTACTGAGCACCCTTTACGAACCCTGGCGTTGGACTCCAACTCATCCATTTATATCTCCTGGTAGAATGATTCTTTCCCCAATGATCGCAAGTGTTTATAGTATCATTTAAAGTGTCCCTAATAAAGGTGTCTTTTACCTCACTGCTTTCACCATAAACTGGGGCATAACACGCTAGAATCTCAAATTAACTTATTAATTTATTTCTTTGCTTCTAATTCCTGCTGGAATAAAATTGTATGTTTATATAAAAGTAATCTGTATACAGAATACTGAAAGCTGCACCCAGAAAAAGGTTTGATCGAATGAACAAAATTTTAGTTGAATCAACCCTGGAATATTTGTTATTATATGGACAACAAAATATTTGATTGATCCAAGAAAAATGTTTGCTTGGAAAAATTTGGTTCATCATACCATATCTTTTGGTTGATTTTAACAAATATTTTTCTCAATCCAAGAGAATATTTTAGTTATTTCAAAAAAGTGTTATTGCTGTTTTAAAAAAAGATTTTGTTTGGTTTAACAAAAACTTATAGTTCATCTAAACATAAAGATTCCAGCACAATTTACATTGTAAATGGCTCACTATGGAATTGTGTCATTTTGTGTGAATTATTTAGTAGTTAATTTAATTACGGCTGTTTTATTAAAAACTAATCACGCAATCTTAGATAATTACACAGATTCAAGCAACCTTGATTATTTTTCACTTAATTACTCAATACCAATCCATTCTGTTGTTTTGAGGAACAATTGCGATTGTAATTTTTCAATATTTTCAACAATAATGTGGAAGATTTAAATTATTTGATAAAGGTTTTAGATATTTTAACTTCCTTTTTAATCTGTCGTCAAATCTAGAAAAGTACATACCCAAATCTAAGGGTACATTTAGTAAATTATGTATGGATACATGAATTGTCTATAGGTTTGATTTGTTAAAAATATTATGTAACAGTATCAATTTACCTCCCCCAACAAATTTTCCTAAAACTTTAAAGAAATCTTTAATCTGATTTCCTATTTTTTTTTTAAATTTCTTACTGTATTGTATTCTATCACACATTTCCTGAATGATCTTTACTACGAAAATGTTACGAGTTTCGCAAGGTGCTGGCTAGGTATAAAATCCTTTCATCTGCAACGCAGTGTATCATATGTTTATACATGTCGGTGTTTGAGGGTGGTTTCAGATGTTAAGATTAGGATCAGCTAGTCTTCTGAGTCTACCGAAGAGTAACCTATTTAGGTCGATACTATCAAAATAACGAACCCATTTCATCTAAGAGTGCGTTAACCGCGGTCGGCTACACCTGAAACGAGCAAGCATCCATCCAGTGCCACGCATAGGAACTTATGTTTACAAAAAACACGCATGGCATGATGCACATTTTACGCGGCTCTCGTCAATGCAAAAAGTCTTTTGCTTCCTGCCACATCTGCTTGATGCTTCATTGATCCGCCTTTTAGATCCATGCGCTCTATTGACCGAGAGCAAACCACCGAAACCTTGCACCAGGTGCGGTTGTCGCGGTTGTTACTAAAAAAACTTTCCATGCATGTGGCACGTTATCATTACAAATTAAATAAATTAATCCAAATTTCGCAAGAAAATTGAAATAGTTTCAAATTACCAGGGGGTCTACCTGACCGGGAAATCGGGCAAACCGGGAAATGGCTTGGAATATTTATTTCAGCTATGACCGAGACTTTTCTCTCGAATGTACTAATATGCAAATTGAAAGTGGTTTCATGTATTTTATTACTCTAATTCTGAATTGGAATAGTGCATTTAAGAGAAAGGTCGGGTCTCCCAGAATTTGGGAAACAAACAAAATTTAAAATGCCAAAGTTTGATTATTTGTAACAGTGTAACCTGAAAATCGGAAAGAAAATGGAAAATGTTAGAGTCTACTTTGCCAGATGAGTAGATTATACCAATTTAAATTTGTGAATTGATTCTACTACTGTGAATGGAATTAAGTAATTAATTAATTAAGTAAGTAAGGGCTTAATTTAATGTTTTTCACTGAATTTTATAATAATGTTTGAATATTTTTCTAATTGATTTATACTGATTTGAATTTAAAATTGTTATTCTTTTTGAATTATAGGGAATTCTCGATTGATTTTAATGGTTTGACGGAAGTTACAAAGCTTTTTTTTTCTTCTTATAAAAATCATGGCATTTTTAGGTCGTTTTGACAGGTTACAGGGATTAATTTAATGGTTTTCACTGAATTTTATAATGATGTTCCAATATTTTTCTAATTGATTTATAGGGATTTGAATTTGAAATTGTTATTCTTTTTGAGTTATAGAGAATTCTCGATTGATTTTAATGGTTTGACGGAAGTTTCAAAGCTTTTTTTTTTTTCTAATAAAAATCATGGCATTTTTAGGACTTTTTGACGGGTTCCAGGGATTAATTTAATGGTTTTCACTGAATTTTATAATAATGTTCCAATATTTTTCTAATTAATTTACTCAGAACAAAAATTTAGATAATTTGAAAGTCACTTTATTGCAGAATAATTATCCACTTCCGTTAATAGAAAGTGTTATAAAAGAAACAATTCACGAAATTTACAATAGTATACATGAAAATAATAAGCATAAAAATGGTTAGAAAAATACAACAACAAAAAAACAGATTTAAAGGTTACCTTACAGGTGTCATATATTTAATTACATGCACTGGTTGTAATAAAGTCTACATCGGGGAAATTGGCAGAAGACTAAAAATAAGAGTTGCCGAACATAAAAGAGATTGCGAACTCGGAAATTTAAACACAGGTTTGTCTGAACATTCATGGAATTTTGACCGTTTTTTTCATCTCAATTTAAAAAACACTAGAATTTTAGCAAGAGAACAAAACACTGATAAACGGCGAATCATTGAATCGATTTTTATAAACAAATTTACAGAAATTTCAATCAATCTTCAGATTGAAATACTGAATATGAACCAGATGTATCAATGCATTATACATTAAACTCAATACTTGAATGAAATTTAATTCAAAATTTTGAATCCAAGAGCTATAGTGCGCTTTTCTCATCTGTTGGTTCAATGAAAATTTGACCTGTGCTTTATCCTCCATTTAGTATCATCTATAGTATAAATGTCAATGTCAGTCAAATTTTTAATGACAGGTAATAACAGAAAATTGTTTGTGTAACTTGGTCGGTTATTGTATATTAGTTTGAATTTATCATAAAAATAACATTTATTTCAGAAATGGACATTTTCCTGATGAAGGCCTGCAATAAGAGCCGAAACGTTGAAAATAAAACGATTTTAAAACAACTATAATCGTTTTTTTATGTTTGTATTTATTGGACCGTAAGCCCGAAGAAAGAAAAGCTTTTAAACTTTAAATTTTGTCAGTTGAAATCGCAAAATTCCTTGAATATGATGCTGTGATATATGAATTTGCATGCGTGAACGCAAGGAGACAGAAGTTGTTAGTGTAATTTTAGGTATCAGTCATACTCATAAATTTGATATATACTTACATATTATTGTAAATGTTATAAAACTGTATTTGAAATAAAACGATTATTTTTTCTTAATTCATTGTATTCATAATTTTGACCATGAAATCAAAATGAAGTCTGATTTTTTTTGCGTGCATTGTAATATTTTGTTATAAAATATCCGGTAACGGCCCATATTAATGTCTCATACTACAAAATGAGAAGATGTTTTGGAACGCTTAAGTTAAAATCAAATAAATCGTGAAAATGGTCAATTTTCTCATATTTTTAAATATTTTTATATGTTCTGCATCCAGTTTTAAAAGATTTTTGAAATTTTTTTGTTTTATCATAGTCGCATGCCATGTCACGCAACCTTTATCAACATGTAAAATTCATATCCGCTACAAATAGATTCCTTGATCTCTTAGCTTCATATTTTCATACTCTCTTTGGAATACCCTTCATTTAAAAATTATATTTTTGGTGGTTTGGAATATTTTTTGTTTTCGCAAATCTCCTCTTCTAAAATGTTCAACTTTTTTCCAATCATTCATAAAATTTATTTAATTATTTTATTCTAAAGTTAATTTCATAACATTATTTTATTATTTGACAGATGACAGATTATAATCATTTTTATTAATTTTATTAGCAATTCATGGTCAATTTTTATTTTATTTTCACTATGTGTAATAATTATCAAGTTTTTAATTTTAACACAATGGCTAATTTAACACAAAGAACGGAATATCCGCCTTACAGCTACTTTGCATTGGGCTAACTCCCCAATGTAACGAATTAGGCAGTTACGTCACCAGTATCGCGCCGTACCACCCACAAATAGGCCTCTCTCGGATTAAGGCCATGGTTCAGTTGGGAGTGGCAATATGACCGAACCAAAGCGACGACCAGACAATGGCCCCGAACAAACGCGAGAACATCGATTTAAGTGGTCGAACCAACTCAGGAGGGACATCTTTACCTGTTGGCAAAGAAGCTCACCGGCGGGAAGAGGATTCATCCAGAGGTTACATGACCATTCGGTCAATATGCTTCCGGAATATGCTCATAAAACGCCTCAGTATTTAAGAGATCAGGCATCCTCTTTGAGAAACAACGGATATGAAGCTCTTTATCGGCAAGGAGCAGAGCAACATCCTCCAGCGAACATACCACCCGTTCCAGCAAGAACACCTTTGCAGATAGCCGATATTGCCAACATAAGAACTAGGAGATCTATCCATCAAAAAATCTTTCTCAGGATGGACAAATTATCTGAAGCTAATAATGCTCTCCCCTATTTGCTCCCCGAAGATGTTAATCTCTGCAATCTGAACTGTGTAGTTTACGAGAAGGCGATCTCCCTGCTTAGCGACAATAGAAGTAACGATACTTCAGTACGCCTGACTAAGACTCGCGAGCGTATTGAATAGCTTCAGTTTAAAATTGAAACGGCGAGACGGCATGCATCAAATATTCAGTGCGTGATTAGCTGCATAACATCAAATAAAAAATTCACTCTGAAAGTTAGAGCACTTGCTCAAAACTTAGGAAAAGCAAATCACACGCTGAACAAGTGTAAACTGTTGACCATCAAGCAGCAAGTGGACGCAAAAAATGAGATCTCTTTCAACAGCGAAACAGGCAGAGCCTTGAACAGCGAGTAAAATGGATTCAGGAAAATTCAACCTTTTCAAATCATCCTTCCCGTCTGTGGAACGTCACGTGTCGTTAAAGAGCCGCCTAGCCGAGAAGAGATTCAAGTCTTCTGAGAGAAAGTGTATGTAGGCACTCATCAGCTAAATGACGACGCTTCAGATATATCACTCTCTCGTAACTTTTGCCGAACGCAAAGGTTGCAGGCTCCAGAGGAAGAGTGTTCACTAATTACTGCAGAAGAAGTGAAGAAAGTTATTGCTAGAACTGAGAACTTTTCAGCGCCAGGGCCAGATGAACTGAACAACTTTTGGTGAAAGAAGTTCACTGCTACGCACCAACATCCAGCTCGTATATTTACTACTTTCTTGAATGAAGAATAACTGATCCCGCAGTGGCTAGTGGAAGGACGCACGGTATTGATCCCTAAGACCGGAGATTTGTCAAGTCCACAGAATAGTTGAACAACGTGTATGCAAGAGAGAGCTGGCAGGTTGCAATATGTCCATGGCTTGGATTGATTACAGTAAGGCATTCGATAACACGAGCCATGAGCTACTTATTAAGCTCCTTGAGTGCCTGAAGGTGCATCCAAAAATAGTGAGATGCATAAAAGAGCTTATGCTCTTCTGGCGTACAAGATTTCTCATAGCATCTGACCCAAGGCAAGTGACTACCAGCTAAATCACATATAAGAGGGAGGTCTGCCAAGAAGACTCTCGAAGTCCGATACTTTTCTGCATCTCCCTGTTGCCTCTATCTATTGTGCTCCGAGGCATGAGCTTCGGGATGGACAAGTGTGCCAGCGCCCACCTACACCAAGGAAGACTAGCAACTACATCATCGCGTGACGATCAGGATTTTCAACTCATAGGCGGAAATACCATTCAACATCTTGGTAATGAAGAAACATATACATATCTTAGAATACCGCGACCGGAAACCCAAAATATACGTGTTTTAAAAACGGCGCTCGCAAAAAGGTATTGCCAAATTATCAGAAAAATGTAGGATTCCGAATTATCTGGGAAGAATAAAATTCAGGCGACCAATATGTTGGCGGTCCAATACTGATCCACACGTTTGGTGCAAGATGATGACAACCAATCAAAGTCATAATTCTAGATCGTCCGTACCTCGAATATACCTCCCTCGAGATAAAGGGGGTAGAGGCTTCCTTAACTTGGAGCGTCTTCTTCAAAGAACGATTCTCGCTACAGCCTGCTGAGTTCTAAATAGCACAGACTCTCTTATGCGACTTGTACATCAACATGAAGTCGTCAATGCTTCGGCGTTTCTATACCGTGCTGCAGATAGGGCCGCAGAGGAGCTTGGTCTTCAATTTGATTCCAGTGACAATACACATGGCCTACTAAGATAACATGTTGACAAACCCCTTCATGGTAAAATCTACGGCATTATACGTAGAGAAGAGCTATCGATGGGTCTCCTGAACATGTTTCTTAGGTCTGCTGGATTGAGATTGGAGACTAAGGGATTTCTTCTCGCCTGTCAGGACAACGTTATAGAAACCTTAGTTTACCGCGAGCGCATAATAAATGTACCTGTAGACTGTACCAACTTCCGAGCGTGGAAGCAAGAGCCAGAAACACTTGGACATGTTCTCAGTGGCTGCTCAAAGTAGACATGCTACGGGTACATACAGAGACACAATGTGGCTTTTAAAGCGTTATATTACCACCTTCGGCACTTCTATGGTGTTGTTCTGTTGCCAGTCTTGTCATACGCCCATCAGAGTGATGCGAAATGAAAAAGCGATGTTCAAAATAATCTGTAGGTCACAATTCTTCATCTATTTTGATTTTTTTTAAACCTTCAACATTAAATTTCAAGAAATCTGCCGCAGCATATTTTTTGCAACGAACAGCCAGTATGATGAATTATGTTTCTGTGAAGTGTATTTACGCATCGAAATCGCTCGTTCAGAGCAACGAGGTGAAATGTAATCGTGAAAATGTGGTATCCAATACCATTTGTTAACTTTATCAATAAATGATATTAACAAATGCATGATTCAAACGTTGATATATTTTTGTCATCTGATATAATTTGTTAAATTCATCAAGAATTATTATAAATAAATGCATGATTTAAACTGTGTTAGGTAGAAACGAACCGAATTTTCTTGCGATTGTCTTCGAATCTCATTGCCTGTGATGCACATTGATGTATTTTTGTCATCTTAAATAATTGGTTGAATTTATCAAGAATGATTATAAACAAATGCATGATTCAAACAGTTTAAGGCAGAAACGAACCCAATTTTCTTCCGATTGTCTTCGAATCTCATTGCATGTGATGCACATTGATGTATTTTTGTCATCTGATATAATTTGTTAAACTTATCAACAATTATTATAAGCAAATGAATGATTTGAACAGTTTTAAGCAGAAACGAACTGAATTTTCTTCTGATTTTCTTTAAGGCTCAGTGCCTGCGATGCCCATTGATTTATTTGCGTGATCTTATATCATTCATTAACTTCATCAACGAATAATATAAATATAAATCAACAAATCCATTATCTGGACATTCCAGTGTACATCTGGTACATTCGGTTCGTTTCTGCCTAAAACTGTTCAAATCATGCATTTCTTCATAATAAGTTTTGACGAATTCAAGAAATTATATCAGATAAAAAAATATATGAGCGTGACTCACAAGCAATGAGATTCGAAGACAATCGGAAGAAAATTCGGTTTCTTTTTGTCTAAAACTGTTCAAATCATGCATTTGTTTATATTATTTGTTAATAAAGTTAACAAATGATATCGGACACCAGATTTTCATGATCACATTTCGCCTCATTGCTCCGAACGAGCGATTTCGATGCATGAATATACTTCACAAAACCATAATCCATCATACTGGTTATTTGTTGCAAATACTTGTTTATAACAAATAACTTGATATGTCAACAAAATTGTTTTTCTTCCCCTCACCCTTGTGCATCAAACCTGAGGCAAAAATTCAAAAGTAGGCCTCAACAAATTTCTTGAGAATATAATGCTGAATTTGTTGAAACAAAAATTGAAAATCGATGAAGAATTGTGGCCTACAGGTTATTTTGAACATCGTTTTTCCATATTGCCCTGTACGACTCAACGTACCAGTTCTACAAAGCCTGATACTTATATTCCTCCAAGATCTGAGGACGAAGATCGTTCACGTAGTTGAATTCTCGGCACCAGTCGATAGCAATATCACGGCAAAAGAGGAAGAAAAACGGGCGAAATTTCAAGCTCTTCTTTTCGAGCTGAGCAGACTGTACCAAAGCTACAAAGTCCATCTTGTAGTTCTCATAATCGGCTGTCTTGGAGGAATAAAAGCTTCATCTCTTAGCCAACTGAATTAAATCCCGGCTTGCCAGCTTCAAGCTCAGTCCAACGCGAGCCGGATGCAAAAGGCTGTTTTTCTGCGATCACATCATCTGATTCCTCAACACTGTTCCTTATAACATTCTATAAACATTGGTAGCTCTAAAAAAGTATCCAGAGGTGAAACTTTCATCTCTAACTGAGCTGTTGTGCCGCGTAAGGTCGTCCGCGAGTAGAGACCGGACTCCATGAAACAGTTTTGTACGAAGTCTCTTGCGTAAATTTTCCACTCTTGTTTACCTTCTAGGATAAAAGGAACAGGAGTGGATCACATACACGTTACAGTTGCGTCAGGATTGGTTACTTTAAGCGCGAAGTAATTATAAGGAGACCGATCCTGCTGTACAAGGCGCCTCGAGTTTTTACTGCGGTATCTGTACCATAATGAAAGTAGTGGCGCATGCGCCAATATTGTCGACGCCTGAGAGAAGGCAATAAATGTGCAGTTTGCATCGTCAAAACGCAGATATGAAGATCGGTCTCCTTATTGATACTCCGTGCTTCAAGGAACCATGATCGTAGCTTTCGAAGCCTACAACTTCTCAAAAAATAATGTATACTGCCCTACCGAAGGTGTACTCGCGTTGACTTCGCGGTAGGACTTGAGGTTTCGTCTCATGAATTCAAAGGCTATGTTGGCAGTAGCATAACTACTGAGAGGCTGGAGGCGGCAGCATGCAAGCCGGTGCTAGTGAGCTACGTGATACACAGATAGATCTCACCGGGATACCGGAAAGGGCTACTGTACAGCCAGAACATCGAGAAAAAGTGGTAAGCAGAAGAACATTAGCTGCACCTGCAGAGGATGTTTCGGCTGGGAGCCTTCAGCCGACCACTTACACAGGAATGTCACGGCAGTGCATTAGTTTTCAAATTCATCATGATAAGATCTTGATGCACTGCAAATTTCAATACGAGATGGGAGCAACCACAACTTCTCCTGACGGGATGGTCTTTCGAGAAAACTTTGTAGTGGATTTCCCGGAAATAAGGACAGTAACTCAAGACAACCTCAAACAACGAAGGCTTCAGATAATAGACGGAAACCTCATTTCTAGAAGAACCATCAGCCGAATGAGAACTGAGGTTAAGAATGCATTCCCCCAGCAGCTCCAGAGTGCGCAGACCAAAAGGAGAATCAAGCCACTTTCGGGCAACGGCACGGGGAGGACTCGTCAGGGGCGAACAACATCGTTTCATCGTGAGGCTTCATCTCAAAGTGATGGAACAACATCTTGCTAATCAATTAAGATTCATTAGGTAGCGCCACCTTATATCCGAGGTCGAAATAAGTAGCATCGAAAAACAAGTTTAGTTGCAACTAGCAGCACCTGTCGCGCCCCCGAAGATGCGGTGGAAGAGGAACTTCATATACCCGTTACACGAGACGCTATAGGCGAGCGGGGGCCGAATTTGGGGGATTTAGCAGGCCGACTGTCTCATGGTCGACAGTTGTTAGGCTTGCAGCCACTGGAGCCTGCCCCTGCTCCTGCTAAACTCATTGAAAAGCTCAATGAGGAAAGCCTACGTCTCATGGTGTGCTTCACTGATGCCATCTTAGAGTTCTCAAATCAAGAACCATAAATGAGATACGGTCTGCCGAAATTTAGAGTCAACAAGGACCTTCTCCGGTCACTTGGCGGCTTGATCACCGAGATACTGCCTCTGTTCTTGCAGCAAAATACGAGCTGGCTGCACGCGCAGACTTCTGCATATTGGGCTGCGGCCGCGTGTGCCAGGAGATCTTTAATGGAAGTTTTGACTTAAGGCGAGATTTGTAATGTAGGAGCAAAGCTGGGACGCTTGAACCAACTTCGAAAGGGAAATCAGTCGCAGAGACTGAATCTCCACATGGAGGAGATCCTTCGCCCACATAACATCAGTTCAAGAACATCTACGAACCTGGACCAAGTGATTGACTATCTTAAACAGATGCGCATCGTCCTGTTAGCGCGACTGCGACGATGTAAGAGATCAGCAGATGTAAGAGAGAGGGCTCCATGCAGAAGAGAACAGAGTTTCACTGTTGCCTGGGATTATTATTTCCTATACATCTCAGCCTCCGATGTAACTTGTATCCTAAAGAGGACTAAGAACTAAAAAGCGCTGAGTGTGGATGGGATGCAAAGCTTCTGATACAAATAGCTAGAGGTTTTGCACCCCGCTCTTGCTGGGGACCTTCAACAAAATTACAAGAACTCATATCACTTGCTCACGGGATACCAGTCCTTTTCCATTAAACGAGGAATCTTTCAATGCGATTCATTTAGCGCACTGTGGTTTTGTTTAGCATTAAGCTCACTAAGTTGGACACTGAACATCACGTCCTATGGATTCAGAATTGAGGTGGGAGTAGCTAAGTCTCAATTCAGTCATCTCCTGTACATGAACGACATAAAGGACATTTTTTTATAGGTCGCGTAGTTTTAGTTTTAATCGTAAAAAATAACATTGAAAATTTAAAAAAAAATAGACAAACAAGAAATATCTACAAATTTTTTAATAATCATTTTTGGATAGGATGCGTAGTTTTTTTATCGTTGAAAAATACAATACACATACAAATAACTACTTTTCAAACAAACAAACAAAATTTGGTAAAACGACGTAAGGTTTGAAAAAAAATTGAAACACAAAATTTTATTTACCAAATTTTTTCGCCTAAATTATATCGACTATATTATATAATATAATAAGGTCTATTAGACAGTATAATATAATTAAGGTCATAATAATACCATAATATAATAATATAATAATATAATAATAATAAATATGATAATATAATAATCGTCAAAAAAAGCACAAAATGTTTTGAACCATTTTTTAATAGAATTTGTCATTTTCGTTTTATTTATTGAAAATACTATGAAAAAACGCTTGGAACCACTTTAAGCTGCGATGCTTATTTTTTGTTTAAATCGTGAAAAGAGCATTGAAAATAAATAAATTAAATTTATGAAAAAACGACACAAGACGCAATAAAATGCTCAATAACAATATTTTTGTTGTTTTTGGTAGGATGCGCACTTTTCTTAATTATAAGAATTAGACAATGAAAATATGGCTGTTTCAATATCAATGCATACTATTAATTGTAATGATATACATTTATTGAAATGATAATTTTTTCAGCGTAGCTGAGAGTAAAAATTAATACAAAGTAAAGAACAGATATCAGAGTAATCATAAAAGATAAAATTTGTACTTTATTTTGAAATATCTGAATAAGCAGTACCATGCTGAGGTAGAGAAATAAATAAAAAATATATACATTTTATACGTAGAAAAGTTTGAATTTTGGACAAAATCGAGTGCGAAGCACGAGATACGTGGTGAGAATGTGTTCGTTTAAGCCGAATAAGCTTTAAGAAAAGGGACTTCACAATCACCAAATGACAGACATTGATGCTTTAACCTTTAATTTTCAAAGGTCTATGGACAATTTTAGGGGAAGTATACAGACCAAGCGCGAGATCCAAAAGATGCGCACTTCAGGCGCGCTCAATCTTGCGAGTAGCGCGCGTAGCGGGATGAGACTATGCCCGCTCCTCGGGCAGATTTTCTGCAATTATATATAAAGGTTAAACAACCACCGCAGAATTTCCTCCAATGAAAGTACATTTTGCTTCGAAATTACCAACCTTAGAGAAATAGTGTTTATCATAAAAAATGTGTATTTCAGCTGTTATTGTCAGAACTGAAAAAAATATTCCTCGTTCAAATCATATTTTTGAAGATATTGCAGACAGCATTTTTTTTCAATTTTCTTGCCTATCAGTTGCTTTTGTGCAATAAATATTGGCGCAATCTGCCGAAGACGTAACACACAGATGCGGAATCAGGAGATCATTCTGCATAAAAATCATTAAAATTATTAAGGCGACTCCTATGATCCTACTGGACTTGGGTATGTCGTATGGACTACTGCCCTTACGTATGTATTTGAGTTGTAAGTACTTATAAAATAGCTCGAACTTTGATCGGAAATCCAAGTGAAATAAGTCCCGGCTGGATTCAGATACACACTTGCAACGATCGTTCGGGTGAATCCAGAATATCCGCTGAACACTCTATTCTCGTCTCCCTTATGTGCAGCGATTCGCAATTGCTCTAAAAACTCCTCTTCGATATCCCCACTACTGCGACGCTAAACAAATCATGAATATGCTCTATCTCTTTATTCTCTGGTCTCTCTCGCGCTCTCTCTCTCTCTCTCTCTCTCTCTCTCTCTATCTCTGTGTGCTCGTTTACTATGCGATCTCCTCAAAACTCATGATCATTCCTCACGAAAAATTTCAAAGTTAATCCATCGAAGTTTCACTTCTGCCATGTGGCCCTTCTTATAGACACATTTCTCCTTGTATTTTCGACTTCTTGCGACTAGTGAAAACCAGACAGTCCATTTTATAATAAAAATTGTTTGAAAAATCTATTGTTAATTGCAAAATATGAAAGAGCACATTATTTTTGCCCCTATAGTGTATATAAATAAATTACAATTTTATTCGATATTTGAGTCATTGGGCAAACAGTTTTTCTCGATTTTCTCAGTTCGAGTGAGATTGGACAACAGTCAACACAATTCCTTTTTGTAATTATTTTTTCTTCAATTTTTAGGTAAGAAGCTAGTTTTTCAAGGCTACAAGGCATAACCCTAAAAGAATCAATAAACCTTAAAGAGATATTTGTGCCATTTACATACTTGGTTAAAAGCGATATATTTTTTTCCTTATTTACCCAGGCGGACCTGCCGAACGCAAGTATTGCGCTACAGTGTAATGCTAAAGTGATGCTGAAGTAATATGGCATTATAATTAATAAAAGAAGCAAAATAAATATGTAGAATGTTGCAATTATAATAATACGTTAAAATTTACGTTAAATGATCATGCCGTAACGGCAACAAGTTGCTTTTTCAGCGTTAAAAAATAAAAAAACTAAGTGGTTGTCATTGAAGTCAGGCCCCTGCATGTTGACAGCCCGCTTGAAGACACCGTTAGCAGACTGCAATGACAGTCACTCATTAAAATATATATTCATTTTCACATTCTCATCATTTATGATTGAGAAAATATTATAATAGGCCGTAATTTCACACCTCAGGTTTTGAATGGATCTCCATGTTGTGAAACCCCCTGAAGCCGAAAGTCAAGTTTTGGCGACAACGTCAGTCCGTCTGTCTGTCAGTGGGTATGTCCGTAAACATGATAACTCTCGAAAAAATTAACGGATAGAATCATCGAGCTTTGGCACACTTTTTTGTATCCATAAAGAAAGAGCAGGTTCGTAACCACAACAGATACGTGAAAAAAATTTAAAAGAATAATTAAAGCTTTTCAAAATATCTACAATTTTCCCCTCAACCATTTTTTCACAAGACTTGATGTTTTGGTTTTATTCATCGAAAATACCATGCAAAATATCCTACAAAATTTCTTCGAAGAATTTTTTGTTAGGATTTGTCATTTCGGTTTTATTTGTCGAAAATACTATACAAAAATAGAAAATTCTAATTTTCGGCAGACCACTTGTGATACGGAAAGAAGTCGTATGGATGAATTGCAGCTTTTAAAAAATCCTTGAAAGTGTTTTGAACCATTTTTTAATAGAATTTGTCATTTTCGTTTTATTTATTGAAAATACTATGAAAAAAAATTCAAATTACGAACCAAATAACGCAACATACAGGAAATTTTTAGCAAAATGACGCGAAATACGGAGAGAAGTTTGTGGAGAAATTTCAGCTTTTAGAAATTCCCACAACATTTCTTTAAAGCATTTTTCGACAAAACTCGTCGTTTTTATTTTATCTATCGAACTGGATAAGCATATGCAAACATCGAAAATTCTAATATTACGCCAAAAGACGCGAGATACGTTGAAAGTCTGAAAAAAGACTTCTAGGAGTATTTGTTTTATTAATAAAAAACGCTATGAAAAAACATTCTTATTTTTAGCATAACAACGCGAGAAAGAGAAGGAAGTCCAAAGAAAGGATTGTAGCTTTTTATTAAAACAATGTCATTGAACATTATTTATTTCCAAATTTAACGTCACGTTTTATTTAATTCACTCATTTTAATCTAAATTGCAAATTGAATAAGTTGAAAATCAATGATAAAGCATTTCCGTGCAAGGGGAATCTTTTTTAAAGCTCTAAATTGTGGCCGCCATATTGGATCTTCTAGGGGTTATAACAAAAAACTGACACCGGCAATATAAGGGGCATCCTCAAAGAACCCCTGAGATAATATTTGAAGAAAAAATATCGTAGCGTCAGCAATAGAGAATGCGTTGTATAAGTCTGAACACCTCAGCGTTAATGGGTTGAAATGCTAAAATAAAAAATGTCAAATTACAATATTTTAGTGAAAAGTAAAGATATCCCAATAAATCCAAGTGGGTTTGAAAGGGAAAGATTAGTACTTTCAAATTTTTATATTAGCTTTTGTGGTAGATATTTTTCTTGTTCGGTTACATAACTTCAAAAATAGTTGAAAAAACGCGTTTTTTGCACATTGTGGTTAGGATATCTTGGAAACCTGACGTACAGGAGCAATTTTGAGCTCGGATTCGGATTCACCGCATCAAAATCCTTCGGAAATGTTAGGTTTGGTCTCTGGCTTTAAAATTTGTCGGCCTGTGTAATTTAAGGATAATTTTTGAATGAATTAAACTTTACTACAATTTAAAGATACTGGAGTGCTGCCGAATCTTACTAACTGATACTTAACTGACAAAACAGGTTGAACTAAATTTAGACCTGTAATACCCTTAAATGTTTGTTCATTCAAGAAAAAACACTTAACTTAAGTTCACAATGTAGATTCTTAACTTAGTTCAGCAAAACAATTTCTTTAAGTAATCAAACAAATTTAACATAGTGAAAACTGGAATTCATAATAGTCATGGTCGCTAAAATATTGTGTTTCTATGACGCAATATGTGGAAAATTGCTTGAAACTCGGGACTTTGTGATGAATGATGAGGGATAATGTAAAATCGCAAAGCATCTGAAAGTTCGTTAGCATCTGTATGAAGCATCACACAGCAACATCCTCGGCTTGGTTGACAGAAGGCTTGTACATTAGTTCAGTAAATCCATCTGAATCCTCTTCCTCCTTTATCTTCTCCTTCCCCTTTTGATTACAATCAACATCATCAACAGCTTCGTTATAATCATCATGTTCCTGATCTTCTACCAATTTTCGATGATCCTCCTCCTTCTCCTCCTACAGTCTGGTCACTACTAAACCACTACTATTATCATATCGTTTATAGCTGTTATTATTTCTAGACGTTTCTTAAAATTCTGGCAACTGGAGGGAAGTAAACTCATGACAGTTACTCTCCTCATACCCAGTCACGTTGACGGGGAGCTTGTTTGCTTTCTTGAATTTGTACATGTGATGCCTCTTCAGGGCGTTGGATCAGGAATAGACTTTTAGACAATCTTAACAAGTAGAATTCATCTTGATGCTCAGTAGGGTGTGAATAGCATTATATCAATGAAATCATAGTTTACATAGAAGCGCACTTGTAGAGGTGACTGTGGTGAATGTGGGGGTAGTGGCAGCGGTGATGGTGACGGTGGTGGTGGTGGTGGCTTAACGTTGAAGCAACGTTGAGACAATGTTGAATCAACGTGGTATGTAGATGGTTGAAGTGGTTGAAGTGGTTGAAGAAGGAAATGATAGCGAAGATACGTACTTTGGTTGATAGAATATTAAATAAAAAATTGCTTCTCAACTAGTCGTAACTATGGTGATTGTGGTGAGCATTCAACTACCTCATTGCTATAAATAGAAATGTAGCTAAAGCACCTTATCAGTATTGATTGATCTGCAGTCAAATCAACATGGACTTCAGCAAGCAGATGGATCCTTTACGTCAAATGGTTAAAACCAGAAATGGGATACCACGGAAGCTCCGAATGCTAGAAATGAGTGAAGCCTAAAACGAAAGTATGCTAAGTAAAACGTTCACCCCTATAGTCACACCTCTGTAGAGACCAGTAAGATTACTAAATATTTTACCAATGAAATATCTAATCAAGCGCTGCCGGAATCAAAGTCTGAAATTTAGCAACTACCGCTTGAATCTACAAATGAAGTCCATCAATTATTGCCTCAAGAAATTGAACAAGAGGATGATTATGACTGCTGATAATGATTAAGAAGAGGATTTAGGGCAGTTGGATATAACAATGGTTGAAGAAGATACTGAAACAGAGCATGTTCCAGTTTTACCAGTGGCTCACCAACAAGTTCCTCAGGTGCTTACTCAAAATAAAAGACAATATTTGCATATGGTATACGGTGTATGTAGACTTGGTGATGCTCTCATGATTGATACACCTGTCGATTTTGGTGATCACTTCATCTACGTGGGAGATGAACAGTACTTGAAATCTGTTGGCCTTCTCGAAGTATTATTCATGCAGGAACCTGAGAAGTCTTACATAAGCTTGAGCGACCTCAATAACTATGAAGAAATCCTCATCAACACAAACGCTCACAAGAAGGATTACAGTCCCTCTGAACCTATTCGTATTCGCAACAATACCAAGTAGAAGGACATTATTGCGAAATTGGTTCCACGCAAACGATATTCTAAAGGTGGTGGTTCTCTATCTCAAGGTCAGGAAGAGAAAAAAAACCTAGAAATAAACTATCCCTACTGTGATGATCCTATCGAATTGGTTGATCGTCTGCGTTTCCTCCTAAACTTACAGGCTGCATGAAACGAGCATCATACCAATATAATCCTCTTTATTATAGAGAAACTGCGTAAGGCAGGTTTTACATACATAATTAAGTAAATACACATCCACGACTGCCATCACCACCACGACCACCGTCAGCATCATCGTTCTCACCACCTCCACCTTTACTATAGCCACATCTACAGGCGCGCTAGTACAAAAACTATGATGTCCTCGATATAATGTCATTCGAACCGTATGCAGCATCAAGATGACTTCTACTTGTCAAGATTGTCTGAAAGCCTATTCCCGATGCGAAGCCCTAAAGCGGCATCAGATATACCCATGCCAGAAATCAAAAAGCTTCTCGTCAACGTGAATGGCTATGAGGAAAGTAACTGTCATAAGTTTAATCCTCTCAAGTTGCCAGAATCTCGAGAAACGACTGCAAATAATAACAGAAATTGACAAAATCATAACAGTAGTAGTTCAGAAGTGGTCAAACTGCAGGAAATCTACTGCGTATCCACAAGCATTGTAGAAGTGCACTGACCAGCTGAATGCACTATAGAACTTTACTGCGCAGCTGTGTGTACCACCAAACAGTAGTGCGCATTCATATGTGCCCAAGAATTCTATTGCGCATCCATAGCATATATACCATTAAACTATACTGCACATCCAATTGTATCATAGAAGTCTACTGAATATCCGCTAGTGTCGTAAAAGTGTACTGCGCAGCTATATGTACCACATAACTCAACTGCGTCGCCCTATTTACAGCCGAACGGTAGTACGCATCCGCACATGTAATAGAAGCCTACTCCGGTGTAGCACACCGGCTTTTGAGAATCCATGCATCGAAATATCTGCACCCCTTGATCGTTTGTTCTGGAATTTAGCTGAAGTTAACAGATCCAAAATCGGTAGTTCTAAAAACTTGATGCAGGTAGAGCCCTGCGTGCAACGAACCTTGTCAAATCTTCAATCGATCATTCCAGAATGTATGCATGTGTTTTCCAGCGACGTTGGCAGCTAGTGTATCAAACTGTCTAGAAGCCACAAATAGATCTTTCCTAGCATGATCACTAGAACTCATATCATGCATTTATACTTTTTTCTTTATGTCTCGAGCCTTCTCTAAAATTTGTTATGTAGAAAATCGGCAGAGATCACCACGTCTACAAAGAAATTTGTGGAAGGCTCGAGACGTTGAATTTTAAATATGTACCACTCTAGGTGGAAGTTGAGAATATATCGAATCATCTTTCCTGCAAAGCATTTAGAGACTATGTTCAATATCGATGCTCATATTTAAGCTTTTCAGAAACATCAATATATAAAAAATCTTCAGAGTTTACGGCAAAATTTGCAGAAGGTTCGATTATTTTCACGAAACCCGGGAATCCTCACATTTCTGTAAATACATTAATTTTAGCTATTCAATCTTAGTTTGGTTCACAATATTTGTGATATTTACATCATACTAGTCATTGACTGATTACCTGAATATCATATGAAGCTCAATATAACTAATATGCAAAATTAACAAGCTTTTGACGATATTGTGCCTCGTGTACATCCTTAAAGATCTCTTTTTTTTTCTTCTCCTTTCAGAATTTGCGTCAAGTTATTTATCTCACTTGGTTTTGCATGATATATAGTACAATTTGTAGCAGGTGATGTTCTAGTTAGATGTGTGAATACTTTGCGATGAAGGATTGTGCCAATTAATTCGTGCTATACAAAATAAACAATACGATCAATTTCGCCTTTGCTTGGTATCTGTCTTCGAATTTGCTTGTCAATTTTGCCAAATTCAAGTAAAACTTTTGATTTTGGTTCTTCAGCATACAAGGTCGAGTATTTTTCTAGATAACTGGGATGGTTGATCTGTTGAGCATTCAAGGCGAAGAAAACCAAGGACATCAAAAAGAGACTTTCATCAGAATTTTCAGAATCTTCGAACAGTTGCTTGTAAGGGTTGAATGCGGACGTGCCATCACCACCATATTTTTTTCGACTGTATATTCAATAACAATCAAGTCATTTTCAATACCCTTTTCAATAATTTCAATCGCTGTCTTGTCGTCCAAAGTTTGTAAAGTAGGAAACAAATTAACTTTATTTCCAGAAACTGACTGTTTAATTGACTTTATTCTTCATTTCTTGGCTTCGTCAGAGAATTTTTTTAAGCTCTTTGTTTCTTGAATTTGTGAGAAGAAGGCCTTCTCAAAAGTTGGAGAGTTTGTTTTCAACCAGGTTTGATTTCGCTCTAAAAACCTTTGTTCTAATTTTTCTTCACCTATACAAAAAATAGCTTCTATTTTCTGGGGAATACTGATTTATACTTTTTCTGAATATAACTCTGTAAAACTTCAACCGTTTGAGAAGTCGAATAAATGAACAGATTGCTTGATTCCCCATTCGAAATTTCGAAAGTATCCATGTTTCATTACAGAACGTCGTAAGGCCATGTGAGCGTAACCTTCACATTTTTTTCACATTTTTTTCAAACCCAACTTTCTTTTACACAAAACGCGATATCTAGTTAAAAATTTTAGAAACTAAATATGAGGCATTTAGAAACGCGGGTCTTGTCCTAAAGTTTCATACTTGTGCAAAGAACCACTCAAAAATTTCACGACATTTTTTTTTATTCTAATTATAAAAATTGAGGACCAGACCCGCCTTTCTGAGTGCTTCATGTTTAGTTTTCCAATGTTTAACTCGATATCGCATTTCGTATGAACGTAACTCAGATTTGAAAAAAATGTCAAACAACATGTTGAGGTTATGCTCACATGGCCTTAATTCTATGGTATTTCAAGTAACGTGAGAATTGCACTCAATGGTACATCCAGTAAGAGAAACTAACCTATAAAATACAGTTGGTAAAAACCACTATGCTCGCAACAGATAAAAAAAACACATTTTCGTATAATTTTTGACTAACTCAATAGGAAAAACTTGATTTATTTTAACATAACTACCTGCTCCGAATAATTTTTCATTAAATTTGGTCATAAAATTACATTTTATGCATTATATTTCATGAACAACGTTTTTCAATATAATACTGCCAGATGGGTTAACATCGGGCATGCGGGGTGAATTCGTACACTTCTAAATTAAGAGTTCAAATGGCTTGAAGGGGTTTTAGTCAGAATGTAGAACCAGTTAAAGCCTTAACTTGTTGTAGATTCTGGTCAAAGAGAACTTTATTTGATTTTAAATTTACGTATATTATAGTGCAGTGTCACGTTGACAAGTTGGTACTTTTTGCGAGATTGTAATAGTTAATTGTTGAAGATCTATAGTAGAGACCATTATAGGGCTTTTGTGTTACTTACCCAAATCATGGTGATAGACCGTTCGGATCGGTTCACGTACAGATCCGCCTCTCTGGCGAGGAGGCAAGTTTACGGGCCTAATTAATCCAGATCGATAGTGTGGCCAATTGCCTTCCGAAGGACTAAGTTCTGTAAAAACAAATAAAAATGGATGAATTCAATCGTGACCATAAAATTAATAGAGATGTCTAGCTCTCCAGGGATCGCACGATGCTCCACAGCTTGACACGTTTATATTCTTATAACTTAATTTAGGCTGATTTGTTTTAATTTTTTTTTGCCTTTGCATGTTCGTATTTTCGGAATCAAACTTATCAACGGACAGCAAAGAATAACGAGAATCGAAGAACTATGGGACATATAACTATGACCACTACTTGAAAATAAGCGAAGGAAGGATTCAAATAGTGGCGCTATCGCCCGCGATCTAGCACTACCGTTAATATAGTCTTCGCAGTTTGCAGGTGGAAATTAAATAAGAGTGAGCAATTAAAAATGTTTGTAACGTTTTCGCAATATTTGTAGTTTTGCACACGATTGGAAGCCAAAACAACTCCGTTTATCATAATAAGTCTTAGGAAAAGCATAAAATCTATTACTATACCATATTGTCAGTAGAGCAAGAGTACGATTAGAGAGGATCAAGGGTACGATTCAAACTCAAACTGTTGAAGGCAAGCATTAAAACATTGTACTTGACTTTAAATCTTGTTGAAAGGTAGCGTTCTTAAAATCTGTCTATCAATCATAGTCAAACCTCCCTCATGCGTCTTACTGGCAGTAACCAAAGCTGCGTCGATGCTGCGTCGACTCATAAAGTCTTATTATTGAATGAACGCGGTACAGATCAACTGAAAATTATTTGCCACAGTAGAAAGACAATAAATAGTCCAAGGAATGCGCCCAATATGTGAAATCTCACTCAATTAATGCAAAGGGGCATCCTTAACATGTTTGGCCATCTTTAGCCTATTGTATGAACTGGCCTGACATTTTCGCCTAAGACGCTCCTGAGATTTCCTTTCGGTAGGGTACCAAATCAATTAGTCACCCCAAACCTAACCCCAAATCCTCGATCATATGAAATGCCGAGAAAAGAATAAAATCAGATGTACTCTGGTTGTAAAAAGCTGTACGTTGTTTTTTTTTGCAAAATTTTATAAAATTATAAAACTCTGATTTGGTTTTCTGGGAATAATTTCGAGTAGTTGTTGAAAAGCTAAAATTCAATTTTTTTTGTAGAATATTGTAAACGAAGGATTGTCTACATTTATCTTGAATAAAAAAGATTAGTTCATTTCCATCCTAATTAACTGTGTCATTATTCATGAGAAAGCAACCTTTTTCAATTCTAAAACTATGCCCTCTACTCAACTTTCCTACTTTTGACTCAAAATAGCGGGAAGATGATGAGAAAGTTATAATTTAGGTACATCGTTGCCTCGATAATTTGATTTGTTTGCTTAGGACAAGCCTAGAATTTGAATTTAGAATTCTAGTTCTGAATATCTTTTAATATTTCGCTCATTTTTCGTTATTTTGTTGTTTCTGATCCAAGATAGGTCTGGCGTTTAGTATAATTAGTGTTGATTGAATTATTTCAAAGTTAAGATGGCGAAGTTGTATTATTTCTTCCATACGGTAAGTTGGGGGCATCAACATTCAAAGTAATTTATCGGAAATTATTCTTTGGTGACTCTTCAAACAATTCTAATAATTTTCCGCAAACTAGGTCCAAACCCAGAGACGGAAATCAGCCAAATACATTTATATGAATTTGTGAAATACAAGTTGGCCAAGTGTTGTTGTGTTGTTGAGGTATGAAAGATAACGAACTTGAAAGAAGGTTACGGGATTTAAAAAATTAGTATTTTTTCGATTTTAACCGTAAGAGCGCGTGTTTTTGATTTTCGCTTCCGTCGAGCGGACGAGAAAATAGTTGCTGTGCCTATCTTAATTATAAGTTGAATTTTGGCTTAACCAATCTTTTGACTATTGTAAAATAAGACTAATGCATAAGAATGATTTTAACAATAGGTAACCTGCGACAGTGTTTTTTCCTTGCATACGTTCAGGGCTTGTAAGAATTATACGACCTGCTTTCGATTAACTCGTCTTAACTCGTGTCGCATTTTGGTTCAACCAACTTGCGATTACATAAATTATGATAGATAGTTTCAAAGTTTTTCTTTTTTCGTATAATTATGAATTAGAAACGTGTTTCGTTGCAGGTGCTAGTCGACGCCTTGCTTCGAGTTCATCGTCTCGAGAATTGGAAGGTCGCTTTCGAAGTCGCTCTCAAATCTGCAGTCCTTTTCAAAGCAGCTCCCGAAACCAAAGTCATTCTAGAAGGCGCTCTTTAATTTGTTCACGTCGAAGGAGACCTTTTAGTCGTTGTGTTGCGCAATGTTGTTATGACATATATAACAGTTATAATAATGATCAACGTATACAAACATATATTTTAGAGGTTATGTTCAGCATTACTATGACAATTATTTAACAAGAAGTCATAATTCGAATTAGGAGTTGGCAGAGGACAAATGACCTTCACCTGTGCAAAAGTCAACTGAGATTAGGTCTCCTTCTGGACTCAGGAATTCACAGGAAGATGATGCTCAAACACGCGACACTTGAAAGTCACTACTGACATGCTCGTAATGAGTGTTGATGAAGAGGATGGTGGATCTGCAAATATTTGATGAACGACTGCTCTCTGATTCAATCTTAGTTCTTCTAATATAGGATTGCTTAGCAGAATTTTCGAGATATATTTTGTTTGAAGGGCTTTTCAAAAAGGCTTTCATCAAAATAAGCTTTTGAAGGATTTTCCTCATCCATCAAACTGTTTAAGGATGGATCCTTCTCAAGTTAACGTGGAAGTGAAGGCTGCGGTAGATAGTACTATTCAAAAAGGGGATGAGAGTATAGTTGAAAAGCAGAAGAATATTTCTGCTGAAGGACTGTGAACTGAGTATTTTGCCGAGAGTCTTTATTATGCTCAGGTCAGATGGCTCAGATAGATTTATTTCGAACTTGCTGTTGAAATAGGTAATTTTATCCACATAGATTACATTTTATTTTGTAGGATATTATTTGCTGAATGTCA